>PVKB01003502.1:79471-197111 GCA_004027205.1 Ctenodactylus gundi | reverse complement strand
CAGGTATCTTTGAAAGGCAATCCAAGCTGCTGATAATTTGGTTTTCTTTTTCTCGCCTTTTAAAATCTGCTTGTTGGTAGCTTTTAAACAAAAATATGTCAGAATATCAACCATGATATTCTCATTTAAAAACGGAAAGGTGTACTATCTTCCTGTATTAGAGATTATTTTTGAAGTTTTGTTTGATGCACGGTATGCCGGTATGCCATCATATGAAGATGCAATAAATTATATAAGTATTTTGCTATTATTCTAATTATTAATTATATATAATAGAGTTATACTATTGACTACATGTATAATTTTTTGTATAAAATTTTAGAACCTTAGAAAAAGTTCATGGTTTTGAACCAAACAATTGGTTCAAAGGAACAAAAATTATACATAAGGTTCTTGCCATATTTCTTTCCAAAAATAATGGCATGATTTTTCTTTACTACTGAAAGTGTAGGAAGGTATAAACTTAAATCATTTTTAAAATACATTTTGCAGTCTTAGGTGTCCAGTCTTAATTACATTCCCACTGGCATGTGTGAGAAAAAGAATTTTATCATTGAAGTCTTTCTGCAAGTTAATACAAAATGTTCTATTGTATTGTAATTTGAATTTGCAATATCAATTACTGATATTCACATGCTTTAATGTTTCTGTATCATGTATAATCTTATTTGAGCATTTTTATTTATTTATTATTATTATTTTTATGTACATCAGTTCCAAATTTTATCACACTTTTAGCATACAGGTTGGGTTATCAATGACTCTCAAACCAGTTTTGGCCTCTGTTTTCCTCCTTTCTTATCCTCGTCCTCTGCTTCCCCTCCTCCTATTTTCAGAGATTCATTTCTTTCCTAGCAGTCCATTGCCCCTGTCTTTAGTCTGTCACCCTTGTTAGGGCCTTTTTTTTGTCATCATTGTTGCTTTAATTGCATTTTCCTGATTTCTTAATTGTTGAATATTGTTTCATGTGCCTATTTTTCATTTATATAACAAGTTTATTAAATTATTGTTCTTCTAATTGGATTTTTAAACTAGACTTTGAGCATTTTTAATGTTTTGTTGGTGATAGTCTTTTGGTTGATAATTGACTTGAAAATATATTCTCCTAGTCTATAAAACATTTTTGTCTTCTTAATAAAATCTTTTGTAGGAAAATATTTTATAATCTAGCTGAATTACAATTTATCTATTTTTCTTTTCAAGAACTCTGTTTCCATTATTCTGACCAATAACTTTTTGCTTAGTCTTATATCCTGAAGATTTTTTTCTTGGCCATTCTCTAAAAAGAAAATTTTTTTATATTTAACATACGTTTTGAGGTTTTTATAAATTTAAATTCTAGGTGTTTTTATAGTGAGTCTTGAAATTAGATAGACTTGTTCTTCTCAATTTATTATTTAATTTAATTTATTATTATTATTTCCTCCAATAATAATTTATCATTGTTATTTTTCCCAAATTATTTTTTATTACTATGTATGTGTGATATCTAATAATTATGTTCAACTTGGAGAACTGGCGCATATATATGCACACATACATATTATATATATATATATATATTCTAAATATATATCACGTCTTAATTGCTTTTCCTCTCCCATTCCCAACTTTTCTCAAGTTATTCTAGCTCTTTTGCTGTGCCATAAACACATAATCTATAGAGCGATTGTGACTACAACTGTAAAAATTATTGTTGGGATTTGATAATAGTTGTCTTAAACTGCATAGAAATTTGGGAAGATTGATATTTATAGTTGTGAGCCTCTCACTATATAAACATTGTAGGTTTCTCAGTTTATATAGGTTTTCCAGTTCTTCTATTAATAGTTTATAATTTTCATTCTAGAAATCTTGTACATATTTTGTTAGATTTATCCAAAAATATTACATCTTTTCAGGCTGATGGAAAATGGTTAATCTTGACTTTCATGTGTGTTGCTAACACATAGGGATCTAATTAATTTTTTGCAGCCTGTAAACTAGCTGAGTTATGGAGAATTTGAAGAATCATTGGAATTTTTATATAGACAATGATATAATCTACAAATAGAGATATTTTGTTTTTCCTTCCAATCTACATGCTTTTTTTTTTGCCTTCTCTTGCACTCTTGCATGGACCAGAGCTTCCAGGACTATGCTAAATGAAAAAAGTGAGAGCAGACATTGAACTTGGTTGCTGACCTAAGGCGAGCAGCTTTAGTCTTTCACTATTACCTGTTAGTTGTAATTGATTTGCAGATGTCGGTTATGACCTTGAAGAAATTTCTCCTGCTGCTGCTTTTCAGTACTGCAATCATACATAGATGTAGCATTTTCCAACGCTTTTTTTTACAGATAATATAGTTGTATATTTTTTAGCCTATGCTTATACTCATATTTCAAATATTTAGTCAACTTTGACTTTTTGAAGCAAATCAATTTGATATTGACATGCTATTTTTATATAATGATCAATGTGATTTGCTAATATTTCAATGCATTTGTATTTATATTCATGAAAAATATTGATTTCTCTTTTTATTGTATTATGTATACTTTTGGTATGAGGGTAATATAAGCTTTACAAAATCAATCAAGTCTTACGTCCTATATTTGAGAGTGAAGTCTCATCTAAGCCTCCTGAAATAAATCAAAAATATTTATATCTGAGTTTTTAGAAGTGTATCTCAGGTTGAATCTATGTATGTGTGTTTATATAGTGTTTCTGAGTCATGATCATAGAATCATAAGCTGCTGACACCTTGTATTACTTTAAAAATATGTCTTGGGAGCAGGGAAATTTTTGTATGTGAATTCTGACTACATGACTAAGAATAAGGGTGAAATGTATTATTGATTTCTGTAATAGAGAACTACTTTATAACAAGAACATAGTGACTCTAGCATGAGATTTTTATTACGGAGGAGAGAAAATCCAACTTGAGTTGACAGAATGAGTGCAGAATGAATAAATGGACAAATTCAGAGAATTTCTCTGAGATGTTGAGCACTGAGTAGAAGGTAAAACAAATAGAGTGGAAGTTAGTACATCAATTTATTCCTTGTTATATGATATAGTAGTTTTGTAAACTATCAATTTACTTATACAATTAAAAAACCTTTGAATATTTCTACCACTTCCAATCTGATTCATAGACTGGAAACATTATTTTCTAAGTTTCCTTAATAGTGGAGACATTTGTGAAGAGCCCAGCAGTATACAACTTTAGTTAGCTATATCATTTTTTCTTAAGTGATTTAATCATAGATTGTGTTAATATCATTTATATAATATATTTTAATTTAATTTTGTGTCATTAACTTGGAGCTATACCAATTTGCCAATAATTTATTGTTCTGTAAAAGAATGAAAGTCTGACTGCATTTACTTACAAATTAACTAATTTTTATTTCATTATGACTTAGAATTATAAAATAGCTAAAATTCCTTATTAGAAAACGTTGGTTCTGAGGAGTGCTTCCTGTGACATTGATCTAAGAATCAGTGAATGTTACTGAATAGTTTATTTTTCTTTGACTAAAATACAAAGTGTTTCAAATTAAAAGGAAGAAAAGAGATAAAATGTGTTGGCTGAAACTTTATAAGAGTTAAGGATAAGTTTTAATAATATTATTTTGAAATAAGATCTCAAAATTCATTATAATTGTTATTTGTCTGTTCAAGGGTCATTAAAAGAGACCCATAATTGAAAGAGAAAATAATTCTCTTTCACCTTGAGCATTCATGGATTGAGAAATTATAAGATAATTTAATGAGAAAAAATTATCAGTAGAAGTTTAAGCTTAGGAAAAATGGTACGGAAAAAAGTATTAAAATTTTAAGATAATAATGAATATAAAACATTTGGTAGAAGTTTATTACCATCACCATAAAAATTATTTTGAACTGAAAAATTATTTTTCTTCATGAATAATAATTCCTAATAGTATGCTTCATAATTTTATCTAGTAATCTGTTCAGTGACTGAGTATCTAAGTTCATTTTCAATATTGTTTCTGGACTGGTTAAATATTTTCTTTTTATGAAGACTATTGCTGTCACTTTTATTATATTTTAACTTGAATTAACTATGATATCTCTCTAAATATCAAACATTATTTCAATCAACATGTACTGTTGAGTGTCCCTTGTATCAGGTAGTGTTGCAAATCCACATAACTGTATTTGAAAGGATTAATGTCTAATAGAGTGAAATGGACATTTGAACACATTCATTCAAGTAAGAATACATGTGCTCAAAAGACATGGGGCAGGTTGTAATGAGGACGTTAGAGAAGACAGATTGAAAAGGTGTAAGATAATTGGTAAAGCTTCAGACAAATGTGATCAAGGTGAATTTGAACAAGTGCCAGTGAATTCCAGTTAAGAGAGCTAAGAGGAAGGAAAAGGCCATCATCAGAAAAGGAGCGCTGTAAACAAGGATTGGATGAAAACCCCTTGTTTCAGTCTTAGTAACTCCAGCTGCGCTGTGGCCAGGGCTTGAGAGCAGAAGGCTGTGCTATGATAGCTAGAACTCAAGAGTGCAGAGTAAATGAAGGATGAGTGAAGTGTTTTTTCTCTGCAATGCATAGAAGGTGGCAGAATTTCAAGGTCTTTTATTCAGAGAAATGTCATAAACTTTAAATTTTAGAGGTATAGGTGAGGAAAGTATCGAGTGGAAGTTTGGGAATGCCAGAGACCAATTAGAAGTCTACTGTATAGCTAAATAAGGGAGTTAATGTGGCTTAAACAACAGCAAAAAATGGCTATGTACAAAAATGGATAGAAGAGATTAGAGATTGGATAAGATTTTCAAGTACTCATTAAGTGTCATAAGTTATTAAAAGCATATTAATTCATTTATTCTTCATGGAAATTATATGAAGTCGATTCTATTATTATCTCCATTTTAAAAATGAAATGAAGTTGTCAAAATGTATTAACTAATTGGCAACATGGAGAAAAGGAAACTTGGATTTCTGATGTGTGATTCTTTCAAAAGGGAATATAAATGAAGAGAGCTATTTTAGGCAGATAGAGATTTTATGATCACATTCGTGTTTGTGCCTGCCGAGTCACAAAATATTTTAATGAAGTTGAGTTAATTAGAAATGTAAGCCAGGGAGGAACAAGAGAATGCAGAAGTCTACTGGTGACATTTTTATTTTAGGAAGAGGTGACAAAGATTTAAAGGGAATAAATGGTTAAAAAATTGGTGGGAGTTTATGACAACCAAGCAAGTAATTTTTAACTTAAAGTATAAGAATTATAATAAGTCAATTATTTAAGCCTGGCATTCAAAAATCTATTATCCAATAGATATGTAGATTAATAAATGGATGTGTTGAATGCTCACTGTGTGCAAAGCATTGTTTTAAAGTATAATAAATCTTTTATTCCTCAATGGAATCATGTGATGTACATTTTATCATTGTTCTCAATCTACAGAAGTAAAATATTAAACAACTGGTTTAATATTGTCTAGTCAATAAGAAGCAAAGTCAGGATTTGAACTGATTTCAGGCTGCCTGACTTCAGAGCTCAATGCAGCACCCATCATATTATACTGCTTCTTCAGCGTCTAAACACCTGCTGAAAGAAGTTTCCTAGAAATTAAGAATTTGTGTAGAGATAAAATGGGAGGACTGAGTCAATATGGCAGTAGGATCATTTCATAAATGGCTCCACATGATCTGCTGGAAGACAGAGAGTAAGTAAAGAAATTTCCTCTATGCGTTAGCCTAGGAAGAAAAGGGATTGGCTGGACCTGAATAGTGACCACAGGACTGGACTAAAACCAATGATGAAGATTGCCAGCAGGTGAGTACAAGCTCCCAGATAAGTTCAGGATCTAGATTCAGGCCGGGGAGGCAGGGCCTAGAGCTACAGAGGGCAGGTGTGCTCAGCCAGTCCTTGGACTGCAAGCAACAAGTATATCAGAAAACAACAAGGATGGCAGTGTACAGTGTGTGCTGATGGCTTAGTTTCTGTCTCCGTTGCTTTCTTTTTTTAAAAAACAATTTTATTATTATTTTTATGTACATGAATTTTAACATTGATAACACATTAGTAACATGTGGTTAGGGGAATCGATGGCCATCTACACCATTTTTGCCTCTTTTTCCTTCCTTATTACCCTTGTCGTATGCCTCACCCCTCCCTTACTCTCAGAGATTTGTCCCGTTACTACAAGTCCATTGCCTGCCTTTCTAGCCTGTCTCTTGTGTTGGGGGTCTTTTTAGTCGCTATATTAACAGATGCAAAGATAAAAATCACATGATAATCTCAATAGGTGCAGAAAAAGCATTTGGCAGGAGAATTGCCTCAAGTCCATGGCTAACCTGGGCTTCATAGTGAATTCAAGACCAGCCTGGGCAAAAGCGAGACTCTATCTCAAAAAATAAAAATAAATTGATCATATTATAGAATATAAGGTATGTCTTAACAAGTACAAAAGAATTGAAATAATTACTTACATATTTTCATACCACAGCAGAACAAATCTAGAAATCAATAGCATTAAAAACTATAGGTACTACACAAATACATAGAGACTAAATAATTTATTAATGAACCAACAATGTGTAACAGAAAACGGGCAGAAGAAACAAGAAATTTCTTAGAGTGAAAAAACGATGGAAATCCACCATACCAGAAGTCATGGGGCACAATGGAAGCAGTGCTAACAGAGAAATACCTATGAATGAACATATTAAAAAAGAATATTCACTAATAATGTTTCTGAGATCCCAGGGAAGGAAGAACAATCTAAATTTAAGTGTGGTAGAATAAAAGAAACTATGAAGATCAGAGCAGAAATTAACGATGTCAAACTAAAAAATATGAAAGATCGACAAATCCAACAATTGATTCTTTGAAAGAGTAAATAAGATTGATACATTTATATCTAAACTAATCAAAACAAGGAAAGAAAAAAAAACATGTTCATGCGATTAGAAATGAAAAAGCTGGAAAAATAGTGTACACTGCTGAAATTCAGAGAATTACAAGGAACTATTTTGAAAACATGCTACAATAAACTGGAGAATTTGGAAGAAATAAATTTCTAGGCACACACAAAATACCACATTTGAAAGAAAGTTATAAAAATACTGAAAAGATCTATAACAAGTATGGAAATCAAGACAGTAATAAATTCTTGATTTATAAATAAAAGTCCAGGACTAGATGGATTTACTGGTTGCAAAACTTGTTTCTATAAGCGAGCATTACTCTGATACATAAACTATACAAAAACTTAACTAGGAAAGAAAGCTCCTTAATGAACATAGATGCAAAACATCCTCAATATCTTCACAAAAAAAGAATTCAACAAATCATAGAAAAGATCATACAATGTGTTGAAGTTGACTTCATTCCAGGGATGTAAAGATAGATTAACATAAATGAATCAATTAATGTTACATGAGATAAATAAAACCAAAACCAAAAATCATGTGATCACCTCAATTGATGCAGCAAAAGTCTGACAAAATAACATCCATTGATGATTAAAAAAAATTGAGAAAAACAAAGAGAGAACAACTTTACCTCAAACTTATATGTTCCCCTTATGCCAAACCTACTGCCAATATTCTACTAAATGTGGAAAATTGAAAGCATTTCCACTTAAATCAAGAATATGACAAGGCTGTCATATCTCGGTGTTGTTTTGATTAGCATCTCTCTAAGGACTAAAGATATTGAACATTTCTTCACGTTTTGCTGGCCATCTATACTTCTGAGAACTGTTTATTCATTACTATTATTTAGTTGTCAAAACGGATACATTGATTAATTTGGATATTTGATCCAGTCTAATTCCTTCCTCCCAACATTCAGTTAATATTTAGTCCAATCCATTATCTTACATCTGGCCCCTAAAATGTTTTTTTTCTCTTTAATTCTTATCATTATTATCTCTTGAATGAACTGATACATTATTTCTAAATATTTTCTTTGCCTTGAGGATTTCCTAGTTTCAAATTTATTATGCACATTGTGTTCTAAATATAACTCCTAAAGACTTTTATTATGAAGTTATGTGCAGATTAGAGAGGCCTCAATGGCAGGGACTCTTGTTCTTTATCTCAATGTCACTCACTTCTTGGCACACAGTGAATGTCTAGTGAAGTGTACCCTAGGGTAGGCACAGGATGTGATCTCTTTCTTTTTGCTGCCAGAAGTTCTTGTAAACATTTGTCATATTCTAATCATACTATAAAAGTATAAATGTTTAACTTGCTGATATTTTATATTGTTGTACATCACTATAATTTTATGATACAAGACTCTCTTGCCTTTAAATTAACTACACATTACCTAGTATAGTTTTCCATTTTTAAAAAATCAGGGCTCAATTCATACTTGATAAGTGAATAAATTTTTTAGCCATTTGAGCAAGTACACAATATAGATAATATTATAGAATGTTAAATGGAAGAAAATATAAATTTTGATCATCTAATTAATAATGACTGTCTGAAAATTCAGTAGAAGCTACATGTGGATGTTTTACCAAAGATCTGTAAAATGTTTGCCTGTGTTTATTATAAAATTCTAATGTAAATGAGATGGTTATACCTACCATAACTTATAAATTAATTACATCTTGAAACATGATTTCTTGGGGGCAGACGTCAACTATTTAATTTTGTGGAAGAATGAATACAAAATACAACTTCCATTTCTTGCATATTCCCAATGCAATGCTTGGGTCAGAACTGATGTTCAACAAACATCTCCTAATATATGTTTTAAAGTAATTTTTTGGTGTTGAACTGATTCATTTGACTAAGTGGTAGACATAATTTATCTGAATTGGAAAATTATTTAAAAGTTAATGTAGCTTAAACGTAGAAAGGTCTGTTGGGAAATAACATAATCAAGTACATTGGTAAATGGCTGAGAGCACCTTTGGATTAATGTCTGCATAAAAGCCAGAGCACCGTTCTCCTTGGTCCTGTTAAAATTCACACTTTAGTTAGTGGCACATGCAAGTGGGAAGTATAGCTTAGGTATCACAATTAGCCAATGGGGTTGGCACATTCCAATGACACAATCAGGATTTGAAGTTATCTTAATGATTTGAATAAAAAGCTTAGTTTAATAAAAATATTTTGTAGGAATCAAAACACTTTGTGGCTAGAAATACCTGCTCTTGAAAAGGCACGATTTATTGGACTTTTGAAATATATGTTTAAAAATATATTACCATGTTAAGTAGTTAAGAAGATTAGCATCTTGTTATACCTTGGTTCTAAAATGCACCCCGTCCCCAGTCTCACATAAGAAGGTGAAGTCTGGTCAAAAGGGTCAGGCATCCCAGAGAAGTAGGCTCTTGCCCCAGATTCTCCCTCTTCCTCTGCTTCCTGCTCCCTTCGCTCTTCCGTGAGCAGTGTTTCTCCACTAGGCCCTTCTACCATATGGTTTCTGCTAGCCAGTTACAGATTGAACTCGCTGAAATTCATGAGCCAAAAGTTGGGTATTCTTTCTCTGTGTTGTCAACAAAGTTACTAACACAGAGGTCTTGGACTCAGTGGGTTGGCCATTTTTATGGGGTTTCTATAAATGCTGCTCCTATTTGGGACTGCTTTTAGAAGACAGCCTAAGCCCAGTGGCTGATAATCTATTATAGTTTGCATTCATGAAAGCAAGCAAACAACCAAACCCCATAATGCTGTAAAAGTATTCAGAACATTGTTTTCATTTGTAAACACTAAAAGGAAACTAAAATTTTAAGGAACGTGTTAATAGGATAGTAATGGTGATTAGGAGACTTGCTCAGTGAAAGACTAAAGATTTTGTAAGAAATGTGTGGAGTTAAAAAACTAGAGACAGAAATTATGAAATGATTTCAAATATTTAGTATTTAGGTTATCTTTACATGATACCAAAAGGCAGAGTAAATCAGAATCACTTAAATAAAAAATTTATGTAAATAAGAAAATGTTTTTAACAAATATGAATTCTGTGTTTAAAATACTGTTACTTATTGTGCAGATTTATGTGAGCTTCTTGTATACCTGTTAATGCAAAGCAGGAAAAATTATAATAGCCCCAGAACCTTGAGTTAATACATCTTAGATAACCTTTTTATATACCAGTTAGTTATTTAATAAAACACTAATCTAGAATCTTGTAAAAGTATTTTGAGGATGTAACTAAGAAGCCAAATCATCTGATTTTAAGAAAGAAATTTTACTTTGGTTGAGCCTGATCTAATCAGATGAGCCTTTAAAAAATTCCAAGCTTTTCAGAGAAGGAAGATTTAAAGTATTAGGAAGATTTGAAACACCCCTTCTATGTTCCAACTTGAAGCTGTAGGCACAGGTTATGTATGTTGCCTCTAGAAACAGAGAAGCACCCGCTGACACTCAGCAAGGGAGGATGGAGCCCATTCTTCTAACTGTACTCAGTTGAACCCTACTAACAAGAATTGGCAAGGAAGCAAATTTATCTCAGTTTCCAAATGAAGACCCAGACTCACTGACACCAAGACTTCCATTTTTGGGTTCCCTAAACTTGGACTGCATGCCAGATTTCTGAACTACAAAACTGCAAACCATACATGTAAGGAATGAAATCACTAAATGTGTGGTAATTTGTAATATAAACATGGAAATAAATGTAACACATTGTCTGACAATTTTAGGCTGTAATCTAGACATCACCAAACTGCTGAGATGTGTTGGAGGCTGAAGACGTGATCTTTGTCTCCGAGTTGTAAAATAGAGATCTAATGGGAGTCAGAGTTAAATAGCAGAGAACTCTATTCACAAATGGAGCCCAAAACCTATAGATGCACATATAATTCTATAAACCATTGGCTGGAGGAATAGCACAAAAATTAGAGTGTTTTAGATTGCCCTGCTCCTCACAAACTGGGTGTAGTGGTACATGCCTCTAATCCAAGCACTCAGGAGGCCAAGTCAGGAGGATTGCCTTGTGTCCAAGGCCAGACTGGCTACAGTGGCTACATAATGAGTTCAGGATAGTCAGTCTGGACTACAGAGGGAGATTTTGCCTCTCTCCTCATGCCCCACCCCCAAAATCTACAAACTGTCTACAATTTCTCATAGCACTTAAATCAAATAATATCTCATACATATCAGGTAATCACTAGTAAGAACTAACACACATACAAAAAACGTTGAAAACTTTTCAGATTAAACTTTTACTGCTTGTTTGACTACAAAAATATTTCAGGAAAGGCATTTTCTTCCATATTTTCATAGGAAAAATAAAAAGTATATTTATAAAACTCTAAACCCACAAGACATTTTGTCCCTGAACTATGATTTCTATTTTTCTTTTATATGTTTACAAAATATGTCATGACTGCTCAGAAATGAATGAGTTGTAAAGGTCTTATTGGTTCAAAAATAATTGGGTTTCAGACATAATTTGGTCCATTTATTTAAAGAATACTGTTCACATTTGAGGCCACTAAAATATCACATTAGTCTTTTGAAACTGAATATGTCAGAAAGAACAGGATTTCTGAAACCCACCGTTTCTGAGATACCTGCTCAGTGGGTAATTGAGTTGCAAACCCTTTAGCTACGCTATTGCCTTTCTGGTGAATTCAGTCTGCATCTATGATGGACAGGCTAAGTCAGATACACTTCCAAAGACCTTAGACCAAATATATGTAATTATTTTCTATTCTCTGAACCATTCATTCCTAAAGGGAGCAATAGCTGGTTGCCCAAATAAAAGAAAACCAAAGTAACAAGATTTCCATTACACTTTTTCAATAATTCAAGATTTAGAAGAAATTATAACTCTCGGACTTCAAGTAAGGTGGAAATAATTCTTATGAAAAATAATAATTCATAAGAATGTTCACCAGAAACAATGAAAGATGGTTTTAATCCTTATCATTCTGAAAAACATACATAAATATGTAGAGAAATACACTTATATATATATATCATATATATACATATATATACATATATACATATATATGTATATATATACATACATATATATATGTATATATATATATATATATGTGCATGTTTGTGTGATTTTGGAGAGGATGGGGCACAGGTAGGTGTTCTTGAAATCTTTATAAATTTCTATGTTGCTTCAACTTTCAGGAATATATTACAGCGTGACACAACATGATAAGGTGTTACCCATCAATAAGCCACTTTTTAAATCTTCTACAACATGAATTCTTTTCCAAATGTTGGCCATAAATTGTGACTCACCATCACTGTTTACAAGGTGGTGTTACACAAGTATCTTATTTACAAGCACACTCAGCCTGTAATCAAGTATTCAGGATTCCTCTTCTCAGGAAAAAAAAAAAAAGTATTTATCTGAAGATGGATTTCATTCAGCTCAAAATGCTTTGCTGTTTCTCATTTCGCCTGGTTAGCGAGCCGTGATTGGCAAGTTCCCTCCAGACGCGGCACCATCTTCAATGTGTAGGTTTAGGCATAAGTTACCCGATGAAGCACAGCCAAAAGGAAATGTGTAAATCTGTTTTGAAATTCAATAAATTCATAAGCCATGCTTCTCACCAAGGCCTGTGGGAGCATATACATCATAAAACACCACAGTAAAACTATAAATATTTCAAGCAGTTAGCAATGGCTGAGAGCACAGAGCGGAACGCCTGGCTGAAGTTGGGCAGTGCTTGATGCCCTGGTCAGGGCTGCTCGAAGGCTCTGCAATAGTTTGTTTTACTAAGCAAATAAAAAAGCGCTGCACCTAGCACTTCGTTAGGGGTGGCAAAGGCACTAGAATTCATCTCAAGCTCATCTCTGGTTGCTACTTCATCCCCCTTCTTTCTTTTTCTCATTCACTCTGAGGATGCTGGGTTCCCGCTAGCACTCGAAAGAGCATGAAGGAAGTAGACCTGGGCTGTTGCTCCAGCGCTTCCTTGGGCTGGATTTCAACCTGGGCTGTCGACACAGAGCATCCACGTTCAGCCCCTCAACTTCCTAAGGAAGGCAGTAAGGTCTCATTTCACAAATAATTGCTCCCTCCCCCTTGTGTTGTAGTTGGACATGTTCTGTTCTTTTATCAATCTTTTTAATTAGTTAAGTCATTTGTTATCAGAATTTCTTCTTTCTTGAAATGATTGGTTTAGGCTTTAGTTGTTTTCTGTAAGATATGTTCCATGACACTTTATAATTTAATATTTTTACTATGATTTATGAATTGACCAATTAACTATTTGGAGCTATGTCATTTTGCATTTACTGCAATGATCTTTTTGTGATCAATTTCTAATTGCATTTAGGTTAATGAATGGTTTGCATAAAATTGACTTTAAAATTTGTAGAATTTGCTTAGTTTACAAGTCACAATCATTCAGTTGTACACGGTTTTCCCCCCATTTTTCTATGACTAATGATTCTGTGACAGCTAATAATATTAAGTATATTTTGTGCATATTTGATATTGTTTTATGTGATTTTAATAAATACATATGGAAATAATTTGCTGACTTATATTAATTATTGGTCCTTTTCTTTTTGCAGTGCTAGCATTTTAATATATTCTCAGTTTACTCAGAACATATAAATGTATTGCTCTTTTAATTTTCTTTATCTTTCATTATTCTGTGCTTGTTTGGTTTGGTTTTTCTGATATTGGGGGTTGAACCTCGATTGCTCTACCACTAAGCTATTTTTAGTTTTTATTTTGAGACAGAGTTTTGCTATGTGTCCAGGTGGGACTTGAACTTGTGATTCTGTTGCCTCAATCTCCCAGAATAGTGGGATTATAGGCATCCACCAACACTTTGAGCCACTTCTCTAATTTTCTTAACATTATGGGTTAAGGAAAAGGTCAGTTTGTTTGCCTTAAAAAGCCATCTGCATTTTTCCCCATTTCATTGATACATTTTTGTGCAAAATTTGAAGTTTACAGTGATCTTGAGCATTTTGTGCACAGACATATCTTGGCAAGGTTAGAATACCTTTCCCTCTCTCATTATGGCCCTACCTCTTCCCACCCTGGACCCCCCAGTTCCCATTATTTTCCTCATTAAGTTCCCTGAGATAATTGGGATCTGGGTTTCTCATATGAGAGAAACCATTCGATATTTCACCTTCTGCTTCTGACTCACTTCACTAAGCATGATGGTCTCAAGTTGCCTCCATTTGCCTACAAAAGCCTCCAACAAATCTGCCTTAATAGATGCATAGTATTCCATTGTGCTGAGTTTAATATCATAAAATCTTTATCATGTTTTCTTTGAGATTTCATTTTTAGATGTAGAACCTATCTTGAGTTATTATTACTTTCACATTGGGTGATAGGGATCAATTTTCAACTTTCTGTTAAAAAATTAAGAATACCAGTTTTGGAAAAGACTTTTTTTTTTGTAGTTGGGTGATTTGAGTGCTTTGTTGGCAAATTATCATTTTTGTGAGGTTCTACTCTGAGCCTTCTGTTCAACTGATCTGCATTTTTATCTCTATGTAAATATGTTTTGATTAATGCAGCTTTACAGTAAGCCTCAAAATAAAATAATTCTTAGTTTTAATTTTATATTGTAATTCTGTTGGCACTGTTTTATGTCCTCATGCATTTTCATACAATCAACTTTGTTGTTTTCTATAAAGAAGCCTATTTGAATTTTGTGTTGACTGGACATTGAATCTTTTATTCAATTTGTGGGTGGTTAAACTCATAATAATATTACATCTTCAAGTCTATAAACATGCATACCTCTTCATTTATCTAGGCATTCTCAGAAGTAATATAACAAATATTAACGATTTGCTTTGCAAACATATAGTTCTCCTGTACAGCATTTTTGAACCTCTGAGGTGTGAAAGTTCTGACCACAACCCACTGTGTAGTAGCCAATGTGCTCTAACTGAATGCGAAGGTGGCAAATTCACTAAAGGGGACTCCACGACAGCACTGGGGCTTTATTAATATAGTGAAGCTGTGTTGTGAATGTTGAGCTTATTTTTGAAGAATTTTATGTTTTTTGCAGTGATCATAAGGGGTATGCATAATTTTATTTATTTTCCACATGCTTGTCTTCAGTATAATAGGAATATTATTTTTAAAAATTTCTCTTTGCTGTCATTTAGCTCTATACATCTTTTCAAACTAGTAGCTTTTCTCTAAATTTCTGAGAATTATCTTTGTAAAGTAAATCATGTCACTTAAAAGAAGGCATTTTATGTTTTTATTATCATGTTCTGTATTGTTTGTGATTTATTTTTAAGTGAAAATTAATAGGTATTCTGAAATTTATATTAAAGATGTGAGCCTAGTAAAATTTTTTATCATTTAAATTAAAAATTCAATTGGTTTTAGAAGACAAGAGTACAATTTCTAACAACAAATATATGAATTAAAATTTACTGTTAAAAATCATCAAAGAAGACGTATCTTTAAAATGTTTCACAAACTTAGTATATTCACTATTTTGCACATTAGTTATGATTAATTTCAGATCATTTATATCATGCAAGAAATTTTTTATAGTCATTTGGCAATCTACTTTCTGGGTCTGTTGATTTGTCTGTTCTAAATGTTTCAAACAGAAGGGACCATGCAGCAAGTGGTCTTCGGTAGTTGGCTTTGTAAAATGTAGAACAGCTGGAGGAATGGCTGGGTAGTTAAAGACTTGCCTAGCAAACCCTAAGTCAAGCGCTAAGTATCCAAGTTTGATTCCCCAGCACCACATAAACTGGGTGTGGTGGTGCACACCTGTAATCCCAGTACTCAGGAGGCTGAGACAAAAGAGTTGCAAGGCCAGCCTGGGCTCGATGGTGAGTTCTGGACCAGCCTGGACTGCAGAGTGAGACTCTGTCTCAAAAAATAAATAAGTAAATTAAAAATAAAAGGTAAATAAAACTTAGAACAATACTTTTGAGTTTTATCTATTATGCACCAAGCAATAATTCATTTTTTAAATAATTAAATGTCCTTTATTTTATAGATATAATAAATTTTATTTATACATTTATCAGTTGATATTTTAAGTTATTTTCACATCTTTGCTATTATGAGTAATGCTTCTACCAATATTCGTGTGTAAGACTTTGTGTGAACATAGATTTTTAATTCCCTTGATTATATAAAGGTTTGTGTGATTAATTTTAGGTTCGACTCTTTGAGGATCTACCAAACTGCTTTCTACAGTGGCCATATCATTTTATTTTCTTAGTAGAAATGTGTATTTTCTTAGTAGAAATGTGTGAGTTTCAAATGTGCATCAATAAAAAGAGTTTCAACACATTAATTTCTGTTTTTAATTTCACTTTGATTTTTCATTCTCCTAGTTGGAGTGAAATGGTATCTTTTGAGGAATTTGAATTTTCTTAATTAGTAGCCATGATGAGAATTGGTTTGCATGCTTGTCCTTCATGAATATATCTCTGAAATATGCCTACTCAGGTTTTTTACTTACTTTTAAATAGGGTAACTGTTTGAAATAAGTTTGTATTGTATGCATTCTTGGTATATTTTAGTAATTACAGCTGTACCTAGTATATAAGTGGCAAACATTTTCCCATGTTATATCTTTTTACTTACTTTCTAGTCTTTTATTACTCAATAGATTTTAGTTTTGATAAAGTTCAATTTGCATATTTTCCTTTTTATGTTTTCATGTCATATCTACAAATTGTTGCCTAACCCAAAGTTGCACAAATTTTCACCTATATTTGCTCTTAAAAATTTTTTAGTTTTAGCTCTTTTATCTAGGCCTTTGATCTCTTTGGAATAAATATGTATGGTGTGAGGACGAGGCCCAACTTCATTTTTTAGTATGTTGATAACTGTTTGCACAGTCATTTGTCGAAGAGACTGTCCCTGTCTCCATTGCATGGTCCTGGCGAATTTCTGAAAACTAAATTAAACATAAATATGGAAGTTTATATCTGGACTGTCAGTTGTATCCCATTGGTACATATGTGAACCCTTACATACGTACTGCACCTGTCTTGATTTCTCCATCATTGTAGTGGATTTTAAAAATAAAAGTTTAAGATGTTTAGCTTCATTCTCTTAAATACTGTTTTAGATATTGTGTCTGAAGTGATGTATTAAAAAAAAACAAAGAAACAAATAAACTTCTGCTCCTTCTGGAGCTGAGGTTGATATTGGACAATATTGCCAATAATTTTCTGCAGATTGTAGTTTGTTCTTAATAGCTTTACTCTAGAAGAAAGCTCTATTTGCCCACTTTCTGTGAATTATCACCGTGCCCAATCAGGCCCACGACTTTTGTGCCTTCATATTTGGCATACTGCACTTTAAAACTCAGACCCAATACTTATGAAAGATCTATTGCTTATGTGATACTTAAGGTTGAAAATATGGTTCTATGATGTGTTGTGTATTTTTTTTTAATACAGGGTTTCAATCTGTAGCCCAGGCTGGTCCTGAACTTACAGCAATCCTCCTGCCTCAGCCTCCTGAGTACTTGAATTATAGATGGGCACCACCACACCTGGATTTACGTGGTGTTGGGGAATGGAACTTTGGGCCTTGTGCTCACTAGGTAAATGCTTTAAACCCTGTGTCTTTTTTCTAGCCCCAGTATATTGTTTTTTTAAGCCTGCTGAAACAGCATAAATTTGTAGCTGAAAAAATAGAAATTTATTCTCTCATATTTCTAAAAACCAGAAGCCTGTAATTGACTGAATATTTAAAGATAATCTAGGGGTAATTATGTTGAAAATAATAGTATATTGAAAGAAAGAAATCAAACTTAGTTTAGCTAAGAATACATTTATCATAGAAAAAATACTGTAGGAGCCTTATGTAGATGAAATATATAATTCTTCCTAAGAAAACCATAAAACAAAGGTGTTGATTTTAGTCATCAATTTCCTAAAATGTTTCACTCATCTGACAAGTGAAAACGTATTCTCTTAATGAATATAGGTTGAGCATACTCGATGTGAAAATGCTAACTCCACAATACTATCAAATCTAAAACGTTTTGAGCAGCATGATACCACAAGTGGAAAATTCCACACCATGAAACTTTATGTCATGAACAAAACAATTTAAAAACTGTATGAGATTATATTCGGACTAAGTGAATAAGGTATACATGAAAAATACATGAGTTATACTTGAGTCTCATCTCAGATATCTTTCTTCTTTTTTTTTTTTTTTTGAGACAGGATCACACTCTGCAGTTCTGGGTGGCCCCTGAACTCGTTCTGGAGCCCAGGTTGACCTCAAATTAATGGCTATTTTTCTGTCTCAGCCACCTGGGGGCTAGGATTAAAGGCATGCACCACCACATCCAGCATATGTGGTCTGGGGAATTGAATCCTGGGCCTTGAGTTTGCTAGGCAAGTGCTTTAACCACTGAGCTATTCCTCCAGCCCCACCAAGATATCTACACATATAAGCAAATATTCTAGAATATGAAAAAATCTGAAATCTGATATGCTTCTAGTGTCAAAGATTTTAGATAATACATACCCGAGTTTTAAGTAGCTATCATCTTACATTAAGAGTAAATGGTCACTTTGCGTGTGTGTGTGAGAGGATGTGTATGTGTGTGTGTGTGTGTGTGTGTGTGTGTGTGTGTGTGTGTGTGTATTTGTAGGTGTTACTGAGGGTCAAGCTCAGAGCCTTCCCGCTGGGTTAACTCCCCCATCCTTCATATTTTAGTTTAGTTTAGTTTATCTTGAAAAGGGTCACACTAAGTTACCAAATTGCTCAAGCTGGGCTCAAACTTGTGATCCTCTTGCCTCGACCTTCTAGAGTATAGGGATTAAATAGTTCTATGACAAAAAAAAAAAAAAAAAAAACACAAGACAAGACAAATAACTGAGACTCACATAATCTATTACAAGATCAGGACAAACTGGCAAAACATCCGAGGAAGCTTTTATGTTAACTGAAGATTTTCGTATTATTGCATGCTAAGAATCTGGATAAAGTGCAATCCATACCATTATCCTCATTCAGAAAGGCTAATCTGGCTCCCAAAACTTAGTGAGGATACAAAAAGATCATCTTCTGTGCCTATAACATAACTTACAATTCTTACAAATTGCAATTGCATCACAAAATGTTCTTAACATGACAGGTTCTTTGTTGAGTCATTTTATGAGCTTTTGAGTACGAAGCTATAGGTACATTGACCATGTGGGTGTTGTGGCCTGGACAGTAAATCATAGATCTTAATTGCTTCTGTGCTTACACCATGGACACCTTTGCAAATCTCTTTGAAGATAATCTCTTCCTTTTGCTATTTATGGCTGGATGATATTTTTTGACTGATCTGGTCCAAAGTTACATTTTAATGTCTTAAAGGGTGTTACTAGCAACAAGTTTTTCTTACTTAAAATATTTCAGAAGAGGAATCTGCTTTGTGTGAGTAATCTGATATCATGCAAGTATTTCTAGTTTTTGTTTGTTCTTTTTGACGAACTACTTGTATGTGGAAGGCTGGAAACAGACTTCAGATCATTGATCTTTGAGGTCTGTTTTAAATTTTTAGTTTTGGTATCTATCTCATTTTTGACCCTATTTAACTTTATTTTAACAACTTTATAAACTTTCTCATAATATTTTGTACCTGTATAAAATATTGTATTTTCTGCATAATGTCAGATGCACAAAAACTTAAAGCACAAATGACATTACGTCTTTCTGTAAAGAATACAAAATAAATTATATTTCTACTAAGAGAGATGGGTTATAGTTTAAACACATATTTTAAAATCTGCAGCCCTGTTAATTGATACATTCAGTGTATGGCAAGTTGAAGACAGAGCCAACTTCTATGGTGAGAGTTGAGATCTACTGGCCTCTGCTACTAATGAACCTGAATCTAAGGAAGATTGTAAATACCTATTAAGTCATGCTACTGTGAAATCTGGGAAGCGAATATATTTAAACATAGAGAAGCTGTTAAAATCACCAGGTTTTTTAATTGCAAAAGAATGAACAATTACTGCTCTGAGATAACTTTACTGTAAACTCACCTGGGTTAACAAGTCATTTTTTGTTCCATGCCGTTGATGGTTAAGGATCCTTACATCAAATACTCATTTCTGTGTGCTTTGTGAAATGGAATATTCAGGTGCACAGAGTAGAAGTAATAGAGGCATGAGCAGACATTCTTTTTATTCAGCACTTCTTTGGCCTGTTTCTTTTCTAACAATGATGTCAGGCAATACTAAAATTTACGTTTTACATGGAAGACCAGTGAGATGACTGAGCAACCAGGATAGCAGCACTTTTCCCCACCCCCTGAGTTCTTACTGTGCTAGGAAGTTTCTGTCTCAAATTTTCTGAAAACTCTTTATAAGCAGAAAATATCCTACCTAAATGGCTCGTTAAATGTGTTGAAGTGTTAACACATGAAATAGTATAAAAATTCAGAACACTTTATAAATTATTAATAATATGACAGAGAACTAAAGGCACTGGTAGCCACTAATATCTTTATCTTCTATAAATAATAGTAATAATAATAATAATACCAAATAAAAATCAGTGAAAGAAGAATGAAACTATACAAAAGTTGTCTCATCAGAACAGCTAGAGGTCAGAGAATGTTGAAAGCTCAAAATATTTGAGAATGAAAAAACACGTAAGAAAGCTCTCCAAAACTTCCTGCCCGTCTCCTGCTCTGCTGGCCCCGCCTGTCCAATCCTCTGGGCTTTTAGAGGAGCAAAGCCGACCAAAAAGAGAAGGAAATAAGAATAAATGGAGACTACAGAAAGGACTGTCATTGATTTAAAACTGTTGGAAAGATTGTCTGCTTTAAGCTGAAAATATTAAAGAAAACTGGGTAGGTCCGACTGTGGAGTACAGAGAGCAACCACGACATATGCACAAATAAGGACTCTCTTCTACAAACGTGTTCCCAGAGGAGAAGAGAAAAAAAAAAATTGAATGTCTTTGGCTTGTTTGATCATGAGGCCTGAGAGGGAACTGAAGCCCACTCTGCAGGTTAAATGACAACTACACAAAGAGGCTGTTTACCGGTGGATCTCACCAGCGGAGCCCAGAGATGAAGGAAACTTTACTCAGCCCTCAGAGACCCTCACAATTCTGCTAGATATCTGGGTATCACAAACACTGGCCTTCATGTAAGGTCTTCCACCACACAGGACTGCAATGAAGAGAGTTGAGAAGAAATGAACTAACCTAAAAAAAAACCTTTGGAAAACAGTATTTATTTTAGTAACTCTAAAGAAATAATTAACTATACTATTGCAATTAGTTACCACATTTTTGTTGGAAGGGGTGGGTTATCAATTCCGAAAATAATGTGACTACACTAGAATTTAATCAGTAAATTTTCTGTGAATAATTAGATCCACATTTTGTATTGGTGAAGATATAAAAATGGAAAACCAAAAATTTCAGTAGAACTCTGTTGGACTGCAATAGCAGGTACAAGTGTTCATTCATGAGATGAATGGATGTATGGATTGATATGTGCGTATACCTGTATATTTGTAGATACATAGACAAAGAATTAAATACAGATGCATATATATATGCATGGATCGGTGTACATAGATTTCTTTGTTGGAGAAGCAATCAGAGGTTATGAAATCGTGTAATACAGAGTGTACCTAATTGTTGAGATTATTCTTTCTAAAGTCCATTATCTAATAAAGAAAGCCAAATTTCCTTAGAGAAATTGATTTCACAACATGGACAAAAATATGTAAGGATCTTGGAACAATTTTTTTGTACCAGAAAACAAGGATGAAGAGTAAAAGATGGCACAAATTAAAAGGGATTTCAGATTGTAAGAGCTTCAATGATTTGAGTAATAAACTACAGTAATGATAGTATCTATAACAGTACCAGTACCTGTAACGTACATCTTACGGAGGGTAGATGTGGTAGATGGGGCATTAATGGAGCAGCAAAGGTTAATGTTGTGCGAATTAAGGTATTTCCATATAATAATGTAGTTCCTGATAAAACACAAGAATAGGACACACTTTCGTAGTATTTTTGTCAACACAACTTCAATATGATTGTAGGAAACACAGTCTCAAATTAAATAAAATAATTAACTAGTATTCTTCAAAATTTTCAAATTCATGAAAGATGGGAAAGATAGAAAAAACCCTGATGGCCTTAAGGAGACTAAGAAGACATACAGCTATTCAAACATGAAATTATAGGTTGAATTCTGCGACAGAAAAGGCATTAATAAAAGTATAGTAATGTTTAAATGAAATTCAATGAATACCACTGAAGCCAGTACTGCAGCCTTTGTTCATTGTATTAAGGCTTTAGAAGATGCTTACCTTTAAGCAAATAATCTCCATGTACTATATTTGAAAATTTTGGTTAGCTTTATTTTAGTACCTCAAAATAAAAACAAAAAGTTTGATTTTCAATCGTGGAGTAGTGTTTGTATAATATCCTGTCATACCACAAATATTTTCATGAAGAACTCATTGAAGACATATTTCTTGCCATTAAGTTCATCAAAAATATGGAGAAGAAGGATACGGGCAAAGCTTAGTGGATAGAGTGCTTGTCTAGAAGGCTCAAAGCACTGGGTTGGGTTTCCCAGCACCACGTCAGCTGAGTGAGGTGGTGTGGGTCGGTAATCCCGGTACTCGGGGAAGTGGAGGCAAGTGTGCTGCTGGGAGTTTGAGGCCAGCCTAGATTACACAGTGAGACCAGAAGCCTCAGAGTGAGACCCTGCCTCAAACAAACAAAGAAACAAACCAAACCAAACCAAACCAAACATATACAGAGAGAAGATTTTGCATGGGTGGTTATATACCTGTATCTCCATTTATCTATCTACATATCTACATAAACTACTGCCATGCAAGTCATATGTCACCAAATTATGTGAGAATTTTTTTTCAAGCTAAGATAAATGCTAGTACTCAATAGTAAAGACAGAACTAGATTTCAATATGAAAGTTGTCTCTTGAGCTGTAATAAATCTAAATCCACTTTAGAATTAAGGAAGGAATCCTATCTCTATCTCTTGGAGAGAACCGCAGAAATTCTGTATGTATGGCATTGCCTCTTGAATAACATTTTTTTTCTGAAGTAGTCTATGATGGAGCTTTGTCATCTGTCTTCACGGTGCTCAAAATTTGCAAATTGTCAGCCTCGTGCCCACGGTAAAAACAGGTTAAGTTTCAGAGACATACAGTGTTATCACTATCTATAAAATGTGGGACCATAGTAAAAGAAATAATATATTTAAATTATCCATAATATGTTATATATTGTTGTTGTGCTTTCATAAATTCACTATTTTATTCTAACCCTTTATTAATAAATATCTCTGTAAGCTTCAGCTAATTTCTGCTGCTTCAACCCAACAATGCAGTCAGCTGTTGGTCATTGGTCGGGAAATTCTTCAAACAATTGACCGAACGTTTGAGCAGTTTTCACCATTAACTACTGAATGTTGCATGTTTATTTGTATCTATCTCTTGGAAAACATTTGTACTGACAATAAATGTAACAGCACGTATCATTTCAGGAAAATTCAGTGAGTCTCTTCTTCCCTGTTCTCTCTCTCTCTCTCTCTCTCTCTCTCTCTCTCTCTCTCTCTCTCGCTCTCTTTCTCTCTCTCTGCATTTTGTGCTTTGTGATGCCCAAGGTGTGCTACATCAAAGCTTTGAAGAATACTATTAAGATCACTTTAAATTTTATTAATATGCAGAGACTCCATTACCTCATCATACCATAAGTTTCTAGAATACAATGTATCTGATACAGCTTTTCATTGATAGAAGAGCTCAAAGACGTAGGTGTCAATCTCTATGAGCCTTACATGGCGTGGGACTACAAAGGTCTGTCAGTTACAATAGTCCTTTCCTCTCTATGAAATAAACTGAGCCCAAAGTCCTTTCAGTGGCTTTTAAAGGGAATTAATTTTAAAATCTTGTGTTTGTGCTTGTTGATTGGTACTCTCAATCAGTATTACTGATAACAGATTTTATTATAATAATAGAGAATCCCAATCTATATATGCAAAATCTTAGAAATCATACTAAATTCTTTTTTTTTCTTTGAGGCAGGGTCTCGTTCTGTAGTGCAAACAGATTCTGAAATCACTACTTAACTCAGGCTGACCTCACGGCAATCTTTCTGCCCTTGCCTCTCCAAGTCCTGAGACCGCAGGCATGCGGCACTACTCCCAACTAATCTTCACATGGTGTTGAGGATTCAAACCTAGCACCTTGTGAATGGTAGGTTAGCACTTTGAACACTGAACTATACCTCCAGCCCAATAATAAATTCTTCTAAATGAGTTGCACATCAAATATGGCAACACAGAATATCTCAATTTTCTTTCTAATTACAGATGAATTTTGACAGCCTGTGGATTCTATGAATGCTAATACAAAAATATCAATTTTTCTCTTGATTTCATGTCTGGATCCATTGAGGTTTAATTCATATTTTTGGCTTCTAATCTTAAGTGCCTTATTTTATAATAATGATACTTTAGGATTATTTGACACAATGATAAATATCTAAGACCCTTATGATTTTTTTCTATGAAAAACGTCTTCTTTGAATAATGTAACAATAAATACCACTCTTCTATGACAGTTATCAAAATCTGACAAAAGAAGGAATATCCCATATTTTATAATTTAACTTCTGATAAGTTAAGATGATTAGTATATAAAATAAAATAAATCCTGTGAGGTAAAATTGAAACATTTATGTTTTTAAAGTAGGGCTTTGTGTCTTTTAAAATATCTCTTGATTAGACTGATGGAATCTAGACTTCTTTGTGAATAGGATTGATAGAATCTAAACTTCTTTGCAAATAGACTTTTCATAGGCACTTACAATTTATTATGGCTGCTTCTCTCACTAGTCTTTTTGTCTTCTCTCTGGAGTAATATCTTCTGCTTAAACTCACACAGTTGGAAAACAGTAAAATGATGTCTTATCAAGTTCATGTATGTGTCTCAAATATGTTTAAGGTGCTTTAAAGTCTGTCACTTTCCTGAATTTGGGCATTATGAAGTTTTTTTCTAAGAGAATAGAAAATATATGTTGTCTTAGCTGTTTCTCCTTTTCATGGAATGTGTATTTTCTTATTAAAAAACTGAAGGGATACATAAAAAAGAAAGAGAAGAAAGAAATGGAAATTGAAGTATTGAAGTAGCTCATTAAAATAACAGACCATTGCTAAAAAAGAAAGAAAACAGTAAGAGAAGGGAAGAAAGAATGGGTGAGGGAAGACCAAAAATTAACATAAAAACAACAGGAAAATACTCTTTTAAATGTACTCCTGATGGAATAAGTATGGAAAATTGTTATCTGAGGAAAAATATTTTATTAGTTTTAGATACTGTGCTAATAATTTCAAACTACTTTTAATGTATTTGTAGAGTAATGACAAAAATAATTTTTCTTGGGTTGTGTTTTAAATTTGTACACATACATAAAAGATAGCAGGTATCCATATTTGTAGATTGTGAACAATAAAACATGTGAATGCTCATTTATGTATGAATATTATCTTCAATATAATGGTGGGAAATAATAAGAGTATAAATTATAAGTAGATAAATAGAAAGCTTTATTATTTCAAGTTTAACTGTTTCCTTGAAGTACATTTTACACTAATTTAGACAAAAGGGAAATATAATTGATATGCAAAAATTCTTTGCAACTAGAAAAGGCAATGGATAAGCTACTTATTATAAAATGAGTGTAAACATGTAAAACAGGAAGAAATAATTACAAATGACTCATCAAAGAAAGCAGAGATGCATCAATGTTGTTTCCATTTCAACTCTTAATAATTAGGAAACTTAAAACTTGCATTTTATTTTAAAGAACAACAAAAATCTATTATTGAGGGATATGGAGAAATATTTCCGCTCATGTACTACTCATCAGAATCTAAGCACAATTTTTTGGAAAAGAATCTAGCTTTCTTTAGAAAATTCAAGTTAATTTGTTTTTAAATTTAAGCTACATACCATCTCTACCTGCATTACCACTTCTGAAACTCTAGCCTAGAAATGAAAGATGCATAACACTGTTGGAGATATCTAAGGTATCTCCTCAAGCAATTTCATTTTTCAAAATAGGGTGTTTGATTAAGGGCCTTGCCATGGAACATTTTGTTTTTTACTTAATCATTTTTCAACAGGGTCTTGCTAAGTTGCAGAACTGCACAGGGTAGGATGGGACCTGCCGTCCTCCTGCCTTGGCCTCTCAGAGTGCTAGGATTATGGACATGAACTACCACATTTGGCTTTCTTAAGTTTTATAATGCTTGAAGTTTCAGTAAGCTGAAAATTTCTGGACATCCATCCATAGAGAAAGTGGACTACGGAATATATTCAATATTTGTTATTTCTCTCAGTGGTCTTATCTCTCTATCTCTCATTACATTCCCATATACACATCTCTCATTACATTCCATATACACACACTAACTTGCAAGAAAACCCATGATATTATAAAGCACAAAAACTGCCATGAAAATATGAAAATATGTTGATGTTACCCAATTGTGTCAAAATCAAGTCTGACCACTTGTGCAAAACTACAGAGTGCCCCCAGCCTGTAGGTGTCGCACTGTCACTATTTCTTTCAGTGGCGTGGACTGAAGGAAAGCCTTCAGGGGGAGCTACTTGGCTTCATATTGTACATCCCTCTATTCAACTTGTTAAATTACAGTTTTATTAACTTTATGATTACCTAAAAACGAACTAACAAAATATAAAAATCAAGAACTTCCTCATTCACAGTATTCTTTCTTTATTAGACAGTGAGTTTTAGTCATCTGCTCTACAAAGGCTCCCTAGTGCTGCGTTTGAGAAGGGGCATTCAGGAATTCTCGGGGCTGCATGAACACTTAGAAGATGCTTTCCTTTTAGAATTGGCTTGGTCAATATGCTTCAGTAAGTGAATTTAGTTTGTAATAATGATTCCTAACATGTCATGAAAAGAAAATATTAGAATTACCAAGAAGTTTCATCCTCTGTGTATTTCTCCCTACAGTTATACCTACCAGTCCCAGCCCATCTGTGGTAATAGAGACTTTGCTAATGGCAATGAGCTTCATTGCTCAGATGTCGGGAAAGGTAATTCACCTCCTGTGCAATGTTTTTGCAGATCATCTAAAGCCAGAGGTACTCAATTCTCTTTACCAGACTGAAGATATTCATTTACTCCAAATATTAAAAACAATCAATTTGATGGAAGCATTAGCTTAATTCTTGTTATTACTTCAGGACTAACTATCTTCACAGGTTATTTACATCGAAATACTCTTTATTTTACAAAAAGGCAAACCAAAGTCAGAAGGGTGATGTGACTTAAAAACAACTCTCAAGTTGGTGGGTTACTGGGTTGTAATCTAATTCTAGGGATTCCTTTGACGGGACAATGTGAGAAAGGTTCTTTTTGTTTGAAGTGGTGACTCAAACACAGAGGCTTCTATGAAGGAGAAAGAGGGTCCCTGAGACCCCTTTTGAGCTCAGGTATTCTACCACCTTTCTCCCCAGAGTGGTTATCACTACCAAATATTCTGTCCTTTATGTAGTCTACACCACTTATAGCAAAAGATATTTCAAGAGTCAATGATCTTGTAAGATGATTTCTTCACTCCTACCTGTGCCTTTGAGCTCAGGTTTTTAAGTCCATGAAGAAATGTACTTACTCCTAATTCTTCGCCAAGGAGAGACATCAAAACTGGAATTATTCAAACTGTTGCAGAGAAGAGAGATAAACTTCTGTGTCAGTTGGTGTTGAAACTATTTAGTGTTATACTGAGTATACGTTCAGCTTACACTTATCTTCACTATGGAGAATAAAGCATCTGAACTGAGCTGCTGTGAGCCAGAATTCCCTTATTCAACCACACAGATACCTAAGATAATCATTTTTATTTACTTGTATCGATCCTTTTCTGACCCATGGCACTGGATTGGGCTAGTGGTTTCTCATAGCAGCCAGAACACTGTCAGTGTGACAGGACCTGCGGTGTCAGCTGTGTTTGAGCTGAAGACCAGCCCCCTTCTGAGGGCTCCGGGTCTGAGCCTGATTGTGGGCCGTTTGATATTTGTTGTTTAGTGAGACAGACAGGAAGTCACAATACAAAGCCAACTAAGACCTCACATAAAGGAATAAAAGGCTTTGAAAACAGAAAAAAGTCATAGAATAAGGCAGAAGCCAAATTACATACATGTACGGCAACCGGATGGATATGTACACGACACAGAGAGGGATAGTGACATTAGGAACATATCATCCTTTCACCGCATCGTCTCATTTGTTTCTTACAATCCCCCTTCAAAGAAATGCAGAGGCTGAAATGCAGCGAGGTTGGGTGATTTGTCCAAGGTTTCTTAAAACCAGAAATGCAAATTTGAAACTCAAGTGTGGATCTTACGGCACCTTCTCGGGCTGGACTTTCCTTTTCCTGATAATCTCCTTTGTACCCCAAAGTGGTCTTCAATTATTTTTCCTTTTTCTGGAGATGACTTTTTGTAGCAAGGGTGAAACAAATGTACCCTGAATATGATTAGATGCATAGTCACTAGCACATCCTCAGGGTGAGCGGCTGTGCTTCCATTTTGAGAGTGTGGCTGTAAATATCTGCAAATGCTTTTTAGAAAATACCACATGCTTAATGGCTGCCCTGCAGTAACATGAGAATATGAAAAATTTCTACGGTTATGCCTATACATGTCTTTTCTTTATCTTGACTAGTGTTTTCCTTTCTATATATTTTAATGTCTTTGAATCTTATTTTCTTTAGGATTAAATATTCATTCAATTTTAGGTAAAACATCTGTGACCACTGAAGGAATTATGACAACCTGAAGTGATTAGGTAATACCCAGGCTGTATCTTACAGGTGTGTGTGAATGACTTGTGGGCCAGAAAATGGGGGAAGAGCACCCTCCCCACATTTGGGGGATCCAATTGGCAGCTTGAACTAAATGAAAAGGGAAAAAAAGGAAGTTTGCTACCGCTTTTCTTGGGGGAACTCTGACCTTTGCCACTGCCTCCAAACATTGGCTTGTTCTTTCAGAGATACACTCCAGTCTCCGTTATTCACTACTGCTTTTGGGAAAATGATAGTCAGCAACACTCCCATAGGCTGTCTTTTCTGTGCCACCTCGCTGTTCTTCTATCTCCTTTCTGAGCAACCACGGGCTCTCCAGCTCTCACATATATACGCTGACATTTCCATATCCCAGATTGTTTAAGCCCACCAAATAAATCCCCTTTATTTATAATTTCTGTCAATTCTGCCTCTCCTAACCAGTGCAACATTAGTTTGACTGGGCTCAATATGTGTTTTTCAACATTTCAACGTATTTAGTATTACATTGAACATTCAAGAACGTTCAATTTTGTATTGTTTGGAATGGTGGATTTCCGAAGTCTGTTTGCTCCCGCGTCTACCCGACTGTGCTGTGTGTTGGCAGCCTTTCAAGGCTTAGGAGTGATGGCTTGTCTATTTGTGTTCACCGGTCCCCAGGTCACTGTAGGTTTTTAATAAATCTTCTCCTAATCAGCTTTTGAAAATGGAGCTTTGTGCTTTACTGCAGTCAGTTATGTAGATGGTTGCCACCAGGGCTTTCTCTTTAGCTACAACCACCTTTCTAGAATTGCTTTTCTTTCTTCAGCTCCATTTACGAGCCTGTAGCCCTCAGAACCATATGTTGCAGACGAATTGTGCTTTCCCCCAGTAGTAGTAGACTATCATTTTTTTTAAACACTGTGTTATTTACTGGTCCCTGGGTTATACAAGAAAAGCAGGAATTTCACACATGTTAGCAATTGTAGCTCCAGTAGCTAAAGATTTACTACAGGCAAGCATACGTTTACAAGCTGGCTTCTAAATTTCATCTCAGCTTGCTGGTGCTATAGCAAAAGTATATCTGAGACTGGATTGTGAGCATACTTGGGAGTTGGATGTGTGCGTGTGTTTGTGCGTGAGCGTGGGTTGACACCTCTGAGTATATGCTATAAGACATTGAGGCTTTTGCACTTAATTATGTCTTTAATATTGTTTTGTGGTCACGTGTCTGAGATATTTCCTCTCTCCCCAATAAATGTAGCCTTCATTACAAAAATCCAGTCATGCAAATTTGCAGACTTTAAAGATAAGGCTAAGGCTTTGTTAGAGCACTTAGCCACAGGTGTAAAAATGTGATTAAAAAGAGACTGCACATTTAAGTAGGAGTAATTAGAAGTGAATTCTTAATTGCGAAGTTACACAAGCATTTATACTCTGCTTTGCTCTCCCCAGCTTTTGAAAGGTGCTATATAAATGCAAATTGCTTCTTGAATCATTCATGCCAGGGGTTCATGATATTAAAATGTGAATTTATACTGAACTAAGCTTAATAATAAAATCCTAAATATAAAATATCTATTAAATAGGGTGCATTTCCATCGGCACGAAAGTGCATTTCTGCTTTTTTTCTTTAAGCTGATTAGAAGCGAGGTCTGTATTTATGTCTGATTAAAAGAATGAAGGATAAAAGTGAAATTTTTCACACTGATTAAACAACAAAACAGTAAACAGGTTTAAAAATGTTATTGTTGTAGTTTAAAAGCACCAAAAATCAGACAATTTCTGGATGGAAACTTAATGGCAGCTATAGTGTATTCATTGCTTTTTGGTGATTTGAAGAACATCTTCCAAGACTCATAGAGGTAATAATTTATGAATTATCACGCTGTTCTGTTGCTGTAAATATTTCATCCTTCACTTTGACCTCTCAAAAGAAGCTGTACATCAGAAATTTGGGTTGTGTAACATTTATGAAGACCGAGACTTAAACCCATGGGGGAGTAAAAGAGAACCTAGTTCTTACAAATGTATGCCAGAAAACAGTAAATGTCACATCTTCAAAGCTTCATGTTTTTTGTATTTGCAAACAAAAATAAATTATTTTAGGGCTGTACTTGTAAATCACATATATATCTTATGTCATTTGGGAATCTTTTTAAAATTCAGATTTTGGCTCAGTAGATTTGAAGTGGAGCCCAAGTTTTCTCCTTTCTAGCAATCTTTCCTGTGACGTAGATGCTATCACCTATACACTACACTTAGAGTAATTAGGATTTAAGGTAGGGATCTGCAAATGCTTCTGTAAAGAGCCAAACAGCAACATTTTAGGATTCACCATTCCAATCAACTATGCAGTTGATGAAATATGTCATAGCTAATACATTGATGAATAAGTTTGAATGTCTTCAACAAAACTGCACTTATGAGAATCAAATGTAAGTGAATTTGACTTCTGTGCTATAATTTGCCGACATGAGTTTTGGGGAACTCTGAGAGTTCTGCCAAACAACTCACCTGTACTTCAAACTTGCACATCTTTAAATTTAATATAGCACAAACAGCTACAGAATTCCCTTGCTCACTGGGTCATTCTTTCCTCATTCATTTTCCAGACTTAAATAATCCATGTCCTATAATTATGACACATAATTAATTAGTCAGATCATTGTAACATATTGAAGTTAAAACACATGGTCAAATTCTTCACATACAGTCATTTTCCCTACCTGGGTTGACACCAGACCACACTTTCTGAATGAACATTTTAATGTTCTCAATTATAACCTCAGCTATGGAGTCTACTTGATGACTTCAGAATTGATATTTCATTAAATTGATAAGTTTATGGGTGCATTCTCTGTCTCAGAGTGAATGATCACCGTACTAATGCCCACTGTACACTTTATTTCTGCACCCAGCGGAAAGGAAGTTAAGAAATATAAAAAAAGTGTGTTAGAAATATTTCCTAGCCTATTGCTAAAACAGAATGCTTGTGAGAACAGAGCTCATGTTTCTGCAGGCTGGGAAGTCCAAAAGCACGGGGCTCCTAGGTTCAGCCTCTGGAAAGCTTTTTGGGCTACACAAGAACATAGCAGCAAAGCAGTCAGCAAGCAGGGGCACATGAAAAAGTCAATGCTCAAGGTCTGGCCCAATTTAATAAGCACAACCTATACTATCACAGTCACTAACCCAGTCATTGTGCAAGAGGGATTTTATTCCCAGTAGAAGGGCATTAATTCCTGTGAAAAACATCTCTTCAAGTCCCAACCTCGCAGCCTGATTGCCACAGTAGTAGTCAAATTTTAACATGAGCGTTGGAGGGATCAAGCTACATTTTAACCCCAGAATAGTTATGATCAACTATGAAGATTATCATTAACAGGTGTGAATCTGGAGTGTCCTGCAAAAGTCTCGTGTATTTGAATATGATCAATTGTCTTTGGAAACGTGCTGTTGGAAGATTGGGCTGAGTCTGGAGGGTTGTATTACATACAGGTCTCTAAATTGGATTAGAGGCACATACGTTGGATTTCAGGCATGGAATCAGGTCTTACCACACCTTCCACACCTGGATCCAGGAGGGGCAGATCACTGGGATGAGACCTGGAAGGATACATAAGCTGCTCCCTGCATTCCTTGGACTAGTCACTAGTCTCTACTAATCCCAACTTGCCTCACCTTGGCTTCCTGTGTGTGATGTTGTGAAAAGTTGCCTCCACCTCTGCCTCTGCCATGTACTTCGATTACTGCCAGCTGCCCCTGAATGGACTGTGACCTTCTGAAACTGTGAGCTAAAATAAACCTTTCCTCCCCTAAATTTGTGGATGTCAGCTATGAGTCACAGCAATGAAAAAGTAACTAGAACAGTATGAAATGTTAAGCTATACCTATGGCATCTTGCTTAATTTGACTTCTGAACAGCCAAGACTTCTGAAAGTATTTATACATAAATGCATCCTGAAATACAGTATATATTAAACAACATTAATGGAATGGTTAGATTACAACAGGATGAGATAAGCTAGATAAACTCTAGTCTAAGTCCAAATACATCTCACTAATTTTGTAGTGAGAAACCTAAGACTGTTTTTATGTGTTGAAATTGTTGAGAAGTTAAAATGTAAAAATATTATAATTTAAAACTAATATGAAATCCAAGCTTGTTTGCATAAATTAAGTTGTATTTTATGTAACTGTGCACATGTTTGTTTGTTTTTCCATTGTCAAGAGCTACTTTGTCATACCATGGCCTACTTCATTAGTTATATAATACTATAAGGCTCTGAAAGCCAAAAATATTTTCCACTTATCAATTTATGGAAAAAATAAAAACTGACAATTGCTAGGATTGAATATATTAAAATTCCCTGTGATTTTAAGGCATACTTCACTGAAACTGGATCACATCTAAGAATGATTACTTAAAACACTGCAGCTAAAAGTGCTGAGAAGTTGTAGAAAAGATAAAGGCAATTGGTTCAGTGTCTGGGTCTTGTCTAGCTCACAATGTAGCACCAGTTTTATGCATAGTAACATAAAGCATGTGTCACATTCACCAGACACTGTGCTAAGGCTTTGAGGGCCTGTTGGGTCCATGTTACAACTGCTTGGCAGGTATTACTCCAAGTTTTTAAATTACCACTTGAAACAGCACTCTAATTTCCCTCCTCTTGAGCATAAGAGATTGAGACTTCAGATAAATAGCTTGCCTAGTTAACTGGCAAATAGAAATGTCAAGATTCCCTCATATATATATGCGATAATAGTGGTTACATTGAGCTTGAGTATTTTGTGCACATCAGGTCAACATTACAGTCCCTTCTTCTTCCTGTTTTTAGCCCTCCTGCATCCTTCACGTCCCTTCTAACTCCCACTGTCATGCCCATTTAGTTCTCTAAAATGCCTGCATTCTGGGTTTCTCAAGATATTTAACCTTCTGTGTTTGACTCAATTCACTAAGCATGATGGTGTCATGTTGTGCCACTTACCTACAAAAACTTTAAATCTATGTTAATGGAAGTGTTAAAGCAACTCCTAGCAGAAATGCATATTTGTAGCAGTGTAACTACCAATAACTTAAATGCAGAGGATGCCAAAATAGCTATCAACAGACCAATGGATACGAAAAATATGGTATATATTCGCAATGTCAATATTTTAAGATACGTTTGCTCTTGTAGAACCAATACATTAGCCTTACAATACAACACACTGGTATTTTGCAAAGATAGTGTGAACTTTTTGCACAAGAATTGATCATCAGGTAATCTAGGAATTAGGAACTGAGTGGTCACTTGTTCATGATTTTGTGATCTCATAGCCTATATGTGGTCTTCACCAGTTTGCAATGAACTAGAACGTCAGTATATTATTATTAACATCAACAAGGAATAAACTTCTTCTAAAATTGGTTCTTATATGTCCCCTAAAGTTTGAGAGACTGTGAAATAAAACAGAAGAAGAAATACAATATGGAAGCTTTGGGGGATGTGGTAGAATATTTTCTGTACAGTGAGTTAAGGTCTTCCAAAGTAAATGTGATTTAGAACAGTGTTTCAAAAAAGGAAAATATTTATGTTTTCTATTTTTCGTTACATAGGTGATGTGGCATTTTTCTATATCTAGTGTATTCGTTATAATCCTTAAAAATGTGTGAGGTAGATGACCTCTCTTAAAAACATTGTTATTGTGCCATATTTATGCATGTACACACATATAAAATCAGGTGAGCATGGGGTGGAGGGGGCATGGTTAGGGCTTTCATTACTGAAATTAGATTCATTATCAACTTTTCCCTCTATGAAAAATTTAGCTAGCACAGAGAATAGGTTGTGTGCATAAAATAATTGGTGACACTGACACCAGAGCCATCAGTTAAATGCATGCGAAACAAGCCTAGAATAATTGTGTATTGTCTCTTGACTTCTTTTTCTGTACTAGTGGGATTTCTAAAGTTTAACATAAGTAAATTGTGCTCATAGTAGATATGGTCCTTTTGCAATCCCACTGTTGAAATAAAATCTATTGGGATAGATGTGAGGTTAATTATAGATTTTAAGAGTTCTTTGCTGGAAGTTGAATAGAGCTGTTTGAAATCTCTGTGCATGTTTTTTTTTTTTTTTTTTTTTTTTTTTTTTTTTTTTTTTTTTTTTTTTTTTTTTTTTTTTTTCTTATTGCAGACCTTTCTTGCTGACCTTCAGGAGTGCCTACTTACTGAGACCTGTGCCCAAGCCATTTGGGAGAGTCTCGAGTGAATAAGTGGGCATCTGGTTAGAAACTTTATTTTGACAGTGGACTAATAGGTTAATTCCGTATTCAGCAATGAATCCTATAGCATCGACAACTTTTTTAAAAAATAATGACTTGTCAAAACAATCCCCATTTTCCAAGCATTGATTATTTCTGAAGTCAGGCATTTCTGATAAGCAGATCATGGTATTTAGCTACATCTACTTCTTCATTCACAACAGAAATATCATTTCTTCTCTAAAGAGAAACGTAAATGATATTTATAATTCACATGAAGCCTGTGGAAGTTAGCATCAAGTGCTTATGATTATATTCAGATGATAAAAAATAATGAATGTCTAGTGGAGCTTGCTTATTACAGTTGGCCTCAAGAGCAACATCATTTAAATTCAAACAGCACTGCCCTCTTCTATGAAAAATTGTCCAAAGTGTACAATATTATCTCCAGGGTTATTCACTGATGTACATTAAGCCGTGGTGGAAAACAGATTCCCTCTGACAGTCTGAAAAGAAAAACCAGTGTGTGGTGGAAAAGTATTCATTTAAATAAATAAATTCCAAATAATTTCATTAGCTAATTGGAGCTTTTCAACTATAAATTTAAAAAATATATAAAGACAAATAGTGACATTGAGTAGTGCATTACAACAAAACAGCCTTGATTGACACTCTAAAAATGATCAAATATTTCTTAAAGCCCCATAGTCTTATTTAGTTATTTCATTATAGTTCATGCTCTTCTAAGATTTGTATTACCTAGTGACAATGTTATGTTGACTTTGAAGTACTCTGAATACTACATATTTGATATCAGATTTGATTTGATTAATCTAAAAAAAATAGAAAACACACACAAATGCACACACATACACCCACACTCATATACACACTTCCTAATTGCTTTAAGAGAAAAAAAAATAAATGAAAAAAGTAAAAAAACATTGAGAGAGAAAAAATAAAATTATTTCTTTAATTTTTAAATATTGGTAATATTTGTAAAAAAATCTGACTCTGACAGGAAGCACATATTTTTTGAGAATGCATTTTTGGCTGTAGGTAGAATGGTTAAAAACAACAATTTCTTTAATTTTTCTTCTTTTTGAGGAATAAAAGCAATGCTTTGTCATTGACTTGATATATAATAGGAATATTCATTACTACAATAGTCATGAATCATTGATGATGTTTTATAATTCTCTTTAAAGTAAAATTAAACAGTAGTACCTCACGAGATAGTGATAATATTAAATAAAATATTTTCTAGAACATATCAGCTTTATTCCAATTTGCTTGAAAGGACTCCCCAAAATACATAATAAAGTAAGCCAAATACATTTTTTAAAAAAAAAATTTCCTTAAGGAACACTCAGACTGGCCTTTCATTAGCGGGAGGAGGAAGCAATGTTGCACAAACACTGGCTCACTGCAGTTAGGCTCTTAAGTGTGATGTTCTGGCAAAGAAAGTAACGCAGGTGCAGCAGAAGGGTTCCTGCCATTTATCTTTGAATTAACAAAAATGGGGAATTTGCCAAGTGTGAGGATGCTGCTCCTCAGCACATGATGTTTTTGCCACATGATCTTATAGCTCTCTAGATGTCAGCATCATTGAAATAAAACAAATGTAATCTCCATCATCTAGTTTTTTGCTCTAACTGTATTTGAATTATTAGACTGTGTTCCTTAGATGAAACTGTACTTAGATGAGCCTGCTACTCATGTTTTTCATATTCCTGCTCAGTGTGCTTTTAAAAAAATTAGATCACCATCATCATCATCATCATCATCATCATCATCATCATCATCATCTCCCTCTCTCTCTCTCTCTCTCCTTTCTCTTTTACCAGCCAAGTCCTACCCGAACACAGCACTTTCCACATCACAGTATCAGTTACTCAAAAAGTTACATCACATTCAAACAGACATCATGGTGCACTGCAAGTAACCTTAGCTAAGATATAAAATGAAAGAGATAAGAAAAAAAAAACTACCCCAAAAGCACTACTTTTATCTACATGTAAAATTTGCCTTTTTCTCTGTTGAAGCTTTTCCAATTTCAAAGGATATTTTTATTTATAGCACCTACAAATATGACTAGCTTCTTTGATTTAACAATTTTCATCACATTTCTTAAAAAGCTAGAGGCTATAATCACAAAGGTAGGAAAAGATATGAAAATTAAATTTACCTATTCATCACTTTTGTTATGTTCAAAAACAAATATAGTTAATGAGTTTCATAGTATCAAAACCACATAGAGAATATTTATAGCAAGAAGCTGTTATCTAACAAGATCTAGGTTTTAGGTCCAGTGTTTATTTTCAGACAGTTCATTTAATATGTCATAACTACAAAACATTATCATTGATACCAATTGAAAAAGTAGAACTACTTCCTCTTAATTTGTAAGATGAATTTATTGATCTGAAGAGGTCACATAATCACAGTCTTTCAAACTGACAGCTCTAGTCCCCTGTCTTTGAACCGTGTTGCCTGAACTATTTTCACTTGACCTTAGACAAATGGCAGAGAAGTGATTAGGAATATTCTTCATGGCATGTAAGACTAAGGTGATTGAAAAGATAATATTTGTTCAATACTAACTCTTTTCATTATGATAGATGAGCCATTATAAAAAATTCCTCATGTTCATCATTTAATCTTTTCTTGAACAAATTTAATGTTGAGCAAATCATCACTGTATCATTAAAGGCAAAAGATTAAAAATGTCGACCTAAACTTGGCTTCCTTCTGATCCCTAATAATGCCACTTACATTGTACAAAGCAAATACTGGCTAAACCTGTGGCATTATTTTTTCAGTGAGCTTAGGAGTAGATCAATCATAGAGAGCACCTTCTGATAATTTAAGATGCTTCTTGCAGCTGCATATATGTGGACTGAAATTGACAGTTTTTGGAAATATTCGAATGTGGGTGTTGCTCCCTGCCTGTCACCAAAACTTGGATACTTACCTTTGCCGGTGATTTTTCTTCATTTCTAATAATAGCAGTTGGAAAAGAGGCTTTTCCAAATACATGGCCTATATATTCTTCCTTCACTGTTTTAAATGTTCATTAGCCTTTAAGTTTCTGCCAGCAGAGCTACTGTTATTTCGCCCAAAGATATCTATAGTTGTATTGTCCAATTGCAGCATGTAGCTGTGTAAGTTTATACTTATATAAAGTTAATTTTTTTCATTTGCTCTGATTGTCTAACAAATTCTTAGTGGCCACTTGTACCTTAGCCTTGCGTGAGTACAATAATAGTGAACAGTTCAATCAACAGCTCATTCTTGCTGAGTGTTTTAATGGACAACATTCTTTTAAAGTATCATTTTCCTATAAAAATTAATAATAGCTTAATAATCAGCCTTTGGGGAGAAGAAATACCAATTATTTGCCTTCATGAGAGGAAGTATAAGTATAGTACTAAGGACTTTTCCCCCATTTTTCCATTTTCTATTCACAACTTAAGCTCTCAACACCACCAGAGGTATTAGGTAAAGACCCTATCACAGGAGAGCTACAGAACTATTTTTCTTTTTCTTTCTTTTCTTTTTTTGTTTGTTTGTTTGTTTCTTTCTTTCTTTCAGGTTCAGAACTGAATTTATTTAGATGAACTGGCTGAAGGAGTCTCATGTCTAACCAAGATGGAATCCACAGTGTGCTGTTAACATTCACTCTTCAAAAATACATCTCTATGTACAGAAATTGCAAATAGATGTAAACATTCATTACTTACCAAGTACATTTCTTTCCTTTTCCCAGGAAGAAAAAAAAGCCATTCATCAAGGCAACCCCTTCAAAATAATTTTAATACAAAGGATGCAAGAACCTGTAAAGCAAAAAGAAATGTTTCATGTGACATACTGGGAGAGAATGTCACTGCATGAAACGATGACACCAGCTTGACTTCAGATGGAACTGGACTGTGTAAGACTAAGTTTCCAGGAAAAGTAGGCCCTGATTTCTAGAAAGAAACTGACTACTTACTGAAACTATTTATTGAGCCAATATGGTTGGTTAACATTTTCACTAGTATAAAGTAATCCAGCGCCGGACTCAGACCACGTGAGCTGAAACCACGTCCACAGAATGCAAGAGGCACAGCCAAGGCCACGCGGAGGCCAGGCAGTCCCCATCCCCAGGTGTAGGACTCTCCTGCTTTGTGCCCGGAGTCCAGTCCGTTCTCTCCACGCTGCAACTGATAAAAAACAAGGGGACAAAAGGCATCGTGTTATCTCATCCGGGCTGCCCGTCCCAGCCCCCCGAAGGAGGCGCGCCAGGCCAGAGGCATGGCAGGCGGCACAGATGGCTGTCCTCCAGGAGGAACCGCGGGGCGGGTAGCTGGCTGGTGGCAGGCCCAAGCCGGGAGGAGGGTGAGGTGGGACAGACTGAGTGGGAGGCAGGCATGGGGGTGGAGGTGAGAAGCTGGGGCTGCAGGTGCGTGGCGGTGAAGATAGGCAGGAGTTGGTGGGGGGATGGAGGCTGGTGGAGGGAGCACAGGTGGCAGGGTGGGTTGGATGTAGCATGGACGGCAGTGGTAGGGAAGGTGGGTGGGCGGGCTGAGGGCCGGGGGCCGTAGGAGGGCACCTCCATCTTCATCACGGACTGCAGGCTCTGGCTTCCCTCTCCAGACATATAAGAGTGGATGGTGGATATCCCGGTTATGTAGCTAGAGGTGGGTGGGAGTGGGGTCAGCAGCGGCTGGTGCACAGGGGCCGGGTGGGCAGGAGGAAGAATCTGGACTTTGGGAAGGTCACCGGTATCCATCGGGCCGTGTGGCTTGGCCTCGCTTAAGGCAGCAGCAAGGGGAGGCTTGCAGTCTGGAGGCAGTGGTGGGTGAGCGGTCTCAATTTTGGGGGTTTGGTGGCAGAGGTTCTGCTGTCTCGTTCCCTTCTTTGGGAGAAACAACGACGGCGCACTTAACCGCGGGGAAGAGCAGGCTGCGGAGGTGGCTTCTTGGGCTGCGGTGCTTGCTGCTGCTGCTGCTGCTGGGCCGACTGCGGGGAGCCCTTCTGCTGGGGCTGGGCTGGCTGGGAGCCTGGGGGCGGCTGTGACTGCTGTACCTGTGGCGCCTGAGGTGTAGGCTGAGGAGATGGGGCGGCTGCAGCTGACGCGGGTGTGATGAGGCATCTGTTGTTTTCCTTGCGAGTAAAGATCTCAGATCTGGTGGCAGATGTCTTCCAAGACGCCAACGGGGACATCCTGAACGAAGCGCTCCCACCGTCTCCTGTACAGCCGTTTGGAGGTCCGTTCTTGTATTTCAAATTTGCACAAACGTCCTGGGAGATACATGACTGCTATGAACTCTGGTTCCACTGAAGTGACAAGGTGGTGCAGTGACTGTCATTTAAGAACATCCATGGCATTTGAACCAACTTTTGAATGTTGTTTTTACCTCATATGAGTTGTTTTGCATATTTGAGCAGGAATTGGTACAGATGTTCTACCTGTAAATCAAACGTGATGGTCTGTAGTAAGATTCTCTCCAGAACCATTACTTGTTCCTTTGGGTTATCTCCAAACTGAGCAAACTGTACATCATTTAATAAACGCTGAGCTGTTCTGATGTTATCTTTACATTTTTTTTTTTTTTTGGAGTTTCTTCTACTTTCCCAGCCAGAAAGAGACAACAAGCTTCCGTCTCATATCTTGGAAATTGTTTGAAGGAATGGAACATGTAGAAGCAATGAAAATAAATTATTCCAGTTGCTAGGGTGTCACAGTGTAGCACCAAACGTGTGTCCACATCAAAGAAGAATTGAGTACCCTCTCGGCAGTACCTGGCCTCTGTGGATGGATTGAGTCCTTCAAGTTGTGAGGTTGTACGAACAAAGTCTTTCTTATTCCAATACCAGCATGGTTTTGTGTGGTCCAGGTTTGCTGACGTTACATTTTATTAGTTACAAATTTGTCTTTAATTATAAAATTTTAAAAAGACACATTATGTGACTTTTCTAGTGTGTTAGGATATGATGGTTCACAAAGAATAAGGGGATCAAGAGGAGAACTGTCAGGCGCTATTGGTTAGTAGGGGATCATGTTAACTACTGCACTCAGAGTTGTCCCTTATGAGTTCTAGAGCATGCTGGAAGAAGAGAAAACTAACGCTGACATTTTGAAGGAAATCCTGGATGGTATTAGTGACTGAACACAAGATAGTACCTTGAGTGTTTGAGAAATAGCAAAGAGTCTGAAGAGACTGGAGCACAGGAAGTGAGAGAGAGAGACGGCAGAAAAGCTAGGGTCGCACAGCCAACACCAGCCAGGTCACAAAAGGCCTGGACAGAACTCAGAAAGTGCTGAGCCATCTGATCTTAAACAGGGAGGCATGATCTTAACTCATATTTCTACTTCAATATTACTTGACAAAATTATGCTTATCTCATCATTCAAAGCAAATCTTATCTACATGTGTCCTGAAATATGTAGAAAAGAGTTATAATTTACATCAGAGTTAATATCATACTGCTCATCCAACAACAGATATCTATCAAAATACTCTATGAACTCTAGGAAACCCTGTAATGTAAAGTGTATGCCAGTTTAAATTGTTTTCAAACATCTATTTAAACATTTAAATTTCTAATAAGGCCCTAGGTGTGTGAAGCCAGATTATATCTGAAAAGAACACAGGTGAGAACAGACCACAGTTGGACTAGTTCCGTGTTAATATTATTTTCCCACAGGAATCTATTTGGATGAAACTGCAAGAATTTATTGTAGGCAGGATCCTTATGCTGTCTTTGTGTTTACTCCAAAAGAAACTACAGAAAATCATCAAATGGGAAGAGCCCTTTAGGGAGCTCAGGTGAGGACAATGTTAAATCGTTCTTGAGGAATCTATTTGCAAAGACAGTTTAGATCATTTCTTCTGAGCACACGTTGGAGGAAAATTATTCAAACAAAACCGAACCTATCACCAAGAGAGCAATCTAACAAAATATTTTGAGATGTCTGCAAATTGTTTTCATCTTGAATTTTCTTTCAAACCAATCTAGGATAAGCAGCTATTGTTAGCATGACCATATAATTCAGGAAAATGAGGAAGAGAGTTCTGGAAGAGAAAATACATGCGACGATAGCACACACCCACACTTGTTCCTTAAATATGCTGCATTTTACGAGTATGGTTTGAATTAGCTAATTTCATTTACATTGTCTTTAACATTATTTCATTCCTTTTTATTTCTGTCATTAATTCACCATAAAGCAATTTATCATAAAAGATTAAAGTTATAACTTATGAACTCCCTTCTTCATCTCTAGAACTTTACTTTAAAGACTTAGTACACCTGTGTTTAAATTCTGGCTCAAATGTGGACTATCTAAAGGATTTTAAGAGATTTTTTTTTTTCCTTTGAGGTAGACTCTATGTTGCCAATGAACTCTTGAATTTGGGAGATGCACCACCTCAACAAATTGACTTAAGAGATTAGACACTGGTACCACACCTGCTGGATTTAGGGACATTTTTGAATCAATTTTTGCCCCTATCTTCTCTCCCGTCCAAGGGCATAATTCCATTATCAGTCTTTAAGATCGTTTCAAGATGGAACAATCATCAATGCTAGACTCCTAGCAGAGTTCATATTACACGATAAATGTTGAGTAGGTTTCAGGAATTGGTGTTCTCATCTGCCTCACAATACATGTTTAGAACAATTTTTTGTAGAGTAAAATCAGAGACTGAAAAAATAATTTCTTCCCATAAAATGCCTTTCCTTTAGGCTTGTAATAAAAGTCTTTATGGGTTTGAATGACTTCATAATCTAAAGTGAACCCCAACCAGTTTACCGTGGCTATAACTCACACTTTTTAAATTCTACTTTAGCCAGATGGATCAGTTCAGTCTTTCTAAATCAGTCCTTTACATTATAACTTACATCATCTATCTTCTTTCTTCTTTCTTTTTGTTGCACATAGTTACTTCCGTCTAAGATGACTTTTTTCTTTTACTTTTGCAATTCCAAATCCCATTTATCTCTTTAACAGTTCATCCTAAATAACATTCTTCTATGAAGAGATAATTCTTCTTCTTCCTTAATGTCTATAGTGCTTCTATTGCTGGTCCATTTGTTTTTCATGGATCATATGTAATCCCTCTTTCTTTGTCGATCCATAATCCTCAGATAGTTTGAATGTCACAACAAATGAAGAATGTATTTATCAGTTTGCACAACGAATCAGACCCACATTTTGATCAATATATTACTCCTAATATACACCGATATGTGTAATTGTGTACATAAAATTTTGTCTCAGTGGATTTATGAGTAAATTCCTCAGAGATCAGTGCAGTTATGTGTCAGAATAAAAAAAAAACCCAAGGGTATAAATCCTTCAGTTACTGATAATGGAAATCCCAGAAGAGATGATTTATGTGTTTTCAAAGAGATAGTAATCTTTTTTTTATTAATACTATTTTAGGAATATTGCTGCAACTTTATTTAGGCCCAGAAAAATGCAGGTGATGGCAGTTGATTGTAATGTGTAGAATAATTGAAATTATTATAAAAGTTAGAAGCTTGATGCAAGTGTGTATGTTTGTGTTTGGGCAAAAGGAAAAAGAGAGCTTTAAATAATGTCTCTTCCGTCATTAGAGTCCCACACAAATGCATTGAAATATTTTGTTACTGGGGCAGTGTTTTGAAATAAACTTTCATTCTCAAATAAAATTTGATTAGAAAAATTTTAAGCAATATATTTAAAAGCATTTTATAGAATGAAATATTTTTTAAAACTTCCATATCTTATTGACTTTTATTTCATTATTTAAATGACTTAAGCACAGCTGAAATCCCTTCATGCATCTAATGTCTGAAGTTTTCCAATTTTAGGTTCTTCCATTTGTCAAGTTGTTTTCTAGAAACTGGAGATGTCTTAAATGCTAACCTGGCTTTTCTACTTCATAGTGATTAATCTATTGGCCTTGAAAACATCTTAATCCTTCTGTTTCAGCCTCCAAAGTGCTAGGATTACAGGTGTGGGCCACCACACCCCGCTTATATGGTACTAGAGAATAGAGCTAGGGTACTCAGCGCTTGCTAAGTAAGCACTTTAACGACTAAGCTATTCCTCTAGCCCCAATTTTGGTTGTTCTTACAATGCTTTTAACTGAAGTTATAGCTACATCTATTAATATTTTCTTAATTTTTGTCTTGATTTAGCTGAAGTACTAGGTTTGTTTTCATTTTAAATTTATAAACCGGTGATTGTCATTATCATTAGCCTGTGTTCTTCCAAAATTTAATAAGAATATTGGTCATCAGTTATTTTTCTCAAAGCATATATTTCTACTTAGCCTGTGTTTTGTTGTTTTTATAAAATTATCATTTACCTTATACTCTATTATTGATTAACTTTAAACTATTAAAATATATGTGTACTATACTAAAATATCATATTTAATCAAAACATTTAAAATTAATCGATTTAAATTATAAACAAGTGGTTAGACACAGTTATTTATTGCTAGGAATTTATCTTACATATTCACAAGGGCAAAAATAATACTTGATCAGAATATGCATCATTGACATAATGTATTTTCTAATATCACCATAGGAAATATTCATAGAACCTCATGAAATAAATTATGATAATAACATTAGAAATTATGCATATACTCTGAAGAACAAGGTAGCATAATATGTACTAATAAAATAAAATGTAAATAATAAAGTCAATATATTGCAGACCTGCTTATGTTTTGATCTAATGCCTTAAAAATAATAGGTATATTAGCATTCAGGGTAGGTAAAGTATATAAATATATTAATTTATAAACCCATACATAGATGTTAATTCACAGAATACATCCACTCACAGAATATGTCTGAAAGAATTAGCCAAAAGTGGTCGATGCTGAATTTCTCCCTTTTACTTAGTCTTCCAAATGACTCCCTAGGATAGGAATTAGGACGCCTAAGCTTGGGGGTGAACTCCGTTATAGTCTGGATGCTACTTTATGTTATTTGAATAATTTATTATGAGAATAAATTGCTTTTGTCATTGAACCATGCTAACATAATTTACTTTACCATATTTGCCTTTTTATAGTCATAGAAGAAGTCTAATAGACTTGACATAAAGACCCTTACTTCAAACAATAGAACGGCAAAAATTAGACAACATTTTTATCATTATTTGTAAAAATAAAAAGTGAATGCATTAAGGTTGAAAATTTGTTGTATTCACCACTCAGAAGAAAGATTATGGTTGGCACTTTTTGACATTTTCATAAGAGGACTGTGCAACTATACAATTTTATAAATTTAGAATGACATTTGAAAGTATATCCTCCTGTGTAATTCTGTGGCTCTGTTGTTCTACTGTCAGTTTTGATTGACACTTAGTAATTAGGTGCGAGATACAAAGGGTGCTGAATTTTATTATTTAAAGTCGCTTGAAAAATTGTGTATTGTGTATTTTCCTTTCAGAATGCTCAAGCAGAACACGAAGATCACAAACTCCCTTTTTTCAGTTTCTCTGAGTAAAAGAAGGCTATATGTTGCAAAGATGATCTATTTATTTATTTTGCTTTTGTTTTCATCTCATCTTGATTGGTCTGAACCTGTGATACACAACGGTTACTTTAGATTTGAGAATCCTGGGCACATGTTTCATATTTTCTTCCCCTCTCTCTTTGTCATTCTATTAAGATATAAGGAGATCAAATCTGTGTGAGCATGAATTGAAGGACACTCTGACCAAAACATTGGCCTCCTCTCCTGATGCCTAGCATGTAAACGCAAAATTATTCAATTTGATTTAATTTTCACCTATCTGATGCCATTCAACATTCATAAATGTTACCAAAGCTTATATCACCCTAACATTAAACAATATCTATATTATATAGAAAAGATGGACTTTACTGCTTCATGAACCAAAAACATTTGAAAATAAATTTAGAAACCAACCAATTTCTTTTTTAGACTTGTACCTAAGTGTGTTTTTATGTTAAGGACCTTTAACATTTTGGGGTATAAGCTAAGACATATTTGGTACAAGTTTGGACAATTCCATAAAGTGATTATGTGAAGAATTACATTGATAGTTTCTATCTAAGACTATAAGTTTCTGGCGATTGTATAAGCTACCGCTAAGTTTTGGAGTCATCTCTAAATTTTATCTTACCTTATTTTAAAGTCCTTATTAATTTCAGTTTTTTAGTCAAAGAACATGAGCAAATTACCTTTTTTCCATATTCTCAATGTCTTATCTTTTCTTAACTTTTAAATGTTACAGGGGATGAATACCTTGATTGATTATGATTTTTGTGCTATTGTGACAACCTCAAATTTCTATATTCCAGGTTTTCTGATTTCTCATGTTCCTTTCTTACCATTTTAAGGGGATAAAGATTTCAAATGCTATTTTCATCTACTCTTGATATTTTCTTATCCAAATAGTCTGTAGAAAAAATAACTTTGAGAATTACATGTTTAAAAATCAACTGTACTTTCCGACATTTTGAAAACAATTTTAACTAAGTACTCAAGCCCAATGTAAACTATATATATGTCAATAGAAATGGAAAATATAAAAATATAATAGCTAAAAATATTTTAAATACATGTTTTTGGTAAATGTAAAACTGATTGCTGCTATTTTTTCCTGCTAAATTCAGATCAGACCTTAAATACATATTTTTATGAATTACTACAATTATTTGGAAATTGAAAATCATAAATTGTATTTCATCCTTTAGTATTTGACATACACACAAAGTCAAGAATTGCCTCCCCTCCCCCTTTTTTAAAATAAAAATCCAGGTAAGAAGTGCTTCAGGTTTACTGGCATGGTGGTCACGTCTGCACTCCTTAACTCTGTCATTTTGATGTGAAAACAGCCTTTACTAGAGTGTCAGGAGGTAGACGTGGCTGTAAAACATCATTTATGTAACTCTAAACAGGAAGCTTTGGCCTAAGGGCCATAATTTGTCAGTTTTTACTGAGTCAATGACTTTCATACAGAGTGTCACTAGCCAGTAGAACTTAATCGAGTGGGTGAAGCATGGGTGGCCCCATTCACCAATTCCCATCTGTGTTTTATGTTTGTATATTTCTATTATTTCTCAATTCACTCTTTTTTTGAAAACTTGTCCTGTCAGTGAGCCCAGCGATAAACTTTGGCAAATTTAAAGCCCTGATATTGGAAAGTCAAACACTTCTACCTGAGATAAGGATTCATGTTTCACATAAGCTATTGCTGCTTTCTGGACGTCATGGGTTCCTCAGAAGAAGGCACAAACATGCCCAGAAGATAGTCATCATTCTGTTGGAGAATTCGCTTTGATAATCACAGGGAAATAAGTTTCTGTTACTCAATCAGGGCAATGGCATTGGCTCTAGGTAGTCCAACTGCATAATTCTTGGTATCCCTTACCTCACTTTAAGAATATAAGGGAAAATAAAAATATTTCACACCCTGGGAAGAACATGGTGCTCATGCACCCAAGATCAAAAAGGTGTTCCAATGATAAGAGAATCCATAAAATAGGAAAGGGAGGTAATGGATATAAAATTATACACTGAAACTACAAGTGCAATATATTTATTCATCTCACATATCTTCCCATGATTCTTACCAGTAAATGTCCCCCATAGCCGTACCAGTGCTGCCCTTAGCCAGATGTATATGAAGGAGAAGATCTCAGAAATACGACAGGTGAGCTACCATGGATGTGTTTATGTGTTATCTGGGTCTTTTGGAACTGAGGTATTTATTTGTGTGGCTTCATCAAGTTCTATCAGCTGAAAAATCTCAGCTCTTGGCTGGTTCTGTAAGTGCCTGTGGCTGGAATCATACGTCTGTGTCAAGATCACATTTCTTCGGGTGAATAATTTGCATCCATTGACTGATCAGTGTGAATGCCTCACTATTCTCACAGAATGAAGAGCAAGGATGTATGGCTGCTGGAAGGGACTGAGGCCTTTGCTGAGGGCATGTGGTTTAAGTTCTTTCATTGTCCGTCCTGACTCTGCTCTTATGTCCTTTCCCTTTCCTTCCACAGAGGTTGATTGCAAGAGCTCTCTCTAATAAATTTTCAATCTGATAATCTTCAATCTCAGGATCATATTCAGAAGGTCCTATGGCAGAATGGGGATTAAACATTCATAGCCAAATCATTTCATCCCTCCTCAAATCTCTTTATTATATCTTACAAAGAAATGCAAAAATTCTTTATAACTCCTGTATTTCATATATATGGTGAGTATAAAAAAGTGGCTTTCATGAGTCTAAAAATATTTATGGAGTATTTTAAAAGAATACTTCAGCCAACAGCAGCACATATTTTCAAAGCAGATTTCATTTACATAATTAGTCATATAAAATTTTGATGTGAGCCATATTGGATTTTATTTCTTTTTTGTTGGTCTGGAGTTTTCAGTAGAGCTTTCTATGTTCAACTAGCTGTCAGTAGCTCTGCAACTGAGTGAACTAGTTATGAGTTAGTGAGTGAACCCGGTTTGGAGGTGGAGCTGCTGCAATGGGAGCTCTTCTCAGGAGCTGCTTTGCTTCATTATAACTCTGTGGATGGGATTGGAGGAATAGCCCAATGGTGAAGTGCTTGCCTCCCAAACTGAAGTCCCTGAGTTCAGTTCCACAGCGCCACATACAACTGGGCATGGTGGCAAATTCCTGTAATCCCAGCACCGGAAAAAAAAGAAAAAACAAAAACAAACAAAAACAAAAAATCATAACTCCATTGATGGCTTCTCCTTGTACTGGCTACACCAGAGTAGAAATTCCTCTAAGTAGGAAAATTGAACAAGGGGTATGTAAGATCCTTCTGTATTTTTTTCATATTGCATCTGATTCTACAATTATTTCAAAATAAAACACTTAAAGATATCGCCCAAATCGGGTTCCCTCCCCCCCAAACCCACCAACTGGATTATGCACTTCTGGTAATCTTCTTCTAAGTGGAATTTTAGGATTCAGGCTGAAGTATTTAGGTTCCTTTCTTCTCTCTCCCCCTCCATTTTATTGATATGTATAAGCGCAAAAGAATTTAAGGTTTACAATGAAGTTGAGCATTTTGTGCACCTACATATCTTGTCAAGGTGACAAGGACTTTCCCACTCTCCTTTTGTCCCTCCTCCTGCCCATCCCTCCCTCCGTCCCCGCCCTACCCCCCTGTTTCACTTTGTTTTTCGTTTTAAGTTCCATAAGAGTTGTGATCTGGGTTTCTCATATCAGAGAGACCATTCCTAGTACTTTGCTTGTCAGTCAGGGCTTTGAGGAGAATCAGGGGATATTTCTATAGGAGAACCAACCATATCATCAATGGCTTTCTGCTCAGGCTTTCAAAGCCTTCATATATATATATATATATATATATATATATATATATATATATATATACAAAGAACTGAGGTGTATTATATAATTGAAATAAGTTAAAGAGTGCTCCTGTTCATCCACTTCAATTTCTCCTTACATTAGTATTCCACATAACTGATCATATAGATGACGATTCCTTTGAAGATATATGCTGCTTTTGACAGTAGTGCTGTTTTAAAAATATACTACAACATTTTTGTGGACTCACTAAGGCCATATATATAAGAAATGGGGAAGATAATACTGAATTAAACTGAAAATTGATAAAAAATAAACATAAGAACAATAGACTCACAATCCAATAAAATAAGCTACAAAGTATGAAGCAACAAAAATTCCTTGTAGGCCAAGATCAGGTTCAAGTCATCTCATCTTGAAGGCCATGTGTCCACACAGAGTCAGTGCTCAGGCAGCAGGAAAGCAGAGTTCAACGACACATAAAGAGGAGTCTAAATATAGTGTAAAAGCACTGATACCGACAATTGAGGGCCCAGAAACTTGTGGGATGACTGGTAGGTCCACCTACCAGCTCACAAGAGCGTTTCCTTTGGAGAATTGCACTATTTGCTCCAAGATATTAATGCCCTTTTCAAACTCAGTACTGAAATTAATTGTTTGCATTTGCAACCTGGTTAAAAAATAAAAAAAAACTAGAGCTGTGGGCACTAGGAAACTGGGACTTCCTTGGAAACTGCTTTGTCATCTTCCTTCTAGGCTTCCCACCAACTAGGAAAAAATAGCAGGTTCCAAGTTTTTACTCATGAATCTCCCCCACTGAACAGACAGCGATACTCAAAACCACCGTTCCAGCACGGGACATTTCTATATATTCAAAACTGTGCAACAAATTCTTTTCTGATTCCCATTAAATTTTCATTAAAATGCCTCCTCACATCTATTGCATTTTCACTTCCTAAATTCTCGTAGTGTAGATTTCAACTGTGAACTGAGCATCTTCTCCCTCTAAACAGAAAAAAATGTTCAGCTATGAGAAAAGCTAAAGGGTTAAAATTTAGGGTTGTTGGCAGTTGAAGTAGCAGGAATCTTAAACAGATTATCACTAAGCTGTTAAACATCTACAATATTCCTTTTACTGCTGTCCTCACATCCACAAATGAGAGTCACAGAGACAAATATTTACCATTTCCAGACTGACGCCTTGGATAGCTTCCGTGTTGCCATTTCTTCTCTTTACTTCTCTTCTCATATAATGCTATTTTCTCAAGTTGTTGGGCTGTGACACTACCAATTTCCTGAAATGGTGGAAACATGATCGTGCACTTCAGTGTACTTAAAAGGTCTGGCAGAGCTTAATAGCCTGAAAAGATGGTATCAACAAAGTGTGCTTGGTCATCTACATCAGCCGTGTTGATCATAGCATCTCAGACTTGAGCATAACCCAGTCATAAAAAAGGGATTATAAAGACATATAATATGTTACACATCTCCTTGTTTTTAACTTGCTGTATTTTCAAGAAAGAACATGAAGGAATATGACTAGGGGCTGTGTCATACGTGACTACGATAGACAGATCAGGCAGTTTTCTGATATTTCGAGTGGATGAGAGCAGAGCTGATTTATCCATTATTTGTTGACACCCAACAGGAATTTGCCAGCAGCCAAGGACAAAAATAAAAAGCACTCATGCTTTTGTTTTAAGATAACCTTTATTCTGTTTAGAGATGAGAAAGATATTTGCATGGAATCATGTAAAAGCTATGAATACTCAAAAAGTAAGGCTGATTATTTGCACACCCAAGTTATATAAAATATTATGCAGTAAATGTGGCCACCAGAGCTGCTGTGTAGTGTGCAGTCACCATTCCAATATAATCATTTGAACATACAAAAACAAAAACCGTCTTTATAAGCATTTATGTCCCTCAAGTATTCACCTTAAGAACTTATATGTGTGCTTTTCTGATATCAAATTTGCTCAAAATATTTCTGAACACTTCTTTAAAAATTTCTTGAAAGTCTGTCAATCACTTTTAAAATATCCTTTATTATGGCATATTTACAGGCTTCGAAGTTGGGTTAGGATGTTAGAAACCACTGACTGTCACTTACAGATGAGCCTGGTGTCCATGGTGGATTACACGTGATTGCCATTTCATTTTAGAGCTAAGATGGGGTTCTAAAGTAATGAGAGTTAAAGGATTTTCTATCATGTACTAAAAATCAATCCCTCACACTACAAAGAATGATGCAAACGTTTAGCAAGCTGGCAACTTAGTTTAAATGAGTGCACGGTTTCCAAATGGCTAGTCTTCCCATGCATTATCAGCTGTGCTTTGTTAGACCAACTAAATTTAGTCTCCTTATCGTGTCAGTGAGCTCTAGATGGTAATGTCTTTCACCTGATTTTGTTTACTAGGCTGCTCACTGTTACACTCATTATTTACATTTAAGGAAATTTCAGTAAATTTGGGGTACCTGAGTCTTATTTTTTAATTACCTTATTTTTTCCCTTAACATATCTCTTTAGCTGATTATATCCGGTGTATATGTTTAATAAATTATTTCAATTTTTTAAATTGTGTTTTTGTATATATACTCTTCTAAATCTCAAAGTATATTCAAAACACAAGTCTCACAATAATTTGCTGACAGATAATTTTTTCTTTAACTTGGACAATGAGGATAACTGAGAGATTGTTCAATAAAAGATCAGGGCAAGCACAGAGGAGTTTATGCACTTCATCAACTCTGACTTAATAATAAATAGATCTACAATCCTGTTGGACTTTGCAACCGATTTAATAAAAATCTAGCCTAATATTTAACAATGAACATTGAGTCACCAGAGTCCAAGCCAGTTCAGTGAACAAACCAAATATGTTCTTTAATTTTCTGGTACATGAAATGTTTTGGAAGTCAGAAACACTATTGCATATACTTTATGGTAAGATACTATTTAAAAGAATTTTAAAATGTAACTGTACACACAGTATGTTCTGTGACACACACATACTCCTTAAATTCAAAGTGTAAGCTATTCATCTAAATTATAGGGCTTTGCTTCTTAGAGGTTTTATGAATTATTATTGTTGACACTTGAATTACTGAAATAACCTGGTGTTTGTGGCAGTGCATGATGATGATAAAGCAGTATTGGCAAATATCTTTCTAGTAAGTTTTTTTCCTTTTTTCCCCCAGTTTATTGATATTTATAAGCACAAAATTTAAGGTTTAGAATGAAGTTGAGCATTTTGTGCACATATGTATCTTGTCAAGGACAAAGAGGATTCAGAAAAAAATATCTAAATTGAAATTAATAATCAAGATACATTTTTATTTTCCTTGGGAAAAAGTGTTACACATTGACAATGTAAACACTTGGATCCCTATAATATATTATGTTCCATGCAAAAAACTTTCTGAAGTTGGCACAGCTACCCTGCTGCTAGTATTTTAGTTATTAAAATAGCTGATTACACATGATGGCATGAAAGCACATTCTCTTTCATTTTTTCATTTTCCCCATAGTGGTTAAGAAAATGAACTTTGGGCTGGATTCTTTATTTAATTAGTCATATAATCTCTTCGTTTCTGAACTTATTTACAACAAATGGAGATAATTACACTTAGATTTAAGTTTTTAAGATTACATACAAATACATTATTTGGCTTAACAGACCATCAAGAAATATGAAATAATTTTATATTAAGAGTACTTATAATATTAGTATTGAAAATACTAATACTACTAATTATTCAAGAAACATTGAAAATGATATATTATATACTAAAATGTACATATTAAACAACCTTTCTAATTTATAAATGCTATTCATATTGCAGTTTTATCAAGCATACTTAGTAGTTTGCATTTTAGGCTCAATGTACAAGGCGCTTGTGTACAAGGGAGTGAAATGGACTCAGTTACTTTTTGTTGCTATGACAGAATATTTGACATCCACAATTTAAGGGAAGAAAGATTTATTTTGGCTCACAGTTTTCATAAGCTGTCAGTCTCTCCATGTGTGGATGGCAACGGTGGTAGCACATGGCAGAGAAACTTCTTGGCTTCATGGGCAGTAAGTCAAGTCTGGAAGAAAGGATTGCACTCGGTGTACTTTTACAGGTCTTGTCTCAGTGATCTATGTCTTCAGTTCCAGCCTCAGTGTTCTGTTCCTTCGAGGGTAAGCCCCAGGGATCTTTCCCTTCCAGGTCATATACTCAGTAATGTTCCACACACCATAATCTACAACATGCCCCCAATCTGCCATATGCCTCTAATCCATAATATACCAAATGCCTGTCTTCCACCACACATCTATAATCCAACATGCTAACGAGGCCCCACCTTTTAACAGTATGTAGAATCCATAGGTAATGTATAGCATCTGAATACATGAGGCTATTGGGGGACATTCCAGATCCAGCCATAATATGGATAGATGACAGAAACGAGTGTTTATCCTTTAGTGACTTTAACTCTATCCCTACTTCAGATATAGTACAAACTGCTTGAAACCATGCCAACAATTTTTGTCTTCTGACAGTTTCACTCTGTTTCCTCCCTTCTCTTTCCTAACTTATATAACTTTGCCTGAATTTGGCTATGATCATGAAAAGATGTGCCAACAATAAGACAGACATCACAGAGGTAAAATCATGGAGTGCAGACTGTCACCTATATTTCTTTTATCTATATTTCTGGGCAGATAGAATAAATCCATCCTCCCTTGATTAGTTTTGTTCACATGATCCATGTCTTCCAAAGTTTACTAAGAGAAGTGATATTTGTCGCTGCCAGGTCATAGCCTTGCATTGCTAAGGGGAGGTCTTCAACATTCTCTTCTTTGCTTGTGGACAAAGAGGCCTACTGGTCCAGATGGTGAAGCTTCATGATGGAAGAACCCTCCATGTGGAAAAGAAATCCATCTTTATTGTTGTGTAAAACCACCTTGGTTTTTGTTGCAACACCTATCAGTGCATGGAAACTATTTTTGTTTTTTCCTTCTCCTTCAATTATAGTTTCAACATATTCTGTGTAGAGAGAAGGGTACATTGTAAAAAAAATACTTAATGTAAAAGCAGCTAGGTGTTCTGTAGTGAAAAAATTAAGAGATTTTCTAAAGATATAGACCGCATACTACATATTGTTATTGCTGCAAATAAATTCAAGTTTCTCCGTAAAGCACGATTTTCCAATAGCAAATATACCATCACAATCCATGTCTGCTATAGAACATGGTGGTCCTCTTTTGTTACATGATGTTCATTTTGACAACCAACCTGCAGGAGAAATCATGAGAGACTTGAGATACAAGGAGGACTTCCACCTCCTGCAAACCAGAAAATCAATAAATGAAAAAAAAGGAAAATGTAAGATAGAGAGTTAAAATTCTTCTCCATATTTGAAAGAAGTTCCCTAGCTCTTAGTTCAAAATATTTTCTTCTTATTCACACACTGTTAGGATATTCTGTTTCTCTTCTATACTCATGAAGTCTGAGTAAAATAGAAATTTAAGGAAACCTGATATAATTCCAATACAGTATGTTTAGAAAGACTTCAGCCTAACCAAATGTATCTATCTATAAAACTAAAATTTTTGACATTCAAGAAGACAGCATATAATAATATCGTTTGGATCTGGAATATCCCCCCCAAATCCTCACATGTCTGGATGTAGTGGAATACCTATGTGGGGAATGACTGGAAGGGGACAATGCATGGCGTGTGACCTAGAGAGAATGTATTAACTTGTTGAGATTTGGGGACACCCATGGCAGAGCTTTCAGGTGTGTGTTATTGACTTGTCAACCCAGAAGTGAGTTGGGGACACCTACCCTGGATATGGGGAGCACAACTGTCAGCTTGAACTCAGTAAAAGAAGGAAGAAGAAACACCAATACAGCACCTTTCTGGGAAAGCTTTGGCCTTACCTACGTCTCTAGACATGAACTTGATCCTCACTCCCTTGGCTTTCTGTCTGCAATGCTGTGGGCAATTCTCCAGTCCTTGCTTTGTGATTCCACCATGACCAGCTGCCTTTGAGTAGACTGCAGTAGACCTTCTGAAACTGTGAGATAAATAAATCTTTGCTTCTATAAAGTGTGGATGTTAGTATTTTGTCACAGCAACAAGAGAGCAACTAAGATAGTCTGACATTGCATTTGTACCACTTTACTGGATAATGATTAATTAAATCTACATAGACAGATTATACAGATGTTAAAATTTATATAATGTGTGCATGTGTGTGTGTGTTTCCTATTATATCACTTTAATGAAACCAGGACATAGCATGTATCTAGACCTTTTGTCCATTCAATTTTATCTAATAAATCAAGCAATAAAAAAAGCAAGATGTATAGAAATTTTGAAAACTTATTCATTAGAGTTATTTTCATATTATAAACCCAAAGAGAGCTCAAATGATTTCATTTCAAAGTCTAAGTTAATCTAAAAATTTACTGCCATATGACTTTATGTGTAACTAGGGAAACAAAGTCAACGATTGGTTTATCCAGCTACACATAAAGCCTTCTAGACCAAAGCCTAGAAGTCCAGTAATCCACACTAGCTTTGACCACAGTCCTCCATCTTCCTTGAGTTACCACGGTCCTCTATGATCTCCGTGGAGATCTGCATTCCATTGCAGTTCTAGAAGCAGAAGTAGACGTATTCCATTTTGACATCTTTTTAATTACCATGTGGTTTAGGAGCTTACACAACTGGCAAAATGATGCTACGCATGACAGAGGTATTTGCAACAAGATGACAAAAGTGGGTTGTGAATGCACATGTTAATATGCCTGTGTGTGCGCATGCATGTGTATGTGTTTGCGTGTGTGTGCACACATAACATGTGTGTCAGTTTTGTAATTCTGAGCTGTTTTTTCTTGGTATTGTTTATGTACTTAAAAGGTAGTTCAGGAATAAATGCTGTCTAAATTAAAATAAAACAGAAACACAACTTATTTTTAAAGATGGGGGGATATTCAATTTCATTTTAGTTTTTACACACTAGTGTGGTTGGTATCCTGAGTGGAAGTGTTAAGGTAAAATCCTCCCTCCTCAGTAGAGTAGTGGGGAAGTTCCCAGGTTCACGGACTGTGCTATGGTTAAGAATAAAGTGAAAAGATTTTGAAAATAATGCAAGTTTACTGAACCAAATAAAAGAACAGAAAACACTTGACTGAAGAGTTAAGAGGAAACATAAGCAGGTTTCTGTGAGAGAGAGAGAGAGAGAGAGAGAGAGAGAGAGAGAGAGAGAAAGAGAGAGAGAAGCCCCTGGCTGAGAAGCCAGGAGAAACTTAGACCAAGAGAAGAAAAAGAAACAAAAACAGCTTCCCTGGCAGTGAAGCCAGGAGGGCCCAGAACAGGCAACAGGACGCATCTGGGGGTTTCCCACATAGACTCAGAACAAAGGCAGGCCGAAGCAATGAGGTGGCTCCCAGTGATTGGCTGGAGCTGTGTGGTGTCTCTCAATGACTGGCTCCTTGAGAAAAGGTAGACATGTAGTTACTTGGCTAACTTTTGGAAAATGCATCATGTTTACCTCTTGGTCTGGGGAAAGTGAAGAACAGCCTCAACTAAGAACCTGCTCCAACTGAAAAACACCCTTTGGTGGGAGGAGTTCACTGTATCTCTTACTCTGCAGTTTTCTAGGAGCAAATAAACAAAAGTACCTTGAAGCACAATGGGGTGGTAAGAGCCCAGAGACTGCAACTGTTGTGTTTCTGATTTCTTTGATCTCATTTTTGTATGCTGCTTTTAGAAGTTCCTTGTCTACTGTCAGTACAATGAGCTGTGAAAGATCTATGTAGGAGATAGTAATTGTAAAACAGAACATTTCGTAAGGGCCTCTGAGGTTGAACCCATTTATCCTGTGCTATAGGCCACATTTGACCAGATCCTCTAGAATTGTGGTGTTCTTATCCTTGTGAACTGACCCGATTCCAGTTATTTTTCTCCTGATAGAGCCTGATAACCACGACCAGGTTTCAGACAGCTCTCAGTGCCTGATCTTCTCTTAAATGATCCTGGAATTCACAGGAAAGAAGTCAGGCAACAAGAAGCTGTTAGATAATTTCTATGACTGTGACAAAGCATCTGAGAAAATCATTAAGAGGAAAGATTTATTTTGATTCGTGGCTTCCGGTGTTTGAATCCATGGTCTCTTGACCCCATTGCTTTTTGGTCGATGGCAAAACAGTACATTTTGGCAAAGCTCTTGTCAGAGGAAAGCAGAAAAACAGAAAGGGACCAGTATAGGGAGTACAGTACAGCGGATACGCAATGGCGTTTATTCACCGGATTGGGCTCCATTTCCTAAAGTTTTATTTATTTATTTATTCTTTTACCATCTCCCTTACTGCTATCATCTGGAGGGCTAGAGGTGATCCCAAAGCATGAACATTTGGGGAACATTTAATATCCAGATCTAAACGGAGAAGATCTGAGAAATGCTACCCCTTCCACAAACTATTAGCCTTTCGGTTTCCCTTTCTAAAATACTACAGCACGTTTCTTGTTCCTTATCTACGCAATAAGCCTAGAACTCTTAGAAAATATTTTCTAGTTAATTTTCCTTTTTGTATTCTTTTGTAATGTTCCTATGGCAAGACAGGTTTTTGTGGTTAATTATTCAGGAGTGCAACCTAAAAGCATGCAACAAGCATGCAAATCTCACTGTATGATTTGCCAATGAGATTATGAAGATCTCAAAAAAAAAGACCTGTAAGATTTTTGTAAAACATTCTACTCTTGGCTGTTGAAACCACCCAATGCACCCGTCATGTTCCCATCATTGAGATCCACTGGATGAGATTTCAGCACAACCTCTTAAGGTCCCCAAACCCTTTAAGTAAACCCCCTGAAGTGAAGTCATATGCTCATATAAATTGCTACACTCCCAAGGGTCAAAGTGTCCTATTTTGTAGCTGAATTTCAAAATGAGCTGTGTAATTTTATGACCAGCAATAAAACTGGTAGTTACAAGAACTAAAATATAAAAGCTAATCAGATCTCATGTTTCAGAACATAAACTGGTCACCATATAAGCATTAGCAAGATTTTTTTTTCCTCCTTGGATGGCAATGCAGTATGTTGGGAAGGTTTTTCAATTTTTAATAATTTGTGCCATATGTTTGTTCCCCATTAAATTTCAGTTTTGTATGCGCTTACCAGGTGACTACTGGGTATAACGCACCATCCTGGGCAAAGTTTGCATGGGGTTGAAACACTGGAAAAATACCACTTACAATAGTCAAGGTTGTCTAGAAAAAAAACAAACAATTAGTAGAAAACATGCATATAATTTTACACAAGGAAATTCTTTAAGTAGACTTACAGAATCTGCCAACTCCAAGATGAAAGCCAGAAGAGGACACTAAAATGGCCATTGGCACATGGGAGAGCTAGAGGATCAAGTGGCTGCTCAGAAAAGAACACGAAGGCTGCGCAACTAGAGCACCAAGGAGGCAACAGAACCCAAGGCCAAAGGCAGGAAGCTCACTCTACTCTAGGATGTTTGGCAGGGGTCTGCATTGGAAGGCTAGAAATCAATGTCCAAAGGAGATATGTAAGACTAGAGCTCATCCAAAGGGAAAATATTTCCTTCGTCCTTCTCTTTTTCTTCTATCTAGGATACAAATCCAGTGTTTAGTGTCACTCATTTCCAGGTGAATCTTCTTTTCTCAGTTTGATGCCCAGTCATGCACAGAGGTTCCCACAACCGTGCATTATTGACGTGCTTGGCATCTCGTTATTTATTCAAGTTGACAAAGGTCATTAACGGCCACATCATCAGACATGATCTAATTGTGGAGGGAGATGGGTGCAACTGCAGTTTATGTTCATGGGGAGTCTAGGACATCAAAGTTACAAATCTCCAAGGGTTTGAGTTGCATGAAGGAATGTTGTGTTCCATAGGACACTATAAAGGAGATATTATGTCCAAGAATTATTAATAGTTCTTTTCAAACATTAACATTTTTATGCAAAGTTGAAATGAGCAGTTTCCATGCAGCCCTTGGCAAGCTCACAGGCAAGAGGATATCTAAGTGATCAATCCTAGAGCAAAAGAATGTTAGAAAAAAAGTTCGTTTTAGTCTGATATGATTTTCTTTTTTCAGGGAGCATTAAGTCTAAAACATCAGATGTTCCCTTAGGAAATTTTTAAATCCGTACTTTCTGTGAAAGTTTTGTCATATTCAGAGTAGAGTTGTCTTTCAGCTATAGCAGAAGGAGCCCAATTCTATATGAAAATTCATCAAGAATACGAGAAGAGGCAATATGAAGCCAGAGACTCAAGGTATTGGGCCAGAAAAGAGAAAAAAAGTGTTAGTGAGATTGAATTCTATAGACTATGGGCAATCCCAGGTAGTGAGCAGTACTACTGCGAATGTCTGGTATAATGTTTACTTAGCTGTTTGCATAGATATGGAAGACTGTGGGCTGTTTCGTTTTTACTGTGTCAGTAAAACAGTTAAAAGGAAAAAGCTTAAGTAGCCTGGGTTTTGAAACTAGTGAGTGAAGGCTTTCATGTAGCTGCCATAGCCTCGACTTCACCTATAAATAAAGAATTTTTTTGTATAGAATAGATGAAATAGTCATTCTATTATACAAGAGAAAAGAATAAGGCTGTGGGATTTCAAAAAGAGCAATAAACTCTGAATAGAGAGACAAGTCTAGTTGATATTTTAACAGGGATTCTCAAGATAAGTACAAATTCAAGTGAGATTGAAAGTATTACTGTTTGCGACAGCACAAGCAACAAAAGAAATAGGTTATTTGGTTCTGTTGTTCTCCAAAGGATTGATACAACAGCTACAGCCTCTTTGTTAGAGAAGACGAGACTAGAACCTTAATCTCAGGTTTGTAATTTCTCCAGTAGACAATGGGGAGTTCTTAGAGGATGGTGGTCATCTGAAGTGTTCCTGGGGATGCAGTGGCTGTGTCCCGGTGACACTCTGAAAGCTGGCATTGAGAGGCAAGAGAAATAAATAAATTCCCTTGCCTAGAAAGTGATTTTTTTTTTCATTTTGCTTAATGAGAGAAGGGCTTGGCACTCGATCTTGTGTTACACCATTTTACGGTAAGATCTGCATATCTGAAGTACAACCAAATTATAATTATCATGCATTGGTCGGTCTTTACTTTGGACTATTAACCCTATTAAATATTTACTATATCTTCCTTACTTATCATTCACCATTTTTTCCTCATACCTAACCTCCAGTGAATTCTTAATTCATATTTATTGGGGTAATAAATGAAGAAATGTGTGAATACTTTGAACAAATCAACAGGGGGATAAGAGCATAAGAAGATTAATGACAATGAGGGTGAAAAGAACAAGAAAAAACTTGTGGAAAATAGTATGCAAACGATGCGAGGCCTACAGGATGTTGAAAAGAGACAATTGAATATTTAACGTGTCCCTGTGTTTAACCTGGGTATCTGCTAAAACAAGGATGCTCCATCAGTTACCTGGTTAATTTGATTTTTCTCTCACACAGACTCCTCTACAAAAGTGGTTTATGTCTGAAATGTGTGGAGATCCCTTGCTAAATTCATAAATATCATATATACAAATATGTGTGTGTGTGTGTGTGTGTGTGTGTGTGTGTGTGTGTGTGTGTGTGTCCATCAGGCCGATTCCAGGGTTGGGACTAAGTGAATAGGATCTGATAGCCTTTGTGGGAATGATTCCTGATCATCCCACAATTCTGATGGAAACAAACACCGAATGGAGAAATTTAAAGGTGTTGCTTGAGTAGGTGGCAGCCCAGTAAAACTATCACTGGACCTCTTCCATGTATTAAAGTAATGTATTTAAGAAGAGTGGAAGTCCTATGAATTTTCTTGCTATAGTGGTTCAAGTGTATTAAAATCCATGTCAGCACTGAGATGATAGAATAATCCCCAGAGATTTTAATTGGATAACACGAGAGTTATCCAACCAGGTAGTTCTATGGAGTAGTTAGGTTTCAGAAGTGGAAGCTGAGTCTTCTACAAAAAGGTACTGTTTGAGAGTAGATATATTAAATTAATTAATATAATAAGATATATTTATTTTAATATAATCCAAATCTCTTATTTCAAGAAAAGAAAATTTAAATTCTAAATATTATTTTTAAATACAATTTTCATCTTAAAAAATCTCCGTCTCAGGCTGGGGGGTGTAGTTTCGAGATTAAAGTGCTTGTCTATGAAGGGAAAGTTCAATCCCCCAGCACCACATACTAGCTGGGCATGATGGGGCATACTTGTAAACCCAGCACTTGGGAAGCTGAAGCAGGAGGATTGGTGTGAGTTCAAGGCCAATCTGGGCTACATAGTGTGTTTAGGATCAGTCTGAACTACAGAACAGGAACTTGTCTCAAAAATAAAATACTGCCTAATTCGATATCCAAATATCAAAGTGAAATAAAATTCTCAGAGCTGTGATTCAAAACTTGAAATAATTAAATGCTTAATTTAGAACTAAATTATTTTATTTGGTTATTTTTTTTTTTTGCACATTAGTTTAACAGAATTTTGTATTTGAATGATTTTGTCTTGTGTATTCAAGCACTTGGAGATTTAGCCATTGAATATGCACCTGCTTCTCAGATTGGCGAGGCAACAATTTTCTGTGAAGAATCAGTTGTTTTGAATGGCTAATTGGTTACAGGTGCAATAAATTAACCATCTGCCTTAGAGACCAACTCAACTAAGAGGGAAGGAAATTCCTTTCTCTTCCTGTCTCTTGGGGAGCATGTTGGTACTGGAGTACAAGTGAGATGTAGTTCTAACATGGAACATGTGGATCCTGTGGCAGGTGGGGTGAATTGAGTAGAATGAAAGAAAGTTAAGTTCAGTGATTACTCAGTAATGTTTAATAGAATATATATGAGGCTCTGGTTGATTAATTCCAGCAATAATTTTATTATTTTTTGATTAAATTCACTTTCAAATGTTACAAAATTAAAATAGGGAGTTTATTTAGAAGACTACAGTCCAACTCCATAGGTGGATTTGTACAAGTACATTCAATACAGTCTTGCATTATGCTTTTATTTTTTATTTTAAATGTAATTTTAAATATTTTAAGTAGTTCTGATAATGAACTGATACGTCGTGATGGTGAAAATTAAATCTCTGATTTAATCAGATGCCTTTCTGAATGTTTACCTAAGACCGAGCATTTCTAAATGGACAGTAGCCACGCTTTCCTCGTTTATAATAATTTCTTCATTCCCAAAAGATAAAAGAAATCTCTTGTTAACTAAGAGTTGGTGATATGCAAAGTGGAACATGATGTTAGGTTAATTTTGTCTGACTATATTTTTCTTTCAGGTTAGCCCTTCATTTTTCTATATTCATAAATGAATTTGTGATTTATGTCCTAGGTTGCTATCCCTAACATTTTACCACCCTTAAAATATTTTAGAATTCCAGTTGGCCTAACGTATTCTCATCTTTTGGTTTCGGCGGTATATCTTCAGTTATCTTGAGGTTCACAGAATTCTGAATCTGTCCTAAGAAAAATTTTTCTAGAAACTTCTCTGTCTACTCAGCTTATCTTAAGGAATTAATAAAATAAAGAAGTAGAGTTTTTTTTTTTAAGAAAGAAATAGGGTGGAACCTTCCAGGGCATCCAGGAACACCAGTTGTTTTCATAAAATAGCCTGAAATTCTGTCGAGTGAGTTAAAAAATTGATATTCTTCCCATTTTAAATTACTTTTAGCAAAACTGTTATTTGTGTCTATATGATTTCCCTAATAAAACTATCATAGCCATCATCTACAAGAATCAAAGTGGCTAAGTGGAAGGGCTCTTCTGTATCTTGTTAACAGTGAGAGTGAATGAGAATTTTAGACATTTTTCCGTAAGTATCAAATTTTAAAATTAAATATCTTACAATACAAGCAAGAGTTTCTATGTGAATTCTTTCTTCAACAGCCTAGTTAATGACTCAGTTGTGTTTTTAAATTTTTCCTCACATTGCGGTTGAGATTTAGGGCTGAAGTACAATATAATTCCATTTTTGTGTAAACGAGAAATAATACAATTTCATTTATCAAATTATGTTAAACTGAGGCCAGTTTTAATAGAATGCTTTTCAACTGAATGTTTCAGTTTATATTTTACATTGAGAAAAAGAACTAAATTTCTCAATTTTAAATTTTCTTTAAACATATGCAAAATTTTATTGCAAAGAAAGTTTGTACAGCAACTAGAGGTGTCTTACAAAAATTAATGCATTCTGAACATTAAACAATAAAACACTATTGAACAAAAAATAGTTCAAAAATTTGAGATCTATGTAAGCAGATAAAGCTTATTTAGCTAAACTTAATAAATTGTTCTGGAAATAATGTGAAACTCTAATTTTCACCACCCTCATTGGCCTATTTTTTTGTGCTGCATTCAGTGTAAATGTTATCAAGTCGTAACATTTCTTCCCTCATTGTGCTTACATGCCCGCAGATGCTCACACTGACTAACAAATTGAAAAGAACTTCACAATGCACTCTAATTTATATCCTTTTTATTTCTCTTTTAGTAATGCTCGTTCTTCAATATTAATTGGTGTTGATGAAAATCTTCATGTTTCATGAAGTTGAGAATAATGTGTTATCTAAAATATGAATATTAATATATAAACAACTCAGATGTTTTCTTTATGTTGATCAAAATGCCTTCAATTACTTATTATTTCAAATTGCTTAACCTATATAAGATGAGGACACTTCCCCAACCCCTTGCTAGCTGCCCACATCTCTGGATTCATGATAATCTAAAATTCTAGTACCTAGGATGTTCAATCTTTTAGAAACTTGATTATGCTAAATGTTTAGCGCAGGGCCACTAGCTGGCTCCAAGCTATTGATGGATTTCATTAAATCTTTCCCAATCTATTTATTTACACAATTTCAACTGGGAAAAGGCATTGAAACAAAACATCACGTCCTTGCTGCTGTCCTAAAGGCAAAAAGAGACAATGATGCATATCCCCAATTTAGACCCAATAAAACTAGCCACATTTCAAGTAGAAAAGTCACATTGTGAGTTTAAAGCCATGCTAACCCAGAGGAGGTAAGTTTCTTCCTATATATGTGCACATCTTCAATTGATGATGCTATGAACTATGCATATGGACAAAAGGATGTTTTCCTAAAATAAAGTTAAACCTGGCAAATTTTCTCACAGACTGTCTTACAACTTTCTCCCCCAGGAGACAGTGACAATGTGATAAGTAAATGAAACAAGGGCTTTCTTTAATTAATCAAGTTTTCATATTGATTATTTTCTTGTGCTTTTTCATGGGTGCGTAACTGAATAAAAGTTGTCAGGCAAAGAATGAGAGAAAGAAAGAGAGAGAGACACACACACACACACAAAAAGGGAGGAGAGAGAGAGACAGAGACAGAGCAACAGAGAGGGGGAGAATTCAAGACAAATGCATTGTGTCTCGTTAAGAAAATCTTAAAATTTCCCATTTAAAATGATAGCTTTTGTTTTTCAGTGGGGACTTTGACAGCTGGTCATGAAAGAATCAGGACATATTTTCTTGATAATCGTGAAGGATGGTGACTGAGGGAATGAGCCCCACACATTTGATTATGTATCTCATGGCCCTGGGTCCTTCATCTGTTGTACTTCAAGCGGTTACAAATATCACGCTGTTAACAGGTGATCGATATTTTTAAAAGTTGGTTTTAAAAGACATGTGCTTAGGTCCCATTAGTGAGTTGTAGCTATTACATATTTCATTAAAAAATCAGGGGCTTATATTACATCATATTATATCACTTCAGTATATCAGTCGCATACTTAAATATGCAAACTACATTCAGTTATTCAAGACCCACCATCAATTTCAAGTACCAAGTTGATTTTTTAGTCTCCATGTTTGTTTGTGGTTTTATGTAAAAAGCCATCTTTTATTCATTATGCATGTGGATAATAAGATTATGTTACTACACTGGATTCTTGTAGTTAAGAGTGCCCTTCTTTATAACATATTATTGAAAATATTTATACTGTGAAATATCATTTTCTGAATTGGTTAAGTACAAATCATTGGTGCTGCAATGTTTAGGAGGGAAGCGTAGGATGAATTTTAATGGGGTTTTAGTTCAGAAGTCAAAATTATTAATACTTGCTTACAAAACTATGAAGTGGCTAGTGAAATGTTTCCATCACTATAAGGTGAGTATACAAGACTGTATTTCCTATTCATCCATCAGTTGTAAAATAGCTACATAAGATTATATGAGATTATGTATATTAGAGTTATCTATCCATCCATGTATCTAAAAATTATTTAACCACCAAGAACTGATGTTATTTAGTCTTTCTGTAGATAATATAGAGATTGAGGTCCAAAAGCAAATGTTCTAATTGCTGGACAACTAAAAAGCATTCAGAAGTAGAATCATTGTAGCTTAAATCCTCCATAGACCTCATGAGTCAGAGTCTCTAGGAATACCTTTTGTGTTTTATCTGAGCTTCCCAGGTGATTCTGATATTGATGTAGAGAGATTTTCTGTGAGAAAAGATGGCTATGTGGCCTTTCCAGTTTACTCCTGAACACTAGCATCTTTTTTTCTCGGAAACTTATCTGTGATTATGAGATTTTTGTCGTTGTTGTTGTTCTAAGATTTGGAGGAAGATACTTGAATTGGCTTTGTTTCACTGCGTTTACTTTTTTGTGATATTTCATTAATATCAATGGTAGTATTTCTTCCTGAAGGCCCACCTGAGACCCCTTGAATAGTTAATACAAAGCTGGAAATACTCTTGTTAATATAGGTAAGATATCAGGTTAGTCCTGGTCTCAGGGGTGATTCATATCCTATTTTGATTTCTTTAATTTAAACTGCATGTAAAAGTGCTGTATTTTATAAAATCCCTACATTAACGTATAGTTTTTCTTATCTTTGCAAAAATATGGTTTGTATAATAGAATTATAAAGCAAGAATGGATTTAAAGAACAAACACCTTGCTCACATTTATACTTTTCCTCACTTTTATTAATATATATGTGATAAATAATGATTACATTGAACTTGAGTACTTTGTGCACATAGTTATCATGTCAACAGTGCAACCTTGATATTAATAGAAAATTAACTAAATTATAAAAAATGAAAAATATCTTGAGAATCAGGCAAAGAATCCTTGAAAAATCCCTCCTTTTAGACTTTAAAGAGGATCTGTAGTCTATATTCTTATAGACTTTTTCAGAAGTTTCTTTTTGTTTTGATGTATGCTCCTTGTGTGTTCTGTCAGAACTCGGGTTTTTCCCTTCTTCGCGCTCTTCACGTCTTGCACCATCACCTTCCGAAGCACCAGCTGTGCAGGTAGTTCTCTCCCTCCAAGACACTGAGTCTTTCCTCAGTGTAGCTGTGTGGGAAAGTAGTGGGGTTCCCACGATGCAGTGCATTTTTGAGAATTTTAAGAATAGTTTACACTTCCTGACATTATACTTATGTTTTATTGCTGTAGATATCCAAAAATAGAGTCTAAATTCAAAGTTAGTTTTTCTATCCTTAATCTCAGGTAAGTGTTGTATGGATTAGAGTATTAGTTTCTTTATTACACATAATTTTGCCTAAAAATGAAAACTGAATTAATTTACATCCTGGCTTGTCCATTGGCAATCACAGATTTAAGACCATTATTTAATTTTTAAAAATGTCTTTTTCCTATGTGTAAACTGAATTTCTACCTTGGAGAAATATTGTGAGCAAAAAGTTAGCAACTATGAAACAAGGGTCTGAAGAAATCCTTAAATTATAAGCATACAAATTATCCCTGTTCAATTCATCCTGAAAAGTACAATTTTACAATTTACGCTTTGACAGATCAAATGATATGCCAAGGAAAATGACCAGGGTAGCAGAAGGTAATCTTGGCCAAGACACAAGTCTGGAAAAGTCTAGCAACTTAAAATTGACTGGCTTCTTGGCTGTTTAGGTAACAGGCTGAAAAATCTGTGTAAACAGTCTGATCTTTCTAAAATTTTCGAGGCTGAAAACTGCATGAGTAATGTTCATCATAGCTTTAAAGAGGCTTGTCTCAATGAATCTCTTGGTGAGAGGCCAAGAGCAACGAAATTCTCTAAAATAAACCAACGAGAAACTATTCACAAAAGATAAGCCAGAGGGTAAAGTGCCTGAATTAAGAAAAAATGGACCTTGTACCGAATCAAAGGGTGAAAATAAAAGATCAAGTGTGAATAGTTTCTAAGCCAAGAGGGTCAGATATAACCGTCAAGCTTAAAGAAGGCGAAAGTAAAAGTCCGTGAGTGCTGTCAAATGTCAACCCTTGTCCCCTTCCACGTCCTTCCGTTTTCCTCTTTTCACCCCTCAGACACATCTGCAGCTTAATGAGGGCAGTGGAGGGTTAGAAAAGAGTCAAGGAAACGGAGAAGTCAACTGCATCCCTTTGATGCTGCAGAAACATTTCCAAGGTTATATAGAGGCCAGAACTCATGTCTTTCAGCATATCTAAAATGACCTTTTAATATTGAAATGATACATTTTTACATACAATTTAAAAATTGGAAGCGCTTTTCTCCTCTCCATCTTACAAAAGAAACAAACAAACAAAACTCAAAAGGCTACATCTGCCTGCTCTTCTTATCGGAATCCCATATTATGGGATTTTCAACTATCTTATGCTACAAAACTGCCTTCATTAAGGTCTAATGTCCAAACATTCACAAATTCAGTAGTCTCATTTTAGTCTACATTTTATTTGACCAAATGCTTCATACACCACTATTGTGGCTTTGCCATGATTACAATATCCTTCATTGCTTCATGCGTTGAGATTCAGTCTTTATTACAAGATATTAAGAGGCTAGAAAATTTTATTATAGCGTGTAGGGATGAATCTTTTGGGAATTATGTAAGGACATTAGACCGGAGCTACTGTGACTAACATGAGTACCAGTGGCGGTATAAGAGGTTGGAAAGAGACTGGAATAGACAGATACGCATTCTTTGTCTCTTCCCATGTGATGTCCTACACTAGCTTTTCAGAGAAAAGAGTTGCGGCTCTTGACTTAGGACCAGGCATGAGTTGTCAGTATTGGGTTGAATACAGAACCTTCATACTTAGCTATATCTTTTATCTTTTTTTAAAAAAAAATTAATTTCAAACACAGCCTTGCTAAGTCAAAAGTTCCCTGTATTGGCCTCAGCCTCCAGTCCTGGTATTACAAGCATTTGCTACAACCCATCTTCTGCCCCCTTCTTCTACCTCTTGTTTTTTTTTAATAAATATTCCCAGCTACAAATATTCCATTACAGAAACCTAAAATGAACAAACACAACTACCTTTCCGCATTAAACAATTTCTTTGTTGGTCTTCAAGACCAAAAATTCCTTTTCCTTTTCTACCTACTATACTGTTTTTTCTTAGTCTCTGTAGTTTTTCTAAATTTTTGCCTCCCAAATTCTCAATTGCTTCTGACTATGTTATGTGTAAACTTCTCTGTTTATTCAGGAGAGTTTATTCAATTGCGTGACTTTAAATTCAATTTATAAACATTTTTGATTCATATGCTGCCTCAGACCACTTCTCTGGATTCCATGAATACATTTAGAGTATATCTTGCTTATTCATCTGGATGTTTATTGCTTCTCAGATTTGATGTCACCGATCTGAGTGACATCTTGATTTTGATAGACTCTCTAAACTTCTTTCTTCCTTTTTTTCATAGTAGTTCAAAGTTGCTGTGGATCTTTAGGAGTTTAGAAAAATTCTGAAGTCATTGTTCATTTTTTTCCCTGGCATCCCATACTCAATTCATTAGAAACTCATGTTTAATCTACTTGCAAATAACATAAAAATCTAATTATATTCCAATATACCTACTATTGATACTTTCCCCTGCACACTATCTTTTACCACCTACATTTACTCTGAAGCTTTCTGTTGTCTTATTTCAGTCTGTTTTTTTTTCAATACAGTAGCTAAGATGAACCTTGAAATGAAGTGTGAGATCATGTTATCTCTCCACTCAATTTCTTATAAATGCTTTTCTTTCAAAATCTAGTCTATAGTTTTTATCACAAACAAGGAGACCCACATGATCTGACCCTTGATGCTTTCTTCACATCTACTCCGGCTGCTGAAGCAGTTCTGGCCTTTGTTATCTCCTGTTCAGTCTCTCCTCCCACAGAGGCATGAAGGTAAAGATTCCACTATCCTGAAAGCTTTTTACCTACCCGTGTATTTCCATGACCCACTTTCAAGATTTAGCTACTTGTCAAAGACAGGCTCCTTAAAAATGGGCCTAGGAAGCTCATTTAAAATGGCACCCATATTCAAGCCATTCTCATCAAAATTTTTATTTTTATTACATATACTAATTACATAATTAAAGGACATAATATTTTATTTCAGTAGATATTACATTGTTTAGTGAACACATTGGACATTATATTCAGTACCTCAAACATTTATTATTTCTTTATGAGAATATTCAAAATCCTCTCTCTAGTTACTTTCAAATATATTTTACTCACTGAAGATATAGGGAAAATTGCCCATGATATTGATGCAAGTTGAGATAAAAACTCAAAAACATAGGTAACCAAAGCATAAATAGGCAAATGAGATTGCATCAAGCTAAAACTCTTGCACAACAGAGAAAACAGTTAACAGTGAAGAGACAGTGGTCAATGGTAATTATTCTCTATTCCCATTGCTCAAGAGCACTTATTATTACCTGAGGAATTATAAAGCCACTTCCTTTTCTTATGCTTTTTGTTTTGTGTCCTGCTATTTCATCTACACCTTTACACCAGGCAAATAAAAAATGTTTGAGATGTCATAAAATGAAAGAATTAATAAGAATGATTAGGACAATCGTGAGTTCTGTCAAAGAGATTATCCGGAAAGGAAGCAAAGGAAAAATATGCTCTCACAACTGGTTTGAAGGAACATTTGTTGAAGGATGAGGACTCTTTCAATGTAATGGATACATGCATATTAAACAGCTATTTGAAATCGAATATTATATATTATTATTTTTCTCGTTAAGATGTGTTTATTTGCTTTCCTTCTTAAATAAAATAAATATTGTTCTTATTTGTATAATAATATTTATTTTTCTCTGTGCTCCCCCAAACTTCCTAATTCTCCCCCATTCTTGCTGGTTCTTAAATTCTGTTGTAATTATTTGTTGCACAGCTGTCCCCTCTTTAGACTGAATGTTGCAAAAGCAGTTCTGTTTGTTTTCATTGGTTTTTGTTTTTCACTTTAGATTATCCTAGTACCTAACTCATTGCTGAGACACAATGGGTACTAAAAGCCACTCGTCAAATCTATTTGTCATAATTCTTCAATAATTCTTTTTTACCTTGAACAATACACTCTAAAGCATTCCCAGAGTATGTGAGCCAGGGATTTTATATCCACCCAGGTTGTTCTTCAAACAAAGTTTACAAACAGAATTTTTATGCCAGAACTCTAGGAATATCGTTTTTTGTGAGCCTGTTTTGAGGAAAGTACTAGCATGCTCCAGTGAATTAAGCCCATTTTAGCAAAAGACTCAAAAGTAAGCACTGAAAATATGTAACTGCAAAACTAAACCAAAAAAGTAAAGATCAAAGTAGGAAATGTAAATTTTAAATGCGGTGGGACACAGAACTGATAAAAAAAATAAAGACTGGAGGAGAGGGGAGCAAATACTGGAAGAAGTTTACTGATTGCCCATCTGTGAGGATGGGTTCAAAGAACTCACGTGCAGTGTGTAATCAAGCAGTGGAAGTTTCAGCACATTAAGGAGAACAAAGGCAATTATCCACGAGGGAAGGTAATTACATGACAAAAGCTAAGGAGAGGATGAAAGGGAAGAAGATTGGAAATGATTTTATCATTTGCAAGGAATCAACAAATAGCTTGAATCGAAAGGATGAAAATCTCAGGGCAATGTATCAAAGTGTAAGTTTAAATTTAACCACTAGAAAAAATACGAGTCTTCCAAAAAGAGACAAATAAACAGATTGTACAGATAAGTATTTAAATTATGTGCACATATGCATATCATACATATAATTTATTCATGTTCATACATACTATTATACATAAGCTCTACACATATACATATGTAATCATGCATATAATTCACACATATTTATATACTCATTCACATACATGTAAGTTACTGCTTATATGTTGGGCACTGCATGTTAGACTTGATGAGCTGTTATGTAATAAACTAAATGATTCTCACACATCTTTTTCAATAAATATGAGTGAGATTCACCATAAAAGCAAATAAACTTAGCTGGAGTTAAAAGGCAAAATGTATATTTTTGCTGTAGAGAAGCAAATGAAAAAACAAGTGGATCAGAAGTTAAATATAAAAAGTATGATTTATGTATGTCAAACAAATATTAACCACATAAAATCATAGTAATCTTAATTTTAGACAATGTAGACTCTGGATCCAAAGCATTGTGGTGCTAATGTACCAGACACAATAAAGATCTAATAGCTATGCATTTATATGAACAAACACTATAGTAGCAAATATCGTATCATGAAAGTAGCAGAAGACATTGGACCAGGAGGAAAACAGGTAACTTGGCAGTGAGACAACCTCTGCTACAGCCAAGCAGGAAGGTTCAGGCTCATTGGTAGTAGGTCCTGTTGGCAGCACTTAACTCGCAGTAGATTCAAGCAGTGGGACAAGGCAGTTTCCTCTGTGGATTTCCTCACTGAAACCCCAAGTTCTAGTCTAACCACTAGAAAAAATATCAGAAAAGTCCAAAATAAGGGAAATTCTACAAAATGTCTCATTAAAATATACAGGGAACTGAAAGAAAGTAAGCCCCTTAAAATCAAAGATCTGATTGAAAAATGGGCAAAAGAAATGAATAGGCAGTTCTCAGATGAAGAAGTTCAAATGGACAGTAAATACATGAAAAAATGTTCAATATCCTTAGCCATTAAAGAAATGTAAATCAGACCATCCCTGAGATACCATCTAACTCCAGAGAGAATGATGAATACCAAGAACACAAAGAGCAATCGGTGCTGGCGAGGCTGTGGGGAAGGAGCCCTCCTGCACTGCTCTGGTGGGAGTGTAAACTGGTACAACTGCTATGGAAAGCAGCATGGAGATCTCTCAAAAGACTGGAAATAAACATCTCCTTCCATACAGCAATACCTCCTCTGGGAATTTTTCCAAAAGAGTTAAAAACAACACATTAACAGAGATAACTGTATATTCGTGTTCATAGCAGCACAACTAACAATAACTAAAATGTGGAAGACACCAAAATATCCACCAACAGACCCATGGATACACAAACTGTGGTATTTATAGACCATGGAATACCACTCATCTATAATGACAGATAGGTTGGAGGCTTTGACAGGTAAATGGAGACAACTTGAGACCATCAGAAGGTGAAATATCGAATGATTTTTCAAATATGAGAAACTCAGATCACAATTATTTCATAGGACTTATTGTGGGTTATAATGGAAACTAGTGGAAAGGGAGAAGGTGTGGGAGGGTCAAAAAGAGAGAAGGGAAGGATTTGTAACTTTGCCATGGTATGTATATGCACAAAATACTCAAGATCACGGTAAACTTTATGTATTGTATATATACATATTAATAAAATGAGAAAAAATTCCAGAATCGTCAGCGTCTTCAGAAACAAGGAGAGCCCAAGAAATAATCAGGCAAGAAGATTGTCTGTGTGGGATCCTAAAATAGATAAAGAGTATTAGGTAAAAACTAAAGAATTATTTTAAAATGAGTTAGTTGTAGTGATGTAAACAGGTAATCCCAGCTACTCGGAGGCTAAGGCAGGATGAGGCCAGTCTAAAAAATTTACAGAGATCCCACCTTAAAATAAGCGAAAAGAGGTGTGTATGACAGCTCAACAGAAGATCTCTTGACCAGCATATGTGAGGTCCTAGGTTCAACCACCACTAATAGGGAAAAGAAAGTGTGTGTGTGCATGTGTATGTGATTCAAATATAATGTGTGTTTAAATTATAAGTTATCATTACAGTAAAAGACATATTGCCTGTTATATTATTAAAATAATAAACTCCTCTGCCTCTGAACACACTTATCATTTCGCCACCCTCTAAAGTGGTCCTGGAAGTCTTCTTTGCTAGGTATCTTAGCTGTGCTGTCATGGTTACCTTAATGTCCTGATCTCATTCATGGTCATTTTGACTTTGGGAAGGAGCCAAAAGTTGCATGGTGCTAGATTTAGCAAATCAAACGGGCACCTTAAGGGCACCTTTTGTGTTAGGTAGCACTCGGGAGCAAACACTTCCACCATGTTTTTTTCCCTGCCCTTAAAAACGCTCATGACAGGACTGGCAGAACAGGTTTCCTTCCTTCCTTCCTTCTTTCTCTCCTTCTTTGCTGATTTCTTTTGTATGAATAAGAGCAAAACTGCAGAAGCAGCCATGGGGAAGAAAGCTAACCCAGGCCCCAGCTCTGTTTCGTGCGTGGGTGACACGCGTGAGAATCCATACAGTTGTGCTCAGGAGTCAGCAAGGGTTCCAAAGACCCAAGGGCAGGGTCCCAGAGAACCGGGATTTGGGTCAGATGAAAGAACGTATGAAGCAACGCGGAGACAAAATTTTGATGAACAAGTGGCCCGAGCAATTTAGAGTCAGTTTCACTAAGTAAACAGAGATTTAAAAAATCTCACATTTTGTTTACGCTTCCAGCTTTTAAGAGCATTTTGGTTAAAGTAGCATAACATTTCAAGATATTTGTGAAGAAAAAGAATAAACGCTATTTCATTTTATTAAAACATTATGATTTGCTCATATGCTTCCTCCCCACCCCCCATTAGGTTAATTTAATGTCAGGTGATACAGAGATTTATAAGTGGAAATTTAGTGTTCTTTCCTCCCTCTTTCTAATCCTGGTCTTCATAGTAACTGAGGCTAAGAGTGATGGGAAATGAGTATACATATATGTGTACTTTTCTACTTTGTCATTTATATTGTTGTTTCTTTTTTTGAAAAAATAAAGTTACTTTATTCACTTGGCAGTTAATTTTGGAACAGTCTTCCAATTCAATAATGCAGATCTTTCTTACTGTTTGTAGTAGTTATAACATTATATATTATTTATGTAAAATATTCAATCATTGTCTTAATTATTAATTTATAGTGGTTTATAATATCTTAAATATATTACTGGTTTTGTTCTTAAATTTTGTTGGGTTTCTAAATAATATACTTATAAACGTTTTATATATAGGTCCTAATATATTAGATCTCTAATGACTGCGTAATATACATTTTCTTTTGAGACAGGTTCTTGTTCTGTAGTCCAGACTGGTCCTTAACTCACTGCGTAACCCTGACTGGCCTCGGACTCAGGACAATTCTCCTGCCATCACCTCCTGAGTACTGGGTTTACAGGTGTACACCACCACTCCCAGCTTGGTGTAGTGTTGGGGAATAGAACTCAGGGCCTTGTGCTTGCAAGAAAAACACTTTAACCTCTGTTCCATTCCTCCAGTCCCCTGCATGATATATTCTTAAAAGTTAAAATTGCTTCTCTAGAGACAATGAAGACTTTTCAAATTTTTAATACATGTTGCTAGGTAATTTATACATTTGAGTATGTTTTGTCAAAAATATACAATACTCATTTTTCATATTGATTCTGATTGCTTCTATGTCATTAATACATGATATCTATCTGCAATTATTTATGTGTGTGTGTGTGTGTATGACAGAGAGAACTTTTCAGTGACTGAATTGTTCATTTTTTTTCTAAAATATTTTCTATGTTCTTAGAATACTAGACATCAAAGACAGACTCTTGACAGGTAAAATTAAAATAATGCTAATTTCTTAAAATTTAATAAACCAGAAATTTACTTCATTAAAATAACAGCTGTGTTTATTATAAGACTGAAGACACCCAGGGCTAAGAATATTTCCTGCTACGGAAGGAAACAACGCAGAGGAAGCACCACTAAGCGGATACCAGATGATGAGTCAAGTCGGGAGGGTGAGGCACAGAGCCGCTGTGAAGGCGTAAGTCATGCTGAGAAGGCCCAGGACGAAAGAACCAGGCCAGGACGTAACATGACAGATCCAGGAAAAGTCTGATAGAGAGAACTTTTTGCCATGTAAGCCAAATTAAGGAGCAGTACACAGCCACAATTTAAAAACAACACTGAAAAGTTCTATTTGAAAAAAGGATAGGAATGTTTCCTGTTTCTGAAGGATCTCTTGCAAAACGGAATGAATGAGAGGGAGGGAAGCAATTCACATGGGAGCTACAAGACCCTAGGGCTGAGGTAGTAGAGGAGATGGAAAGAAGCCATGGAGGGATAGGGACAAAGAGAGAAGGGCTTAAATATCCTTCTCACATTCCTTATGTAAACAATGCAGAAGGTAATGATTGTGTTATGTAAGAAAACACAGTCTGGCATATAAACAGCAGAGAGAAATGAGTATAATTTGTAAACTTAGTGGATTTGAGGGGCTGCTAAATGCCCTTGCAGAGCTAATTAGGAGCTGCGTATTTCTGTTTGAAAAGAAATGAGTTCTGAGCTAACGATAAAAGCTTCTTTTTCTTTTGCTTTTTTGTAAAACTGGGGATATATTTCCAAAGTGGATCCAATGCTGGTGAGCATCTTTACAGTTCTTGGTATTTATTACAGTGATTTTTTACAAAATCAATTTCTCATTGGGACTCGGGCTAATTACATATGACTATATTAGTATTGTCTCATCATTGCAAACTTGTCCAATGTGTTTCATGTGTTTCTTATATGAACAGATGTATGCAAAGATATCTGAAAATTCACTTCCACATTTAGTAACAATATATATTTTTAAATTAATTTTATTTCCCACGAAGAGAATTGTCTTCACTCACCCTCTGTTTTGTCATCTCTGTATGTGAGCTCACTCATTAAGTAATCGTTTGGGGGTTTCTATCAGCTTGCACGAAGCAAGGCCACAATAGTGTGGAGATTGGAGCAAAAATGTGTCTAAGGCATATTCTCTTTTTCCGATCCAGAGAAACAGTAACAAAAAGTTGGAAATAATATTGTTCCTAGTGCCCTTAAAGAAGAGGCCCAGCTTGATACAGAAATGTATTCAGGGACTCGTGACCCAGACACGGAGGACGTAGAGAAGTAACTGTTCATTGAATTGAAAACTTGAGGCAACTGAGCTGACAAATGTTAAAACCTAAAGAAGGCTGGGACTGTGATGGAGATGTAATAGTTTCCAAAAATATGGAGAGAAGAATAAAAATTCAGATATCGAAGTTACCTCAGAAAGACCAAAGCATTGAGTGTGAAAAGAGAAATGTAGAAATTATACAAAAAAAGAAGCCAGCATCCTATTACAAAATTAGTTGTATGATAGATGAATCTGTCTTTGCTCAGTGCCTTACTTAATATGTCTATTTTAAAAGCACTATTCTATTTTACAGAACAATGACATTTATGTCTCATTTCAATAGAATGGAATTTGGCACAGGTATTATGGGGTTTTTTGTTTATTTTGATCCAGTTGAATGGAGACATCAATGAAATAAGATTCCATTGCCCACAGTACAAATAAAAATTGAATCACTGAAGTTGGTTGATGTATCTTTCTTTTATGTTTCAAACTTTCTTCTTTCAAGTTGAAAGACCAGTTCCCATTAGTGAGTGATATTTTGAATATTTCTAGGTTGACAGTCGACATAACTTATGGGTTTATATATTTAGATGGACTAATACTAATTTAAAGTAAATTATATAGGATATTGAACACTTCTGTGAAATAATTTATTGAAATATATAATCCAGAAATTGAAGGAAACAACAAATGAGTAGATAGCTTCTGACCTCATATTTTTAGGTAATCCTTTGTTTTCCCTTTGGAAGTAAGAAACATCTAATTTTTAAGTTGTAATTATTCAACAGGTAGTTTGTGGGATGCCAAATAAGCAATCAATGTATCAAAACAAAGCAAAGCACACTCACTGTTTAGTACAAAAGGATTAATTATTTTCTACTCATTATATTTGCCAGTAATTCTATTCAAATGAATCAGTAAAGAGATAGTGAATGACTGATATAGCACATTTTATGAAGTTATAGATTGCAATACAATTCCCAATGTTTTAATAGAAGGACACAGTTTAAAGTCTTCAATAACATTGTCTGATCTTTTACATTTGTGTCATAAATCCAGGCATTTTAAATAGAACAAAATTTTTACATATTAGAAGCACTTTCTCATGGGAATATATTTGTCAACATTTATTTAGTTAATAATCTGTACAATGATTTAATTCAAAGAGAAGTAAACTTAATTTTATGCAAATTTTACATATTGAATTAAATATTTTGTAGATGCTGATTTTCAAATCAAGTGATGAATATCCAGTCCAACCCTATTCGAATCCTTAAACTGGAGCATAGATATTTAAGAAACTAGTTTTGCTTTGATAATATGAAATTTACAAAATACAACTATCTAAGAAAATAAAGTATCACTTAAGTAAATAAATTAAGAAGCAGTGCAGAAGCTTCAATATGTTTATCTAATAACCACATCAAATGTGGAAAGATAGGGTTTAGAATCCAAGAACTGCTTTAGTGTGTAGGCCAGATATGACCTTTAAATAATTTAAATTGACTATTGCTATTTCAGCTTAAAGAATCACCAGGACTCTTACCAGAATTAATAAATTGGCATATGCAAAAATTATGAATACTAGAATTCAAGTCGTGACTATTGTGCTTCTTGATCAAGTATTTTGAATTTTCATCTATGTGTCGAATATCCTTAAAGATGCTAAAAATACGGTGACAAACGTGATTGACAAAATAATTAAGTCCCTTCTAAAACATAATGCAAGTAAGAGGGAGTTTAGTTCTGTGTGAGTGATAGCAGGGAGTATAGCTCTCAGGAGTCATTGATGTGGTGCAAATGACCACTCACAGCGATAAGAAGGATAAAAGAGAGAGGGCTATGGAAAGGCAACCAGAAGTGAGAGCCCAGCGTGGGCTCGCTCTAGCATAGTACCTAACATGCATTAGGATTTCAACAAATTTGAATGGAATAAATAAGTCAACACATTAGTAAAAATATAAGCAAGAGATTAAAAACCACAGCAACATTACCTTCTCTCAAAAAGATGTGTTTCTTTTAAATAAGGAAACAAGAACAGTAACAAAGACAAATAACATATCAAATTGAGAAAAGCATCTTTTTTTTTTAAAAAAAGAAATCAGTGTGATAGACTGGAAAGAATTTTAGAATGAGTCCCTGAGAAGTTAACATCCGCAAAGAGCCTCAAAGATAAGCAAGAGCCACCAATGCCCATTATATATCACAGCAGAAAGGTCAAGAAGCAAGATGAAAGTTATGAGAACAGTGTTGAGGGGAGAAACAGTCATAAATTTCAGATCCACAGTACATAGTTCTGCTCAAATCTATGCATATAAACTACTCAGGAGGAGAATATTTTTAGAGAAGTGAACAGGTTCAAGACCAATCCCAGGAGCACTACAAAGGAAGAGGAAATCATGTAAGAAAAGACAGGAGAAACAAGGAAAGGCAAGAACATCTGAAACTTGGAAAGCTTGATCATGGAGTTTCATTGACCTGTGTTGCTTGCAGCAGAAAGTCAAGAGAGAAAAGAGAGGTTTTCATTTAGATATGGCAATAGAGAAGTCATTGTGGTTTGGACAACTTCAGTGAAATGAAAGACAAAGCTAGACTGCAGTACTATAAAGAGTAACTAGCAGACATGGTTGAGTTTACCACTAATGTATAGAGAATACTTTCAGAAAGATTTCCGAGACAGAGATAAACACGTGGAGGGCGTCAGCTTAGATAGTAAGCAGGCAATGATGCAGAGCGGAGAGAAGAGATACTGTCCTGAGGCAAATGAATGAAATGAATGAACGTGGGATTCAATGTGCATGTGGGGAATTAGTTTCTGCTTATACGTGCACAAGGATATCTCCTAACTAAAAGAAGACAGTACAAACATATGAATACAGATAAAACACTGATAAATTTAAAGATGAAAAATGCAGTGAAATTTACCTGGTCATTTTTCTTAAAAATTAGGAACTGCAGACAAAGGCTGTAAACAAAAGGATTTTTTTTTTGCAGTTTTCTTGTTAAACTATTATGTTGAATAGCAGAAAAGAATAATAATGGTGAAATTAAAGACTCATTAATGACTAGGGAGTGCTACCTGCCCTCTCAAAATCTGAGGTCAAGAATATGAAGTGAGCTCCGATGGTAAAATTTCTTTTGCTTCATTTTTTTTCATAGGTTGGGGGCCAAGTTACAGAGATGATGTCTTGGGTATTAGTTGTGTTTTCTCAGTTATATTTGATGAAAAAAGGAACACAGGATTTTGGAAGTTAATTCAAATATGCAGTTGTCAGGATGGAGCGGTGGACTTCTGCCAAACAAGGAAATGAGAACATGGGGTAAGGGGGTAAAAGATAACAGAGACAATCGGAAAATAGTTTGTAGTTATTAACAAAGTTAAACTTGGAATATATGTTACAATGGTCTAGAAATAGATACTAGTACCACTAGAGAGAATGATTATATAGGGGAAATTAGAATGACATAACACTTGTTTTTTATAAAAAATTGACAGAAAGGATAGTGGTGCCTATCAGAACCTCAGACCCGAAGATGCATATGAAATACAATTAGCAGCATGTAATTCTAAGGGCATTCAAATATCACTTTCAAAGAAGAAGCTCCCGGAAAAAAGTATACTAATGTAACAGTAATTGGTAGTTGGTGAATTAAAGTTTTATTTTGACAATAAAACAATTATTAAATAAAATGTTATAGACTCTGCCTTAGAGCATACCTATAGAGTGACAAAGAAAAATGTTTATACAACTCTTAGTTCACAAAAAATATTTTGGTTGAAACTTTGAAGTTTATAGATTGACACTTGAAACTTTTATAATATTAGGCTTTTTAAAAAAGAAATGAGACAAAACATGATTTTCCAAACATGGATGAGTTAAGTCTTCTTGTTCCAGAGATATAACTACCTTCATGAATAACTCAATCTGTGTTTTTAAAAAAATATTTATTTAACTTTAAAAATACACATCTATGGATTTGGCTATTTGTAAAACGATATTAGAAATTCATTTTTGCTCACTATCTTTGACATCCTTTTCTGATAGAAAATTGAGCTATATACTCCATTTCTATGTTGTGATTTTAAAGGGTTCAACCTGAATTTCTGAGTACAGACAGGACAGCCTACAATGGGCATGCTTCAAAAATCTTAGACTAAGCATGTGATTATATTTCTATTATTTGGTATCGTCCTTCAGAAGAAAGTAATAACACAGGCATACAACAAAAAAGATTCAAATATTAAAATTACTGTTTCCCTGGACCAAAGCAAGTGGTATGTAGGAAAAAGTACAGGCTGTAACTTGTGATTCATTGATGAGTTAATAGGCAAATTTGTTGTAGGAAACTGGGGCTAGGTTGGCAGGAATGTGCCACTGGGGGAGTGACTTAGGAGGTTGTATCTCTCATTCTTGACCTTCTCTTCTAATGACGCTTCTCGGAGCAAGAAAGCAAGCAGCTTCCTCCTGGCATATATTTTTATAATACTATTTTTCTGCCGTGGAATCAGCTTACTGTGGATTGAACCCATGGAAACTGTTAGCCAAAAATAAACATCTTCCCCTTTAAGTTATGTCAGGTATTTCGTCTCAGTGATGGGGAAATCTGATTAATATAAGTAGTTTCTACAGTGTCTCCATTTTTAGACGACGTGGTCGTAGTTTTCCAGCATTCTGTATCTCAACACAGCAATTTTAGTCAAATGACACGTTATTCGCATCATTTATCATAGACTGATTCCAAGTCTGCTCACAAGATCCAGAGTCCCTGGTTCAGTCCAAATAACTAAAATGCATATAACATTTCATATCTTTTGTATTCCATTATTTATTAAGCACAGTCTTTAATGTAATCTTCTTTATAAAAAATTCCTGGGTAATTGGTACTTACATGTTTTATTTTCAAAAAATGAAGTATCTTCAAAGACATAGTATAATAACAATGATTGAGGTTAAGAACGGACTAACCATAAATTTGAATTTTAGGTTCATCATTTTCATCATCGACAAGTTTCTTGACTTTGCTGCAGTTTCTTGCTGGAGCTACCAGGGACACCAAGGGTGTTATATTATCCCTCTGAGGTTTAGTGGTCAAAATAAACACAAAGAACTATGAACATAATAAATGTCCTACTATTATTTTCACTAAGTCTGTAGTTTTCCTTGAAATTTACTAAGAGATTTACAAGTTCATCAAGAGTTTATTCGTAACTGGTCTTGCATTTTGCCTGATTTTGTTGTTGAAAAGTTCTGTTCTCATATCCGTGAGAGTCTGTAATAGCATCATAAGATTTATTTTGCATGTCTGAGGTTTGTTGGAGTTCTTCAACTGGAAATCACTTGTGACACTTTCACTAATCTAAATTAAGAATTTGTGCAGAAATAAGCCATTTCAGATTCATTCTTGAATGAATTAAAGCAGAACCTAAGATAGATTTTTTTGTTTTAAAAATTTACTCTGTCTTATATTCATTTACTTGTGCAGCCATAACATATTATTGCCAGGTTGATATTTTCAATCCACAGAACCTTGTGTTCTCATAAGCCAGTAGGTTGTCTGTCTGAATGGGTTGGCACCCGGCTGCCGACAGGGTTGGTTCTTTCCAGAGACTTTGAGAGTAAATATTGTGCTTCTCTCTTTGCTTCTGATTGTTTCGGAAAATCTTTTGCTGTCTTTGCCCTTAAGTGGATTGTCCCAATATTTGTCACCATCTTCACAAAACCTCTCTGTGGCCAACTCCATTTTCTTTGTTTTATTAAGACCGGTCATTGGACTCGGGGTCCACTTTAAACCCAGGATAACTTCATTGGGAAAACCTAACTTAAGTACACGTGCGAAAACATTATATCCAAATAAAATCCCACTTACAGGTAGCAAGGTTAGGGTATCGCTATTCAACCCTGGATCCTGCTAAAGATGAAAATGTGAGAATTACTGTGTGAATAGTAATAATCTGATGGCAGCGCAAAAATTGACTAGGCACTAAAGATTCATAATGAAATGCAATTTGCTATTGCAAAGCACAATTGAGTTGTAAAGGAAATAAACTTTATGTATGAAATGATATGCTTATTCGATAGAACACTAATTAGAACCATAAATTATCTAGACCAAGGAATTATACAATAGAATAGAAAATTTCCACTCAAGAGTCAAAAAGTTACATTCAAATAAAATTGAGAAATAACATTTATTTTATCCTAATTCTTGATGTTATCTTTGGAGCTTCTGAAAAGAAGCAAATCTAATATGGCTGCATCTTGGATGATACTCAGTCAGTGTGCTCACTTGCTCAATAAACAGAAAATGAGTTTTTGACATTCAGTACTACTGGGCTTCAAAGTCGTATTATCACTACTTAGCTATGTGATTATAGGAAAGAACATTAATATGTTTTTGTCTCAATTGCTTTTTCAGAAAAATAGGAATGATAAAGCTAATGTTCTAGAATTACTATTTGAATAACATGAAGGATTATAGCAAGGGGACCTGACATATAAGTACTCAGTATTACACGTGAATACCCTTCTCTACACTAGCTTGTTCTAATGATGCTAAATTTTATCAGGCCGGAACAACAACAACAAACAAAAACCAAACTAAAACACAAAAACAAAGCATTTGTGCTGTTTTGTTATATTTTTCTTCCCCGTGTATCTTGGAATGATAGTTTATAAATTAATTCACATTAATAATTTTACCCATGTCATTATTAAATAAATGCTTTAGACAAATACCCACTTAAAACCTTGATTCTTTTTAAAGTTTTATCACACCAGCTATCCAATCCCAAGCTACCTATCTACTGTAATCTCTCTCATTATAAAAAGTGAAATTGAACCCAGATATTTTGCTCAGGATGATTCACTTTCACTGACTTTCTTGTGTGTGTGTGTGTATGTGTGTGTGTGTGTGTGTGTGTGGGGGGGGTTTGTGTATTGTTTTTACAGCTGGTAAACTGAGGAGAGAACACTCTAGTCATGCTAAGTGACAACACTGATGGCTTGTAACCCTGTTGTCAATTTAGTGAAAATATTGTGTATAGTATTATTTGGTTCATGTTCGTGGAGGCTTATGTCAGCCTACCTTCCCAGAAATGCTCTAAGACTATCAAAAAGAGCTACAAGGAAATTTTTATGTTGGATATTTGCAAAAATTCAGGTTCTTGTCCTAAATTTTTTGGGTACAATTTAATTAATTAATTGTATTTATTTTTATTAATGGTATTTGAAATTGAGCCAAGGGTCTCACTCATGCTGACCACATACTTATATACTAAATTAGGATCTCAAATCCAATGTGTAAAATAAAATCTTCATTGTTTCTGATCTAGAAATCAGATACAAGGATTGTGATTCAAAATTGTCAACCCAAGAGAGAGTTACATACACAAACAAAAAGTTTAATTCATTGGAGTAATTAGGCTATCTTGCCTTTTGATAAAAGTTAAGGCAATGTTTATCAAGAGACTTAACCATTTGAAGTCCTTTTACTTACATTTATGTATCATAAGAAGGCCAGAGATCCACACTTATGTACAGTTATGTCTGCTTATAATTTTCTAACTGCTTCTTTATGAATATTCATGTTTGCGAAGTATTTTATAGCAGAACAAATTAGAACACTAAATGTTTCAACATAAGAATAGAATGCTTTACAAATTGTAAATTCCAATCTATAATGAGTCATGAAGACCATTTGTTGCATTGCAAAAATAATGTGACATTTAAGGAGAAATTTTAATCATTTGATGGGATATGCCATAGTAAACCTGGAAATAAACAATCTGGAAGGAGGGAAAGCAGGTATTAATGCCTGAAAAACTCAAATTTTCTGCACACTTTCCAGTTTCCAAATCTATCACATTTCTCCTCACCTTTCCTAAATAACTGTACTTTTTTAACAAAAAGAAAACAAATATGTTAGCCATAAATTTCTCATCATCTTTGTTTAATATAAAATTGCCTCCTTATTATATTTCCAATCTCTACATATTTTATGGGCAAAGTATGCCATTCAAAATTTGTCTGTTGAATTTCTAACTTCCAGATTATCAAAATGTTATCTTACTTATGAATAGGTTCTTTAGAGAGATGATGAGAGTAAAATAAATACACTGTAATCCAACATTTCTAGTGTCTTCATTAACATGGGCGATTAGGGCAGTGGAACGGTGGCATGAAAACAGAAGGAGAAGATGCCACCTACAGGCCAATGAGAAAAGCCCCAGAAGATCCAACCCCGAAAACAGCTTCATTTTGGACTTCCAGCCTTAATATTCATGAAAAAAAAATTTTGTTGCTTATGCCATCTGGTCCGTAGTATGTTTTATGGTAGCTCTAATAAATTAATATACATTTATACTGCAGGAAATTCTCCCCAAATTAGCCCCCACACTGTAGTTCTCAGTCTCATTCATTACTCTCTGACAACAAGTGTTTACTTGGGCCCTTTGCCTCCCTTTGGAAGAAAAATTTGATCAATAACTAAATACTAAGCAATAGTTGCAGAACAAGGTGTTTTGGTGTTCCTTACCCAGTGAAGTGATTAGAGAAAACAATTATACACTCTACAATTCAAAAGACTGTAAATAAGTATTTTGAATGCTTTTACCATAAGAAAATGATAAATGTTTGTAGAGATAGGTGTACTTCACCTGGCTTAAACATTACATGATGTCTACATGTGTTGAAACTTCACATAGTACCCTGCACTTAAAAATTACAAGAAATGTTGAAAACTATTGAAGGAAATAAAAAGCTTCATGTAAAGCAAGAATCGATGTGACTTATACTCTGTAACTTTCAGTGGGTGCTGGTAGCATAATAGTTGCCCTTTCTGTGACCACTGGTATTGTACAGTAACATGTTTAAATTGTTTTATCCATAAATTCTGTATTTATCAAGTTATATGGGTAGTTATATTAAGTAATCAAACAATTAAACAAATAAACAAATGAACAATATGACAGCATATTGAAAAGTCATTGGTGAATTTTAGGCCTAACCCAGCATAAAATTTTGACCCTGAAATGCTTTCAAGGCAAAGACATTTCATTGCTTTCCAAGAGAAGCTAGAAACAAAATTCACACAGGGCGTCAGACTTTCCATTTCTCATTTCAACTGAGTCTATTTTTATGCAAAATTTAAAGTGTGAGAACTTACCAATATCAGTACAAAAACTGGTGTAGAAATCTCAAATAAGAGAACGGATTATATAATATATTTTACTTCCTTGAAGACTTAGAGGGAGTATGACATTTTAAACTTTTTACTGCTCAATGAAACTTGTTAAAATGTAGGAAATGGATGCTGAATGAGGAAAAAACACTATATACAGTATGTATATGTATTATATATGAAAGATAAGAGGGTAAGTAGTGAAACTTTTAAAAAGTCCCAAATTTAAAATCTTTTTTATAAGAAACAATTTGGCTCATTTAAGGAACAAAATAGGAAATTGTGTCTTAGTTCAGTAAGAGGAAAATTGAGTCTTATCAGAAAATCTATAGCTCTCCATGGCAGCAATGAAATAATTATAATAGGGTACGGAAGTAGAGGTAATTTAGCAGGAGTTCAAATGGGACTTTTGACAGTCTATCATTGGAAAAGTTAATGAACAAAATGCTAGACTTCAGTCTAAGTGCCAACCTCGCTAGAAAACTGATTGTAGCCTAAAATATATAGGATAGTGGTAAATTGTAGCAAATCCTCACAGAGAGAGACAAATGGCATCTTTAGGGACTGATTGCCAGGCCCATTACTTTTTAACACACTACACAAGCTTTGGTGTCTGAATTAGTTGATAACATTAAAGATCCAATTTTATCTTTTGGAGAAATTATTGAATGGAACAGTTCAACTGGCATGGACTATTTTTTTTTTTAAGCAATGACTATTTGGACTAATTTTATGAACTCTCATTTTTTTAGTCTTGGCTGAGAAAAAACTTCAAGTGCTTCTGTAGAAAATATATTTCTCCTCACTGCTGTCTGTAATTACGTATAAATTTTCAATATCTCTCCCTTGGTAATTAACATTTATTGAATATCTTCTCTATACAGGAACTTCTCTGTGTTATAGAAATAAATAGATGAAAATCTCTTTGTTGTTTTGTTCTCAAGTGTGTGAGGATTTGAGTATTAGAAACATGATAATAAATTTTTATAAAGATATGCAGGATAGTGGTAAATTGTAAAAAGACTAAAAAATTTTAAAAAGAATCATAGAAAAACATTACCACCTAGTCCAAAAGTAAGGAAGGCCTTATTAATAGAAGTAATATTGGACTAATATTTATATATAAGTTGATAGAGGTTAGAGAGAATATGGTTCACTCAGATTATCACAACTGCATAACCAAGAATCTAGGTCAGATAGTAGATTTCTTGCAAAATGGCTTTAATCATCCCCTTTGTATATCTGTGACATTAACAATAAGATGACCTCATAGACAGGTTGAGCTTATTTAATCATCCCTTGAATGTGAGTGTCAGAGTGTCATCGTGATTTGCTTGACCAAAAGAATGTGGCACAAGAAATGTGCGAGCTGTGAGCCAAAACTCAGGAGAACTGACATTTTTCTTCACTCTTCTGGAAACCTGTCCAGCAATTTTGGGAGCAGAGTGAGCGAAACCATCCAAGAGCGAAGGAATCTGAGGAACAAATATGATCATCCTACTTGAGGCCAACTTAATACAGTATGCCACAAGGGAATCTCACGGCAATCACCAATGGAGAAGCAAGCAAGAGACCAGAACTGTCTAGTTGAACCAATCCAAATCATGAAACTGAACCATATCAATGACTTGACTGCATCATAAACTTTGGATCATGTCATGTAGCAAAAACAAACCATACAGTAAAATTTGAGGTTGGATGGAAGAGTGGGGAAAATTATACTATTTATGTCTTAGTTACTTTTTTTTTTTGCTATAATAGAAATGTTCAACATCCACAAATTAAAGGACGAAATAATAACATTTTCAGAAGGTCTTACTTAGTCTATCCGTGGGCAGGCAGAACTAGTTGAAGAAAACGGCATGGTGAAGAGCCATAGACCAGCTGTTTAAGGGTTGGTAGACTCAAAGCCAAGTCAGAGAAAAAGGGTGGAACACGGTCTTAAATGTCATGGCTCAGCGATCTGTCCATTCTGAGTCCAGCCTCAATGTTCTTAACCCTTCTGGGTTAAGCCCTAGTGGTCTACCCCTAATCCACGATATGCCTGTCATCTGTAATCTACCATACACCTGTCTTCTACCACACAACTATAACCAATTCCTTCTGACCAGGCCTTGCCTTCTAATAGCACATGGAATCCACAGGAAATTCACAACATACAAATAAATGAGACTTTGGGAAAACGTTTTAGCTCCAAAGTATAACATACATATTTTGAGTTTATATTGAAATCAATGAGGGTGAACATGCCAAAATTTCAAGATTTGATCTTTTTTCCCTCCACTAATGTAAAGGTATTTAAATGATCATATTCCTTAATTTGTGGGTATCTAAAATACTATCTTTAGTTTTAAAAATGGTTGAACTAAGTAGTTCTATGTATGTCTAATTTTCAAGATAGGCTCAGTTATGCCCAAAATACATAACATAGCTATGCCAATTCCATGGCACACAGGAAAGTGCATTTTAGGGAAGGCAGGAGAATTCCCTCAAAAAGATGTTCTTCAGTTTTTCTTATAACTTGGGGATAAGTGTTTCCCAGAACTCCATCTCCTGACTTAGCTTTGTCAATTGATCTCTACCTTCATTTTTTATCCTGATCTGCAATCTTACGTTTAGTCTGAAAATAACACCTATCACAGAGACGCTAACTGTTATTACTATTGTTGTTGTTGTTTTGAGACAGGGTCTTGCTCTGTAGTCCAGGCTGGTGCTGAACTCACTCTGTAGCCCATGCTAGCCTAGAACTTACGGCAATCCTCTTGCCTCTGCCTCCCTCCTGTGTGTGGGCATTCCAGGTGCATGCTACAATGTCTAGCTAATTATGTGACATTAAGGCTTTGCACCTACGGCCTCACATGTCCTAGGCAAGTGCTCTCATCACTGAGCTGCACCCCTACCCCTAGACACTTACTGTTTAGGTGAAATATAGTGATTATATACCTTAAAGTGTGGGCTGCAACTACTTTTAAATGAAGCGTGTAATGCAGTCACCAAAATGCCATGGCCACACAAGATTGAACAAGGAACCTCTGATTTACAAAGCAAATGTTACGCTAGGCTAGCATTTACATTCCTGGGGAAGTACTCTTCTGCTATGTCAAAATCAGAATGATTGAATATTGAAATGCCATCCTATGAAGGTGAGGATCAAGGTGAGGCTTAGGGACAAAAAATTCTGCTTTCCTTTCTTTGTTTTCTTCCTCCAGAACTAGGGAGGATCACAAGACATTTGCCACATTTCCCCATGGGCTTGTTTTGTGTTCAAGACGTGCAGGTATGCCCTGGGAGGTATGTCAGTGCATTTAAGCAGGTTGTACAACCTGGACCTGCAGCAGTCTTCGATTTTGATCATTGACACCAGCAGTTAAGGTTAAATAGTAACTCTTCACTGAACACCTATTTCCTGTCCAGATTGGATTCAAAAGGAAACTGATCCGGGCTTCAAGGTACACAGGAAATGGTAAGGCAAACCCATAGGAAGAAAATTAAAGAGAGCACATTTTTAATATTTGTCTTATTAAAAGACACAGTAAACCAAATCCAAACACCCAGACACCGCTTTGCACAGTCTGCAAGGTCTAGAATTCCAAAAGCTTATTGTAGTTTTTTCTATTCTCTCTAGCATAATTCTTCAGAGGTCGATGATACTATTGTTGAAAAATTACTCTTGATACAGAAATAATATCAGTTTTGAGACATTCTTCCTTTTCGAAGGTAATTTTTTTTTTTTTTTTTTTTTTTTTTGTAAAAGGAACGGGAGGCCGGAAATCATCAGAAGCCTGTTTCTCCAGCAACCTTATTTCACAACCAGATACTGGATCCTGTCTCACCTCTGATAAAGAGCTGTGACGCAGTTCATGAGTGGCAAAGTTAATTGGGTTCCCCTGCTCTCTGAGACATGCCTCTCTCCTCAGGGATCCCGCAAGTCACTGTCAAGGGCCACTTAGGGCAGCGTTAAGTCCACCTCCAATGCTTCCCTCCTCCAAGAGAGGTAACACGCAGGGCACTGAAAGGTGCTGTTTACGCGTCAGGGGGCACTGAGTGAAATTATAAAGCAGAAAAGTTGCCTCATTCCCCTTCATTTCCTTTTCTCAAGTTTCAAGTCTCCATTCAGGTCCCCCAGCAGGTGTTCATGTTACCTTGTCTCCATAAGAGGGGGGCGCTGCTCCCCAGGAGCCCATTTCGATCAGCCTGCTGAGGAGATTGTTCTTGACCTTATATCCCTCTCCTCTCTCCTCAGCCTTACCTAATAGTCTGTCCTTCCCTTTCAGGTCTGTTTTAGAAAGTGACAGACGGGCTTATGTTAATGTTGCCATTGGTTTCAGCCCCCTCGCCCATGCTGCTTTAGGTAACGCCTCGTCTATGATTCTGTAGGTAATCCCTTGCCCATACTCCTGTAAGTAACCCCAATATATTCAGTGGTTTACAGTGTTGGGGTTTGGTGCAGTTATTACTTTGGCACGACTGCTGTGTCTTATCTGGAGTGGACAGATGAAAAGGAGTCAACACAAGTGACACCTTTTAAAGCTGCACTCCGCCTCCCAGGACTCATCTTCCGGGTCAGCGGCTGTTCTGCATTCCTCTGTCTCTCACCCACTCTGGGTGGCTGTAGTTCTCTCTCACTCTCTACTCACTTCCTCCCAAGAGTCACATGAATAACTTTCTCAAGAAGATGTGAACACCAACATCTGTTCACTCCAAATAAAGCACACCTGAGGAGCCACAGCAAAAAATCCAGTGGTGAACCAGTGAGTTCCTTAGGGTTACTCACAGGAGTATGGGTGTGGGGTTACCTACAGTAGCATGGGGGTTCTACCTAAGGAGCTGTGTCAGTGGTCACTTACAGATCTATGGATGATTCAAAGGCAGCTTCTTTACCAGAACGTCCACCCCAGCATGACCACTCACAGAAGCTGCACACATTTCCCTAAAACTCATCTACTATATCACACAGTACATTTCAAGTGGGACAGAGATTTTTACCTAAAACAGGAGAAAACATTTAAACTATGGTGTGTAGTGCTTTGGTAACATTAAGCAGTAAATAGTTTTGAAGCTTTCCTTTCCAATGCAGTGAAAAACATATTCTTCCCTTTCTTCGAGTTGTGCAGAAACTCATAAATTTGCTTTCTTTTAAAGAACTTGTAAAAATGTTGGAGTCTCAGCAAATTGTTTTACCTCCTTTCTGTTCTGTTGCCAAAGTCAGCCACAAAATTTTGAGCATAACTTCACTTAACATTTTATTCTGGAACAAAAGGTTACTTTAAAGTTTATTAAAAATGTATATGTGTATGTATGTATTTCTACATATGTGAGTTTATTTTAAACAGCATGTGTGTATGTATGAGAGAGAGGGTTATAAAATGTGAACAAATCTGTGTGTTTCAGGACAGCTCTCCCCTATTTGTTTTGTAGTTCTCAGAAATATCTGTAGAGTGCGCTAGAATGTAACATCCTGAAAAAGCATGGATTAGCTAGTGTCACCAAGGTATGTTCCTTTTTCCTCTAGAGGCAGGTTGGCAGTAGGCTCTTTACCCACCACCTCAAGTTTCCTTGAGGTATGTACTCCAGGGCAGGCTGCCTTTTAGGGCCTCTTGGCTGGAATACAAATGGAACATGTGCAGTGAAAATTCCACGAGACCCAGGCAATTTACTAAACCTTGAAGAACCGGCTCACAATGAGTTCAAGGCTTCTGTTGTCTCTCGCTGCTTACATGTACGTAATATGCCATGCGATTTGTGTAAATTGGTCCACTATCTCACCAGCTTCAGACAAGATGTTAACCCATGCACAGTGAACTTGCTTCACATACATGTGTGGACATGATTACGAAGCACTTATGTTAGCTTCCTAATACTGCATACCAAGTGTGTCACACAGGAAGAAGTTTAAAAGAAACCAACTTACGATATCACATTTATATAGCTTTGTATTTATATAGGTTTCCAAAGATCAGACAGGGCTCAAATGACTTCTCGGCTCAAGATCTTACAAGACTGATGTCAATGTCTCGGTCAGGGATGGAGTCAGGACTTGCTTCAGGTTATCAGTAGAATTAATTTCATTTTGACTGTGGAGCCAAGTTCCCATTTTCTTGATGGCTATTGACCACGGCTTCTTTGAGATCCTAGAAGCTGCCAGCTGCTCTCTGCCATGTCTTTCTCTACCACATTGTCATCTGCTCCTTCAGGGCCAGCACAAGAGCATATCTTTTACCTTTCATCTCTCAAACACAAGTTTTCCTTACCAATTCTCTCTAGAAGGGCCTGTCTGATTAGATCAGGGCCTCTTGTACTTCAAAGACAGGGGTTTATACAGGATGTACACACTATTAACGGAAATATTGGAGTCTTTCTTAGAATTGTGCACACCACTGAGCTTGTCTTGGTTTTCCGCTAGTATTTAGATGAGTAAGGGAACTTACGTGAATATATACGATAAGATAAAAAATAGTCCATCCCTGAGAACTGAGATGCTCTCCAAGCTGTAACCACAGACCCAAATATACAGGGTACTTGGCTTTTCTCTGGAAATAGGACACTGTCCAATAGGACTTTCTGTGATGATGCCAATGTTCTTTCTGTTCACCTTCTATGCAGCAGCTGTTAGATGTAGGAACAGCACATGTAGCTAGTATATTGAGGATTATTTTATTTTTAAGTAATTTAAAAATTTTAAATATTTTAAATAATTTAATAGCTATATAACTGCAATGGTTGCCATATTGGAGAACAACTCTCAGGAGCAACACGTAAGCGGGTACAGAATCATCTACCACATGGTGAAATGTTTATATCCTGCATGCATTCTCCACTTGTGCCTAGGGTTTCATTTGAAATCCAAAGTACTATATTTATATCTCCATTTTACTTCTATCTTTGCCTTCCTGCCAAATTCATGGGGTTTTATGTGATTCATTTCCTACATAAATTCTAATACTATATTTTTCAATATCCCAAATCAAGTGGAAATGTTTTCTCCTCACTCGCTTTGTGCCCACATGCACACCCACCTAGCCATCTTCCTCTTGGCAGCAATTTACTCCCTTCAAGATATTGAAGCAAGTACGTATCCTATAGTTTTGGTCAATCTGCACAACAGCCCTGTCAGGCACAATTAATCTTATTTTACAGATGAGGCAACCTTGTCTTGGAGAAATTTAATCATTTCCTGAAGTCTTATGATTACATAGTACTGAAATAGAAATCATCCTAAAGTTCTTTATCTGTAATAACCTTTTGTTCTATCTTTTAAACTCACTTACTATTTCTAATACATACTCCTGACAAATTAAATCAAGCCTAATATTATTTGTAATGGTAGGCCTATGACATTGAGGCATGATGTGCTCTACTTGCTGTCGGTTGTAAGAGAGCTTTGATCCTTCCATGGCCTCTCAGTGCTCCCTCACACAAAGATTGCTAAGTCAACCGAATCGCTGGGGTTACTTCCTTAGATTCCACTCAGGTTTCAACTGTTGCTCCACAAAGCATGAACCCCTAGAATGAGTTGTGCTTTCATATTGAGCTCAATATTTCTCTCAACAATTTCAACTCATTGTTCTTCCTTTGCTTCTTAGGTGGTAGAGATTAAGAGGGAAAATTTGGAATTCAAGCAGATGCAAGTTTAGCTACTGACTCTCCATCTTGTAATTCCAAAGACTGAATCCAGTTCTTGAGTTGAAACTAAAGTAATGGCCTAGTTTCTGTTGCACAGATAGTGAGAACCACTGAGGCTTTTAGAGAAAAACTTAAACATACTGTATTATTTAAAAAAAAAAAAAGCAAGAAGGAGATCCTGACGTAGTTCAGTGGTGTCACTTCTACTGGGAGGGCTTCATTATGTAAACATCCAAGCCTAGATAAAATAAAAATGCAATGCCATTTAAAAACATGCTGTTACAGTATTAGAGATAACCCTTTTTCTTATCTTCTTAATTACCTCTTTTGGCTTATTGGAGTTCATTACTTCTGATATTGCTCCAAGTGAAAAAGGTAGTCATTTTAATTTGGGCATAATTTTTACTCTTTATGTTGTACAATACTAGTTTAAAACACAAAAGTGAGATCATTTAAATCATATTCTAAATTACATAATTTATGTTTATTAGCTTACTTCTTCATGTGGCTTTTGTCTTTACTAGAAAAAATGCTGCATGAGAAACCCAGATCACAACTATCTCATGGAACTTAAAACCAAAATCAAAGTGAACCAGGGAGGTAGGGTAAGGAGGGATGGAGGGGTGGGTAAAGGGAGGGACAAAAGAAGAGTGGGAAAGTCCTTGTCATCCTGACAAGATACGTATGTGCACAAAATGCTCATCTCCATTGTAAACCTTAAACTTTGCACTTATACATATCAATAAAATGGGGAAAAATGCTAGCACGAACCAACTGTTTTTTATTTCACTTCTTAATATAGGTCCTTTCTATTAACACATTCTAAGAAGGAAAGAAAGGAGCAGGATCCATGGAGTTTCCTTCCTTTCCATTTTCTATCTGTTGTTCCTTTCAGCATGAGTGTTTGGTTAACATGAGGAAATGATATGAATAAAGAGAGTGTTATAGGATTGCTTGATTGTTCACATCTCCTAGACTATAATTACCTTGTCCTGTATTTGCAGCCAGGCCTGATTGAAAAGGAAAATGTGCCATCTTAAGATGGTTAGCTTTCGCACTCAGCTGTGAATACAGCAGGCTTAACCTTGCACTTGCTTGGCATCTTGCTGAACTCCTTTATGTTGTTGGCCCATTGGAATCATGCTTACTCAATTTATTTATTTATTTATTTCCCCCCATTTTACTTATATGTATAAGCACAAAATTTAAGGTTTACAATGAAGTTGAACATTTTGTGCACAAACGTATCTTGTCAAGGTGACAAGGACTTTCCAGCTCTCCTTTTGTCCCTCCCCATACCCACTCCTCCCTCCCTCCCAGCCCTACCCGCCTGGTTCACTTTGTTTTTCGTTTTAAGTTCCATGAGCTAATTGTGGTCTGGGATTCTCATATCAGAGAGACCATTCGATGTTTCACCTTCTGCTTCTGACTCACTTCACTAAGCATGATGTTCCCAAGCTTCTTCTGTTTGCCTGCAAAAGCCTCCACGCTGTTGGACTTTATAGGTGCGTAGCATTCCATTGTGTATAAATACCACAGTTTGTGTATCCACTGGTCTGTTGATGGGTATTTTGGTGACTTCCATATTTTTGCTACTGTTGTGCTGCTATGAACATGGGTGTACATGTAACTCTGTTGTGTGTTGTTTTGGCCTCTTTTGGATTTATTCCCAGGAGGGGTGTCGCTGGATCAAAGGGGATATTTATTTCCAGTCTTTTGAGAAATCTCCATACTGCTTTCCAGAGTTTATATTGAACCCTATGAACTTCTGCAGTCACTGAGCAGTGCACACATGTTCTGCTTATCTCTTCTGCTTGGGCACATGCTCCACTGTCACATCCCACTCAACTTACAAAGCATGATTTGAAGGAAAAAATTTTAATCATTTATGGACATGAACATGACAGTGTGAAGTCTAGTGTAGGGGCTTTCTGTCCATTACACCTGATTGACTGCAGACTGCAAATTTAGAAAGCCAGTCTTCAATAAAAGGGATAGAAATAATATTTTGTCATTTGCTTTTTTTCCCTTCAAATATATAGAAAAGCTTTAAATATTCTATAGTAAATTTCATTTACCCTTTAATTATTAAGTGCTTGATAATATTTTATTCAATTACTAATAATAATTTTTCAAAGGAGAGTAAGTAGAAAGTAGTATTATTTAATCCAAAAAATTAGTGTGCATTCCTATGTGAAAGAATATTCTTTCCTACTTGATAGAATTTGTATGTTTTTGTTTTCTTGAAACTTAACTTCCAATATACGAGTGTTGGAAAGTGGAGTCTGATGAAATATGTTTAGGTCATGAGGAATTTGTACTCATAATTAGGTGAATGCCGATCTAAGGAAAAGAAAAGAAAAAGAAAAGAAGAGAAAAGGAAAGCAAAGCTCCTATGAGACTCTGTCTCTCCTTCCATGTGAAGGTGTACTAAGACTCTCACCATAGAGAAGTCACCATCTCTTTCACTGAGCTATTTGAGAAAATGAAGTTGGAGGAAATGTGGACAGAAATGGCAGGTATGATGAGGGCTCAGATGTAAACAAGGACAGAATTAGCAAGTTGGTTGAGTTGTGTCCATGTACTAGGACTTCTCAAAAAACAGAATGTAAGAGCGATAACTTAGCTATCTGGCATTAGAAATTTCAGCAAAGATTCGATTCAGGGGCTATATGTGACCTTTCTTACCTGGCTGCATTAAAATGGGAGAATGGTGAAATAATTTAAATGTGGAATTTACAACCAAAAGGAAAGCAAAATGTAGAAAAACTTCATGCAGACATGTAGAGAATGTTTCATAGAAGATGCCAGTGTTATGATGACATGACTATTTTTTTAAAGTCAGTATCAGTAGAAGGATCCCAGGTGCTTTCTAACAAGACAAAGAAATGATGGAGCCTGAGGTGACTCAGTCATCTTCAAGGGTGTAATAGTTAGTACAGGCCAAGGATAATAGGATTTTGAGGGCAAAACATTTTGAGGGAGATACACTGGGAGCCCGTGAGACCTTAGTGCTCCCTGCTCAGGGCCGTCATGGACCTCTGCTCCATACTGACTGATCCTGTACGTCTCAGTCACTCTATCTTTGTCTCAGCTAGACCCAGATGTAACTCCAGTTGCCCCATCAAAAAGTAAAAGCTGTAAATATCACTGGGTCCACATGGTGCTATTTCTGACCTAAATTTCAGGGGTTATCTGCATCAGAAATCTGCTGTGGAAACAGAGCCACCCCAGAGATCCCCTACTAGGACAATACCTAAGAAAGCTATGAGGGCAGACTCCTCCCAAGGGCCAAAAACTGTGCAGCCAGCTGTGTGCAGCAGCAGCCTTAGATGGCGCCAGGCATGATACGCCAGCTGGTGAGAGCTGCTACATGGGCTGAGTTTAGCACAACCATATGTAAGTCTTCCAGAAGTGCTGGGGCCCCAACCTCCAAAGTAGTGGGGTGATGGTGCATGCAGCCAAAGAAGATTATTCTCAAGACTTAGGTCTTTGAGTTCTTTCCTCTGATGGTTTGAGGACTTGCTGGGGATGTGTTGCTCCTTTCCTCTTGTATACTTCTCCTTTTTAAAACTACTGAATTTGTGTGTGAGAAGAACTTGAATTCTGGAGGCTGGGGACAGAATGATGTGGTTCCAATGTATCCTCCAAAACGTCCACACTGAAGACATATCTTAATGAGACTGTTCTGGGAGGCAGGTCTAACATGAGATTTTTAGGTTAGAAGGACTCGGCCCTTGTGAACAAATGACTGTCATTATGAAATGGAGGCTCTCCTGGCTCTTGCCTTCCCATCCTTCTTCATGCGACAACACGACAACAAGGCTCACACCAGGTGCCGGCACCTCAAAACTGGACTCTGCAACTGTGCACCGATGAAGTTCTATCTCAGGTATTCTGTTAAAGCAGCACAAAAAGGTAAAATAATATTCATGCTGCCATTATTAAAATCAGAACGTATTGCATGAGTGAATTACTATAATCAAATTCCTCAGTTCTCTCTGTGAAGTCCTCCATTGTTAGTTTTTCAGAGTCCAAATCAAATTTAAAATAATGCACTGCATTTGGTGTTCGTGCCTCTTCAGTCTCCTTTAGTTCCTTTTTGTCCTTATGACCATGACATTTTAGAAGCATACAGATAATTCTTTGGCAGTGTGTCCATCAGTCTGGCTGTATATAACGTTTCCTTAGGTTAGATATGACTTTTTTGGAAGGAGTAATACGGAGGCAATGTGCTCTCTTCTTGGCTTGCATGATCAGAACCCTATGCTCTCTACTTGACTCGTTATAATATTAAATTGACAACTTGGTATTCAACATTTTTCTCCAGAAATACTCCATTATTTGTCTTGTGATTAATAAGGAATCAACTTGAGACTACATAAATACCATAATCCCTAGAAGTGTCCATATGCTTATTGTCTAGATGATTTTGCCCTGAAGCTATGATTTTTGTTATGATCACAAAGTGATGATCTTTCTTTCTTTTTTATCCTTCTTTCTTTTTTCTCCCTTCCTTCCTTCCTTCCTTCATTCCTTCCTTCCTTCCTTCCTTCCTTCCTTCCTCTTTCTTTTTCTGTGGTAGTAGGCATCAAACCAGGATCTTTACTCTGAGTCATAGCCACAGCCCTTTTTACGAGTTTTATTTTGAGATAGAATTTCTAAGGTACTAAACTACCCATTCGGGGCTCTGGCTTGTAATCCTCTTCCATCAGACTTCCAGAGTGCTGAGATTATAGGCATATGCCACCACACCTGGCTTACATCTGTTATTTTTCTACATTTATTATCTACCATTCTATTATAAGGATGACATTTCCTTTCAGCATTATTTGTTTATTTAGTGTGAACTAAATGATTTCTTTTTTGTTCTGCAGATAATATTCTTTTATTATTTTTATTTTGTTGCTTATTTTCCTTAGATTCACCCCACGGAAGCCTTCAGGCCGACTCCGGAGTCACATCACTGCTTTGAGCACACCATCATTCCTGACATGGAAAAGCCCATCTTACATTTTCTCTGACCCAGCCATGACGTTAACCATTTCTCCAAGGAGCTCTGGGTCTTTTTTTATTAACTGATGGCACAAGAAGCCAAGATGTTGCTGCTGTTGTTTACTGTTACTAAAGTGCTACCTCTCTAGGCCCTTTCAGCAGACAGAATTTGTAAATGGGCCTGTATTATATAATTATGTATGATTGTGTATAAACATATATATAGCATAACACATACATATATATGTACATAGATATATTTATATACCTATGTGCTCACCCTTTCATACACACATATATGCAAATATTTTTTCTGTCAATTAGAAATATTAAAATGAACTCATGTTGTTTTCCTTTTTAATAAGTGAATACAAAAGAACCGGGTCTTCCTTCTTTTCCTTATTTTTATTTCATCAACTTCAAAACTATATTCCCACATTCCTTAATGTCTCACTATATGAATACACAACTTATTTCAAGATTGCTTATTTCTACAATTTCAAAATCAAATCTTAACTAAAGTTCAGTGTCATTCAATATTTATATTCAGCTTTTAAGAGTGTGTAACAAAAGCAGGCTTTCTCAGAGTTAGTGTTTTTCATCTTCTTTTAAGTGTGGTTATGTTATGCTATGCTATGTTATTGAGACAAGGTCTTGCACCTTGCCCAGGCTGGTCCTCAACTGACTATGTAGCCCAGACTGGCCTTGGACTCAGCAATTATTCTGCCTCTGCCACCTGAATGCTGGGCTTCCAAGCATGTGTCACCACACCCAGTTTCACGTGGTGCTGGGCCATACACCTCAGGGCCTTGAGCTTGCAAGGCGTGTGCTTTACCCCCTGTGCCACTCCTCCAGCCCCATAGTGTGGTTATGTTAAGGGAAACAATACTCACTTTTTTTGTTTGCTATTCCATAGTAGAGACTATCTCTTACATCTTCTCTGATTTTATGTATTTTTCAAATATATAAAATATCATGGTATTAAAGGCCATGATAGCCCATGAGGGTGCCACAGCACCCTGTTCCATGTTTTCCATCCTGGTTCCGCCCACCTCCAATTTCATTATTTTGAAGTATAACCATATAATGGTCATGTTTCCAAGAGTAGGCAAATTCCTGTTGATTTTTTAATTTTCTCTTTTCCTTGCTGCAGAACATAACACGAGGCAAACAAACAGCATAATCACAGCCAAGCATAATGCTTAGGAAGCAAGCAATGTGAGAACTCACAGCCACACGCTCTGTTCAGCTCCCTGAGGTCAACAGCCCCTTTATACTCTTAAAATTCAACCCGTCTCTCTCTCTTCCAGATTTGCTAATTTCTACTGCTTCTCTATATTTTCACACTGCATTCAACTATAATAGCCTCATTTTCTTTCGTGTTTCTTTGTCTCCTTGAAATTATATTTTCCCTTGAGAGTCTGATTCCTGAAGAGAGATTCTGTGTTTTGATCATGGAATAGCTAACATTGGCTTATGGGGATCATAAACATGTTCAGCCTCTTTTCATTCTAATGTAATTTCCAAAATTTGAACAGAGCAGGATCACCTGCAAAATTCTTTAAACTAGGAAGTGTGGTGCTACTGCAGACTTGCAAAAAATCTCTCCTGGTGAGATCTGGGAATCTGAGAATAAAAATTCCATTGAGGGATATTAGTTGCTGATAAGGATTACCTACTTACACGGACTGAATTGTCCCGGCGGCAATGGCCTCATCAATTTCCCTCGGCCCTGCACTCCTCTCCTTTCCCCCCTCCTCTGCTCTTCCCTTCTCCTTCCGGCACACGAAGAATTGGATAATACATACATTTCTATCGCCATACTCAATTAAAATTTCTTTTCTTCAAGAAAGACTTAGTAATCTATTTAGAACCTTCCACATGAAAACCTAAACAACTGCTTTTCCAATGGCCTTTCTTTTCTATTTTTTCTTTTAAAGGTATCTTCAAGTATCAAAAAGCTTCTGGACATGTCTATGAGTGAGAATCAGAGATTTTATGGGTGACATTGGTACTATGTTTTTATACTTTTTATTGTCCACAGCTTGTTTTAATATGAACTAGAGGATTTTAAATTTTTGTTAATATTAATATGTAAGAACATTATCATTGGCTCTTTCTTTGCTCATCCATAAAACACTAAAAATGTGTATTTGTGAAATAACTCAAATGTGATATTAATTCTCAAGTGTGATATTAATCTTTCAAAATATTTTATCAGGTGCTACATATTGTGTTAAGCATTTCAGTTTTATACACACACACACACACACACACACACACACACACACACACACACACATATATATATATATATATATATATATATATATATATATATATATACACTTGTTTTTGAGACAGGGTCTCACTCTGTAGTCCAGGTTGATGGCCGGAGCATAAAAGAACATTTGCATAAAATTGAAAGTGAATTATATGCAAGAAATATAAACTCAGACAGAATTGATTTGAGATTGTTTTTATTCAGCAACAACAAAAAATAAAAGAAAAACAAATAAATAAGCAATACTGAAGGCAAAATTCTCAGATTACAAAGGATTTGATATTAAGCCCTTAAGCAAAGCCCCTGAAGAAAACCTAAAGTGATATCTAAAATTTTGTTCTAATTTCTCCTATTAGTGTCATGTCTGGATGAGGTTTGAAATAATTTTGAAAATTAAATTCAACAAAGTGTAAAAAAATAGTTACTGAAGAGATTTTCTGTGGTGTAAATCCAAATGCATAAATTTCCATCAGTTTTACTCATCAAAAGATGTATAATGCTCCAACGTATTATTAAAAGAGTCAAGTTTCAATGAAAATAAAAATTTATCAATGTGTGTAAAAGAAAAGAAACAAAGGTCTTGGAAATAATGCACGTTTAGCTGTAGTTCCATTAATTTCTTTATGTTCGTGAAAATAGTTTATTCTGTTCTGTATCGTCTTACCACAGCAGCCTTGATTAGAGACCCAAGTGCGCCAGAAACAATTGCATAATTAGAAGATAATCACTTATTCAGGCATCTTGAAAGTAAGAGTTTTAAAGAACAATTAAAATTTCTGTGTGTTTGATTGGAATGTGTTTATCCTGATTAACAATTTACAAACATTTCTTTCCATAAAACTTCTTTGAGAAGGTCTCAAAAACACTTTGTCTTCTTCCTTAGGCTTTTAGGTAATATGCATTTTTTAAGTTCTAAAATAATCCAAGATTTATAATGAACTTAATAACGCATTCATTACATTTGCTTTCCTCGTGGCAGGAAAATTAGTTTAAATAAAGCATTCTAACCTATCTATAGTTCCACAGAGAAATGCTGAAAGTCAAAATAATCAAATTAGAACATTGAAGTTGAATAATTTTTCTTTGCTAAACTTGAGGAAAAGTTTTTATATCATGTTATCAATATAGAAAAAAAGTCCGTATTTATTCCGTTTTAAAAGCAAGCTATAGACACATTAATATCTAGTTGCCTGCTATTGAAAGCATCTACAGGAGAGAGTAATTTTATAATCAGATTGTGCACATAAAGAAAGACATTTTTAGAGAAAATTCATGACATAAAATGGATTCTTGGCAAGACGTACAGGAAGAGGAGAAATAAAGTGCTTGCGGATTGTCCTAGTGAGAATATTTCCAGAATTAGAGTACTTTAGCTGATTATTTTTATGGGACCCATTTTGATTTTAGTACTCATAATTCTGATAATTGTACTTGGACTTACCATTTAGAAAGTGCTTCTAAACACACACACACACACACACACACACACACACACACACACACACACACACACACCAATCCTGTATAGTAAAGAAAGTCATGCTCCAGGTTTAGGCATTAATAATTTGAAGTTAAGGAAATTTATTAAAACCTCATGAAACTCTTGTACAAATCAGAAAATAAACATTTTCATTTCTGTTTCCTTATTTTTAGAGTTATTAATGCAAAAATTTATTTACAATAAAGTAAACTAACTCCTCTCCTAATCTCTGTTCATCAGAAACTACAAGCCCCTCCCATTCACTGCAGAGACCAAATGGGATAACTAGAAATCCTAAATCCGGGTAACTATCTAAACAGACATAAGTTGGGGCTGAAAACAAAAGTTGGAAGCAGTTCAAAAGCAATGCTTTTCATAATCATGCATCTAAAGAATGTGGATGATTGGTGTTAAAGGAAACGTCCCTTCTTTTATTTATTTTCATGGAAGTTTTAGGGTTAATATATTTAGTTTAGCTTTCTGTACATATACTCTCGAACTATTTTATTATTATGTTTTTTAGTGAAAAATTAAGATTTTTTCCTCACATCCAAATGCCGGTGAATCAAATCACATGTGGTATTTTTTGCTACGTCCCATTATTAGCTACTGAAAAGTAGCTTTTAAACTTATTTATGTTGTTCTAACAGATTTAGGGTAGCTAGATTTGGCAAGTAAACTTTTGTAAGACATTCTGCTGTATTTGAATTTCACTATTGTTCCTATTAGTATGCCCCATTGTTAAATTATTATTCATTATTCTTCTGAAATTTAAATTTAACAAGACTTCTTGGGAAATGTGCTTATCATTTGTTCCTGTGATAAGCCACACCCATGAGTCAGGGCACAGTCACTGAAACAGGAACAAATTGCTTCTGAATCAGATTCAAAGGACTATATAGAGCAAGGGGATTTCTTTCACCGCATAGCTAAAGCCAAAACAATAAGAAGGCAGGCCTCTGTTGCAGAATGATCAGTGCTTCAGTCTTGGTCCCAAGGATCTGATCTCTTCAGTCCCTTGGCTAGGCCTCCTATAGGTGTCTCTTCCTAGGTGAAAGTTGCGACAACTGTTTCATGGATCGCTTTAGGAAGTTGCAACATCTAGAGGCAGAGAGTAAATTGTTTTCTGCAATGTTGTTTTCTTAGGAGCAAGGAAGCTTTTAATAGAAACCCTATGACACCCAGTGTCATGATATAATGCTTTTTTCCTCCTTTTCTTCAAATCAGTCACAGTCCCACATAACTGGATGTTTAGTTTAATCTAATCATGGTATACCTGCTAAGGCAGGCCTGAGGTCAGTTTCCTTTAAGGCACATGACGAAAAAGCAGACTAAAACAATTTAGATTCTACTAAGAAAAAAAGATTATAAAAAGATCACTAGGCAGCCATTGTGTTTTGTTAGTTTTCGCTAGCATGCAAAATTCTCACGTTGTCTATTATAAAAAGAAAAACCTCCCAGGTTTCTGAAAAAAAAAAATAGGTCTAACAACACAAAGAATAGCCAGTCTCATAGTTCAACTCTGAATACTTCCATCTTTGTTGGTGTGTATCCTAGGAGGTCAGAAGAGGGGATCAAAGACTATACTGAACACGAACTAATCACAGAACAACACTTTTTATAAAAATTATTTTAGCGAAGTGTAATAAAGGAGAAACAAAAGTTCCTCCTTCTAGAAGTCTTGAGAGATTGATTGTTCATGTTGTTTCTGGAGCGGATGTGGGCAAGTCATTTCTGGTCTTATTTTAAAGACATAAACGGAGCTATGTGGGACTTGGTTTATCACAATGTTAAGATGAAAAAAAGTTATCTCTAGTGAAAGTCTAATTCATGTTTATGTAAATTGTTTTCTTATTAAAACAAGAATATCATTATTATATCACTAACAGTTTTTAATCACAAATAAGATTACTAACGGAACTTTGGTAGATTGAGGACTTTATATCCTTATACAGTGTAAAGTTTCTATTTACATGATTGAAGTGAATATACTTGGGGTTTGGAATAAATGAAGGAACTATAGTTACTTTGGCATTAGAATTAGCTATGCTCATGTCTTTCATTCTGGATTGAACTTAGTAACAAAATTCCTCAAGATACAGGGGTGCAGGACCCCCAGACAAGTGAGCACTGTTCAAGATATGAGTTGTTTTAGTGGCCTCATAGTGCTAAAGTGATTAAGTGGTGAATAGCACAGAATCCGGACACAGTGCTCTTGGTCACGAACTAAATGTGAAAAGTGAGAAAAATAGGTCATTAGGAATATTTACTTGTTAAAAATCTCCTTCAAGGCACAAAGTTGTTTTAGTGCTTTCTCATGTCCTTGAGATGAAGTATGACATGTTTCACCTTCTTTGGCCAATAAATACAAGCAGAGGAAACATACATGGTGTTTGTGCATGTACATGTTGAGCAGTCTGCTACAGTGATATATTCCATCTGTAGTCATGGAAATGTGTGTTCAAGTTGATGCTAAACTAATCAGGTTGAATCTCTTGTTGAACATGTCACATGAACATGGAAACTACAATGTGTTAAGCCAGTGAGATCTGGCAGCCGCTACTTGTTAAGACACGTTCTACCCATCTATCTAACTCTCTGTATTATGCAATTAGCTTGCCAGTATCTATGTAGCTTGGTTGAACTCATAAAATCATTCTTTAGACCTGCTCCTATGTCTGGTTTTCGAATCTGAACAAGTCCTGTCTATCAAGTCTTGCAGCTAGACTGCAGAAGTCATTTTTGGGTAATTTTGTTATGAGGTTGATTCATTTGCTTGATATACTTTGAGACCACTATCATAAGTGAAATGAATCGAACACAGAAGGATAAATATGGCATGGTTTCTCCTGCATGAGAAACCCAAAATTTAAGTAATTTAAAGAACAAAAGGAGAGATAGTAGGAAATGGGAGGCAGGCTTTGTAGAGACGATAAGGGTATACAAGAAAAGGGGAGACTGGTGGGCAGAAAAGGAAGAACTAAAAATGATTAAGATGGAATATATATATATATATATATATATATATATATATATATATATATGCACCAGTTACCAGACTTGAATGTTATCATTATGTATCATACATATACACTAATAAAATAATAACTAGGAAAATTTAAAGGGAAGACTTCTTATTGTAAAGCAGAACATAGCAGTGACAATCATTGGCAAAAGAATATTCAAAGAATATGGTAGTAATTATCATACTACATAGATCTTTAAAAGTCACTAGATTCACATCTTAAAAATCATTTTCCTTACTGGGTTCTGCAATACCAGACAAAGGAAATACATAACACTTTCCAGGAGAGAGACAGAAAAAGGCTTCGTTTTGATTAGAAAATGACAGTCATCCAGATCCATAGTCAGCAGAGAGTTCATCTGTGGAATTAAATTATCTTCTGTGAGTGTCGTGCAGGGAGCACTGAGAACAGGCCACTGTTGAGGAATGTGTTTAGTAGTTAACTTGATAGGAGATCTCTCTTACTTGGCTTGTTTCCTTCTTGCCTAGACTTTTTGCAGATCTGAGCCACACCCTGCGAGGAAGCATGGAATCTTGCCTAGGGCTGCAGTCTGTAGCTCAGACTCGCCAGAAAGCACCATCTCTGAGAGTCATCTACTCCCTGCAGCTTCCTGCAAGAAATCCAACATCTGTCTGTTAAGCTTTTGCAGACAAATTTACCATGACTAACTCTCGTTTTGTTTTGTTATTATGAGGTTTATTTTTCCTGGGTTGCAGGCATACCTTCACTGTTTTCGAATGTTATTGTTTAATCTTTATTTTTTACAAATTTGAAAAGAATTAAAAAATCAATGGGAAGGAGTGGAGAGTTTACTACTGGTTGATATTAACTCCAAAATTACTCTCTAAAGAGCCACTCTTAAAAAAGAAACAAATTTACATCATCCATACAGACAGAAATATTTAACACAAAAACATGTTTTATTAAGTAATATTTATCCTTACTACATATACATGCCAATAAACACACACAAGCGCGCGCGCGCGCGCGCGCGTACACACACACACACACACACACAGAATCTTGGGATCTTCTGTTCAGTTGGCTGACATATTTTATGTAGGGAAAGGGTAAAAGAAGCCACTGAGTATCCACAAGACACTTAAATTTTCTAAGTGTGCTTTGCACTGCCAATATCCTATATCTAACAAGCATACTTCTCAAATAATCTTTTACAAATCATTTGAAACTTTCATTATTTGAATATCATAGGACATGAAAATCCTGGCAAGGTGATTGTCTCATTTCAGCTGTTGTTTTTACTTTCATTAATAAAAAAATTCTATGCTTATAATAAAAATCAGTGCTATTCAGAGGACTTCGGGTGTTAAATCCCAGAGCCATGAGATTTGTCATAAATGCTAAATATGGTATCTGGACACACAAGTTCTCTCTTACATCCCCAAAAATGTTATACTGTAAGATAAGTCTGAAGTCTGTATTTTGTACTGTGAATTAATGGCAATAATAAGACATAAGAATTTTTAACTGTGTAGTGGCCTCAGTTTTTTCAAGGAAATATAAAAGAATAAAATAGAATGTATTATATATTATAACTTAACTATATGATAGAATTTTTTAATGACATATATATGCATATATAATCACAGTGTAAAATGTGCTATTATTTTAGCAAAAATAGCCTTTAAAGGTAGTTTACCTTTTAACTGTGTTAAAAACGACACATTATTCTAAGTGGCTATGAATTGTCATTAAATTCTCATATTTTTTCAAAAAATTATTTTCCCCATTTGACACATTGAAGTCCAGAAAAAATTAGTGATGTGCTTGACTTTACAGCGGTATTGAAACCTAGTCAGCTGTGCCCCAGAGGCTCCTCTCATGACCGGTAAGCGATCCATACTGTTATCTGAGGACACCAAAACAGAAGCTAGATACCACTAGCAGAGGGAAGGGGGAAAAAAAAAACTTCTGGGGAAAAAGAATATGGAGAATTAATCATTAGGCCAAGGACAGGGTATTCCTGACAGCTAAGAAGTATACAGAGTAAAAGGTGATAAAAAGGAGAAAAAAATACAGCAGATAGATATTCTATTGTAGAGAGAATAAGTGATGTAAAAATTATAAATAAGGAATCATTTGTTACGTTTAGCTGCTAGAAGTCAGAGCATTCTAGATATTCATGTGCATACTCTCCTATGTGCATGGCACCTTTGAGTGTGATGATCTTTGATTCCATCCAATTTGGAATTTAGATCTTGGAAATTGCATTTCCCTTTCTTCTTGGAAACATTTTCATAACGGCTTACACTTCAGGTTGGGAAATTGTTCCAGAAAGTCACTATGCATGTCAGGAGGCAAGGGGTGCGCATGCACGGCTGGCTTGGAGCAGTTATGTAAGGTCCACAGTTTGGTTCTCTGGGGATTCTGGGAAGATGTGTCACCTTGAAACACAATTCCACCCTTTCCAGCTGTTTTCCTTCAAACAAGAAATGGTCAGCTTCTATAATCAGACTAATTTCAAACAGATGGTTTCGAGGTAGAATCCCTTGAATTTTTTTCTTTTTACCCTTTTGAAGGGCAAGAAAGACCATTTGTGCCTTTCCAGTAGAATTTTTAAAACATTACACTAATTATCTGATTAATTAAAATAGTTACATTTGCTTAAAAGAAAGTTAGAAGACACACAGGTCTAGAGATGGAGAGTATGTAAGCATATATTAATCTGTTGGTATTACACTTCCTTAAATACAAAAAATGCTGAAATAGTTAATTTTTAAAAAAACTTAGTTTTACTCCCTTCACTTGAAGATAAATATTGCCTGTCCTGAAAGATGCAGCAGTTCTGTTTCTAGATAATTTATATAAGAAAGCAGAAAAATCTTTGATTATGGAAGTATAATGAAAACAAACTGCATTTTCTCATATCAGAAAAAGAAAGAATAAAGAACAAATTAGACTGCATCAGCTGCTTTAGCAAAGCTAGTGCGGCTAAGACTGACTTCTAAAATGCTGCTTATTCTAAACACTAGGGGGCAATGGTGTGATATTCAACTCTTTTCGGTCTTGGGCTTTTAAAAATTCAGTATGTTGCCAGCAACTTTTTAACTTTCAATGGGCAGGAATGGAGTGGAAAATAACCGTTCCAAAGTTTGTGTTTTCAGAGCAAGTAGTTAAAAATATTTTCTGCAGAGCCCACCAGGAGAAGGAGGAGAGAGGACTAATCTCTGTGTCATTCTGGTTAATCATCCTCATCCTGAAGTTGTACTGGATTCAAACTTCATCAGTTACTAAACGCTAACGCCAGAATAAGGCTGCAAAAACAGGAGATGGTTGGTTCATACTTTACGGTTTCCTTTTGACTCTTACCTTTGCTGTTATATGATGACAGAAGTTTCTAACCATCAGACAGATATTCTGAGCACTGATTAAACAGGACATGTTCATTTGGCACTAGCGAAGCAAGACAAAAAGGATATAAGGATACTGAAGGTATAAGCTACCTTCATAAATGCACTTTAAAATATGAGAACAGAAACCCTACGTATCTGTGTGATCTGGGCTCCAGATGCTCAGGGGCAGGCAGGGAAAAAACAACAAAGGCATAAACAACTGGAAAAAATTAAAGAGACACTGATGTTTGACATGAAGCAATGAAATAATGAAATGAAAAACATTGATTATAAATCAGTTAGGTGTGGTTAGAATTCTCAAAAAACAGTAGTCAGCGTCTACTGTAAAAACATACTTAATCCACAATTAATTTCCCAACATAGGTGTTTTTAAAATCCATTTGCTAGTTCCCCGAAGCTTATAGCTAGAAAATTTAAAGAAGGAATCCCGTTTTTCCTTAATCTTTTCTTCTTTGAAAGCATCAGTTGTTACTGTATGCATGGGGACAAGCACAGGAGAATCACCTTCTCAGGGTCTTTCCAGAAGCACAGCCTAATACTGGCCCAAATGAGCTGTTTTCCTGCGTCAGCGTGATCCCCTGAGAACCAGGATGGTGACTGAATAGCTGTCTGGTCCCACCACTCTCTCAGTCATATCACTGATAAGCCATCTTCAACCAGGCAGACTTTCTGGATTCACCATACTGCGTGTTGTCAAGAATACGATGACATACTTTCTAGGCAGTCACCCAGAGGCACATTAGGAAGAGGGTTTTTATCAGAACCACAAACCAGGGATTCAGCTGCACCTCTAAGTTTCTCTGCTAGATTCCAGCACCACCTTCTTAATCTCCAATAAATTAGCTTCGCTTAATCCCAATATGCTTCCTTTGACTTAAAGGCATATCTTTGACTAACAGGTTTCTACTTCCTATCCAGGTGACTAAATTGTTAATGTCAGGAGTCCATTGGCATCACCTTGCAGGGACAGCATTATTTACTGGCAGCGGCCTCTAGAAGAGTTGACCCATAAGCTCCCACAATTGGAGGAGAGGATTGGGCAATGTAAATAGATTATTGTATTAGAAGAAAATTTTAATTTTCTTATTATGAGGAAATTATCCCCTGAAGAGTGGCCTGATAAAGAGTAGAAAACTATTAAAATGCACAGGGAATTAAATATAAAACAACATAATTGCTTTGTTTGTAGAAATTCTGTAGATTTAGATTTATGAAGCTGCTCATTAAAACTTTGAAATAATTATTATTTAGGATTCAAGGATTGATTTAGGCATGAGGGAGTAAGATGACAATGTATTTGACCTTTGCATTTTAGGTTTCTTTTAAAAATAAAGGTCCTCTGCATATTCGTTCATATTTTTACACTCATATATACCTGAAAATGATCAATTTTTATTTTACTTTCTGGACAATAGCTGATGATTTTTTCCATCTTTTATTTGTTTCTAAAGTGAATAAGCTTAATTTGTTATAATAAAATATAGGATGTATAAATGTTAACTTTTTTCTTAGTTGACAGCTATTCAAACAATACTAATTTTATGTGTGTGTGTGTGTGTGTGTGTGTGTGTTATAACTATGACAGCTATTATACATATGTTCCCACATACATATCCTAAAATTTTTGATGTGTAGTTTGAAGTACTTTATCCTCTGCTATAGTTAGGATCTTGAATCTCTCCCAAAGACACATGTGTTTGAAGGCTTAGCCTGGGGCTTAGTGCTCTCGGAAGAGGGTAGAAACCTGAAGAGGTGGGGCCTTTGAGAGGTTTTAGTTCACTGGAGATGGACTGTGTAAGACACTGGTTTCTCTCTCTCTTGTCTTTGCCATAAAATACACGACTTGCTTCACATTACACTCCCCCTCCATATCCAACATACTGGTTTCCTCCTGATTAGCCAGACAGGAGAAAGACAACCCGCATGGAATCCTGACAGATCTTCACAAAATGTAAAGCAAAAGACAGAAAAACTTAGATACTTGAATTATTATTTGGAAGAAAGTTACTTAGAAGAGCAATTTAACCCACCTTGGGCTGTGATGGGAGGTAGAAATAAATCTTTGTATTAAGTCACGGAGATGTTAGGGCTATTATGAAATTAATTACCTTGACTAATTCATAGACCTCGTTTAGAATTTATTCACATACTCTAAGCACAATCTGAAAATGTACCTTATAGAAAGAGACAGCTCGTGCAAATAAGTTGGAAAAGAATTACATATTGTACTTTCCTGTTAGAGAGTTGTGGTGTATGGTACCTATCTTGGAGCTATGAAAATTTTCGCAATAAAAAAGCATATTCAGCACTTGAGCCCAAGAGTGATCAACTTGTGTGATCTCACAAAATAGATAACAAGACTGATAGAATGGTACAATTATCCTATTATATTAATATTGTTCAAAATTTTAAAATTAATTTATTTTGGTTCATAAATAGCCACCGTTCAAGCCTCTTACATATCCCTGCCTCTCTAGACCAACCCTAAGACAACTTAAGAGGCTACATATAATAAACTGTTCTGGTGTTCACCAGGTGATGGGACAGCCACACAGACTCCACCATGATGCCATCTAGAAGTCACTCCTCTTATCTGCAGTAGTACTGACTCTCAGAGGAAAAGGGAAATATTTAAGGCCCTTTCGCTCCCGGGAGCTTTGGCCTCGCAATGTAGGTAGATGTTTAGACAGAAATGTCTTCACATGGTCTTTTGTTCTTTGTGGTTTCTTTTGGGGAATTATATCCTCCACAATATTTCATCTAGCAGCTAAATATTTTTAATTCCACTTCTTTACAGAAACACTAGAAATTTAATCAATTCTTGCTTCAATGAAGGGCATTTAAAAAAAATACTGGTTTTCTTCCTTACCAACATATAGCTGAAATCAAATAATACTAATATTTACTTTCATTGTTGGATTGACTTAAAATTACTTCCTGATAAGATAATATTTATGTTCCTCTCCTTTGGTACATTTAACTGTTATGTTAACCACTTCAACTTCTCAACTATTAGGAAGTGAATAACAGAAGGTTCTTAAATTATATACTTGCATGCTAATGAATATGTAAATATATATGTGTTCTTTGTACTTTTTTCAACAACATTGAAGTGCATAGTTTTTAAAAGCAGTTGTTTTAAGGAAATTATTTGCTTATTATATGATACATATTATGATTTATTGTTATTTATTTATTTATTTATTTATTTACTTTCAAGACAAAGTCTCACTCTGTAGTCCAGGCTGGTCCTGAAATTACTATGTAGCCCAAGCTGGCCTTGAACTCACAGCAATCCTCCTGCTTCAACCTTCTGAATGCTTGGATTACAGGCATGTTCCACCATGCCCAGTTTAAATGGTACTGGGGAATTGAACTCATGGTATTGCATTTACTAGATTTGTCATTATTTAATAGGCTTTTTATTATTAACTTTTAAAAAGGTACACTTGAGTCTCGGCCGTCTTACTTACTTATTGTTGGGATAAGAAACCTGATATCCATAATTTAAGAAGGAAGGAAAGGTGTATTTTAGCTCACAGTTTCAGGCAGTTCCTCGCAGCCCATTCATGGTGCAGCCAGCTGTTGAAGGCACATGGCAGAGGCTGGAGCCCTGCTCGCATCACTGCAAAGAGAAACCAACTGAATTAAGAGAGAGTCAAGTCTGGACACTCAGGCAAAGCCAGAAAGAAGTTGTAACAATGCTTCTTCTCCTTTTCTTTACGCAATTCAAGCAACCAGTTGGACCCCACAAGCTCAGGGCAGGCACCCCTCCCTCACTTCCCAGCCCACAAGTCAACAGTACACTTTAAAGCTCTGCCGTGGATGCCTCCCATATCTCAACTTGGCACAGTCCCTCCAGGTCAAACTTCAAACACCTGTCCCTTCTAGCCAAGGCTTACCTTCCAATAGCACAGGATTCTACAGTTATCCTACCACACAGAAATACATGAGGCTTTTGAGGGACCCTCCAGGTCCAAACCATAACATCAACAATAAAATGAATCAACATTTTAAAGCAGTTATCATATAATATAAAATCTTCAACTAACTATTTTGTTGTGGCTAAAAGTGAAAGTGTAAGTCACAGTTAACCTAAAGCTTTGACAGAAGATACAGCTCCTCTCTACTTTCATGTAGTATGTATTGATAAAAACACTGAGCTGTGAGGACACATGAAGAGGTCTGAAATTATTTAAATATGAAAGTAAAAAACAGAAATAATACTAGGGATAGTAAAAACTATGATTGTTAAATATTTAATTTTTTACAGAAAGCTACTTTCTTTGCCATCAATCTCCTCACACGCATGCTTTCATATTCATGTAAGTTCAAGAGTTTAAACTTTTAAACAAGAAATAATAATACATCTACACAAACTATTCTCCCAATTGAGAAGAATATAACAGTCCATTCCCTAATGAATTTTTAAGGCCAGCTTTGCTTTGTTGTAAAAAAAAAATCTGATAATAGAATTATGAGAAAATCACGAACTATTTTCTTTTATGAACATTGATACAAAGCAATCAGTACAATATTAAAAAGTGAAGTTCCAAAAAACTAAAATGGGACAATAGCCTAGTGGAGGTCCTCCTGACCAGGCATGGTCCGGTCAACAATTGAAATAAGCATATGAAAAGATTCAGCATGTCTCCATGATAAATACTCTCATTAATTTACTCATGATGCACAGAAAATCATCATAGTTTGAAACTTCATCTACCTCATGAAGATTAATCATGAAACACATACCCTGCCAGTTGCCCTTCACAGAGCAGGACTGCGATTCACTCTGCTCCACCAAATATCTGGAATGAAGGAGAGATGTTTCTTCTTTTCACATCTTTAAAAGTTTGGGGAAGAAAAGTGAAATCTATAAACTTATAGAAAATACTAGGGCTTTTTTTGCATCTGATTTTCAAATACCTGCTAAAACTAACATATGAGTTTCTGCTTGCTTTAGCAACATATATACTAAAACTAATAAATGAGTTTAATAAGTTGCATGACACTAAAAGAGTGTTCAAAATCACATTTATATAAACACAAAGAACAATTGGTAAATAGATTTTAAAATGCCTTTTATAATAACAAACATGAAATAACTAGAAACTGTTTTCATAGAATATTTGTAGAATTAAAAACTACAATCATTGGCTGATAAAAATAATAAATCTCATTTAAAAAGATTGGAACTATTTTTAGAAATCCCTATTTGTACTACTTAGAACAATTATTTCCTTAAAGAGTCATGAAAATGGCCAAAGGCCAATAACTTCTATTATCATTTGACATATGTTGAGTTTCTCTCATGTGCCAGATATATTTTTAAATGAAGATAACAGTGATCAAAAGGGAAAAATATAGCTTGATCCAAAATACTTTTCTAGTTTTAATGAAGAAATAGTATAAGCAAGAAAAACAGCGCGGATAGTTTGTAGTATGGGAATAAGCGCTGAGGGGAAACTGAATGCAAAATGTGTGGGAGAGTGGCTGCCAGATGCGGGGTATTATATTTACATAAGTGATTAGGGCAGCTTCACTTGAGAACATGATATTTGAGTAAGACCTGAGGACTTGGCTGTGTAAATAACTGAGAGAAAGGACATCCCAGGGAGAGAGAGCAGAGTAAATCTCCGAGAAAGGAGAGACCCGGAATGTCCTAGGATCAGAAACGGGATCGTGACACCTGCAGTTAACGGGATATGGACAGAGAGGTCGCAGGGAACGTTAGCATACGCCAACGTTTAAGCCACCAGAAGGCTTTGATTTTCACTCTGAATGCTAAAGGAAACCTTCAGAGAATATTGAGCAGAAAAGTGACCTGCTCAGACTTTCATTTTAAAAGAATCACTCTTTTTACTACGTTAAAAAAGGCCAAAAGGGACTAAGAGCGAAAGTAGGGAGAAAGATTAGGAAGAGATTGCAACAATCCTCCACTGAAATAAATGATGGCTACTTGAAACTGCTAAGAGGGTACATTTAAGTGCTTTCAGCAGTAAAAAGGTAAAAAGTGAGAAGTATATGAAGTAATGAATATGTTAATTACCTCAGCCTTGTCATCCCACATGCATACATATCTTAAAACATTTCATGGGGCCGCAGGAATGGCTCAGCAGTTAAAGCGCTTGCTCAGCAAATGCTACATCAAGCGCTAAGTCCCTGAGTTTGATTCCCCAGCACCACGTAAACCTGGCGTGGTGGTGCACGCCTGTAATCCCAGGGGAGGCTGGGGCAGGAGGATTGCCATGAGTCCAAGGCCAATCTGGGGCTCCATAGTGAGTTCAGGACCAGTCTGTGATATATATTTTTTTGTCAATTTCAATTGTAAACGCAAATAATTTCTTATAAGAAATGGCTTAGCTAAGGGCAATAGTACTGTGTAGGGCGACAAAAGGTTAGAAAGAAAATATATTTTGATTGCATAAAAATAGAATTTATAGTCAAAATTATAATGTAAAACGATGGGACTTGAGAAGGATATAAAAATGATTTCAGTAATTTGGACCTGAGCCATTAGGAGAATAGTATTCCTATTCACTGAGAGGTGAAGGATCATGCGACAAGCATATTTGGTGGGTGATATATGTAAAGCGATATATGGCATGTTAGATGTTCATTTTTAGACACTAAATTTGAGGCAGCCTCAGACATACTGGAGGAGAAAGTGCCTAGACCACTGAATATTCGTATCTGCAGTTCAGGGAGGAGGTGTGAGCAGGGAAAATACACTTGGGAGTCACTGGCACTTAGACAGAATTTAAAGCTATAGAAATAGACAACATTGAGACGAGAGTGAGAAATACACTGTGGGTCAGAGAACTTGTCCTACGACTGGGTCCTGAGACAAAATCAGCAAGAGACAAGGGAAGGTGAAAACAGCCCAGGAAGGACAGCAAGAAGGAGCAGACAGAGAAATAGGACACGTGAAAAAAACAAAAACAAAAACAAAAAAACAAACAAACAAACAAAAACAAACAAAAAAAACCCAGGGAGAATGTGGTGCTTTGTTAAAGTTTTCAAACTGGATTCAAGGTTATTTCTGTAGTAATTTGACTCTTGCCATTTATAGGCGGGCATGCTTTTTGAGTGGGAAAAAAAAAGAATCATAGATAGCAAGCTGGAAATTGTATAAAAGCCGAATATCTGGGCTATGTGATAATCTTCCAGTAGGAATACCCACCCTTTCTTAGAACACTAGGGAAATATGCATTCTACTATCTGGGGTTGTAGGGTATGAACTTTCCTGTTTTCCACTTTACCTACCACCATCAATGCCATATCAGCATTCTTGGTACATGTTAATAAATGCAACAAAAAAGAAAGAAAAGTAAACAAACCTACAAGTCTCTTTCTAGTTAATCACATTCATTTTGAAGGAAAGGCTTTATCAAAATCTGGAGATGTACATGCAATGTCTCATTCATGAGCAATCAATTCTACATGCTTAATGAGAAAAAGCACTGAACATCACAGTAAACATATTTTTAAGGTACCTCACTGTCCATGTTGCTTTGGTTCTGCAGCTAGAACTACATGCACAACTTCTCTGTATGTGTTCTTACAGTATTTCCTAGCATAATTGTGTTATCAGTAATAAGCTCTCAGCTTTATTAGGTTTTCAAGCAGCAGGGCAAAAGGTCTAAGATTAGAGTCTATGGTTCTCTAATGAAACTCTAGCCTTGTGTATTTCATAGGAAGTGATTTGCTACAGAGACTGGCTTATAATTAAAGCCAACGCTAACCCACATGTTCATCCACCCCTGATGAGTCAGTGTGGCTGTGCCACCTCGGCTGTGTCTTTACACTGGGTGGTGTAAACCACAGGAGACAAGGCAATTACTTCTTCCAATTACTTTTTAGTTAAGCTATCACACCTTTTTAAGTGGTATATTATCGAATGCATTATTTTCTGTAATATTTAGATATAGAAAACATTTTACTATATTTCCAGTTTAAAGTTCTCCAGTTATAGATTACAGATAAGAGATAAAAATAACTAATATATTATTTCTATGTTGTAAGCAACACAGATATTACAGAAACTAGTGCCAAGGGTTCTTGATACTCCATAAATGGCAAACTTTAGACAATGTTTTCACAAAATGTGTAAGATAATCTAAATTTCACTTATTTTTTACTAGATATGTTGGGTTATATTTAACATTTGAGATTGACCTTCAGCTACAAATTTTAAAACAAAAAAAGTCAACTTTCTTAAAAACAGTCAAGGAGAACATATAGTTCTGCTTTTTTTTTTTCCTAAGAATCTTTACTCCTATTCTCTTTTATGTCTTAGTTAGGTCTTGTAGATGTTTGGTCCTGTATTACGGTGAGATTTATCAGCACTACTTAGGTCTACCTGAAGTCTGTTCACTTTTAGGAACTCTCAACTTCCATCCACCAGAATGATTCTATGCATTAATGAGATTTGTACTTGACTTGAGTGATAGAATTTATATATATATATATATATATATATATATATATATATATATATATGGAATTTGCAATTACTGATTTTTGTTAATTAGATTATAAGTTTGAGTTCTAAATTGGATATTTATTTGAAGTAAATGGAGAGCTCTGGATCTTAAAATTTTAATATATATTGGTAGGAATACATAACCATTAAGTACGTATAATATGTTACAGGAACAATCAATGGTGTCCATTTCTTGCATTCACCTTACGTTCTCTTTGGTTCCCATATGATTTTAAAAAATAACTATTTCTACATTTTCTTGTAATAAAACTTTGTTTTTCTCATAAAATTTCATAGTATAACAACCATTTTATTTACTAATTATTCTGACTTTTTACCTTTCTTAAGCCAATAAAAATATATATATATTTCATTTCCATCTTTCTTTAACATGATTTTCTCTTGAACTATACTTGTAATTCCTATAAAGAAGAAACCTTTTGCATTTTAATATAATTGTTATTTAATATAATTAGCAGTTACTTGTATATGAAAATAATGAAAAATATTTAATATTCCAAAACTAAGTAGATAATAGTATATTGTAAGATCTGAGATTTTTATTTATAAATTTTTAACAGCTTGAGAGAAATCCTAAGGCATTAAAAGAGAAATTGGTAAATTAAATTATATAATTATTTAAAATATGTAAATTATAAGTAGAAAATATTAACAGTACTTATGAAAAATGTTTTCTGTAGATATATATATATATATATATATATATATAT
>PVKB01003502.1:0-79371 GCA_004027205.1 Ctenodactylus gundi | reverse complement strand
TGCACAATTTGGTATGCCGTCATAGCACCTTGCAATGGTTGTGGCTTTTGTTGCTCTGGAATCATGAAAAATTATAAAACCTTCAGTAGGAGTGGATTTTTTTCTTCCTGTGTACCTTGTTTCAGACAGAAAGTCAGCAGAGATGCCTTCCACCAGGCAGTCATGCCTCAGTGCTTGTGCATGGGTTTTAAGTACAGCTCAAAAAGATCGTTGGAAAGTAAGTTGAAACATCATGTCTACTAAAACACTAGAGGTAGGTCAGCTTGAATAAAATCAGTAAATTTTATTCTGCACAAAAAAGAAGAAGGCAAATCAGGTGATTCACAGGCTAATTAACCTGCAACATGGTAAAAACAAAATGAATTACTCCTTTCCATGTTTTATTTTATTGTATGAGTGAAATATCTACAAAATTTTTGATTGGTTTATAAAATGTTTTTAATTGTCTCTGAACATTATTTAAAACACCTTGGAATCAGTACTGAGCCCATTATTAATGCCAAGAGTATGCTAGTTTTTCACTCACAATTCATTTATTTTCTTCATCTTATTACTGGTATACTAATGCAAATTTTTGTATTTCTCAACCTCTTAGTGGTTTGATCAATCTTCCTTAAGTGTTATGTGTTTTATACTTCACAAAAGCAGAAAGGCTATATGTTACTATTATGTTATAGAGAACAATTACAATTTTTAGAGGAAAATTGTGCAACAACAATACTAGTTAAAGTATTACAGACGCTTAGCTATAAAGTAAAATGAAATATATGCACGTTTGAATATAATACTTTCTTCAACCTAACTAGTTGTTCCACTTTCATCTTGGAAGAGGAACACTAGCAAAAAGTTCTATCAGTTTTCTAACTCTAATATATAGCCAGAGATACACTACTCGAGATCTAAATGTATTTATTTATTTATTAATTTTTACTAATGATGCAATTGAAACATTATGAAAAAAGGAAGAATAAAAGAAACAAAGAAAGAAAGAGGGAATGGAAGGAAGAAAGGAAAAATAGAAAGACTGCCATCTGATGGTAGGTGAGGGATCCCACACGAGGCATTTGGGGTAGGACTGCCTTAGATAAGGTGCTAGAGAACTTAGCACTTACAGGAGAGGGCTCTCTGTTCTTTCGTAATCATCCACACAGGTTGTCTACTCAACCCCTTCTGACACTGACTCTGAATTCTCTAGATGAAATATTCCTAGCTTCAAAGATCCATACAGTCAGACATTCTCATTAATTTTATTAAGCAGACTATTTCCTTTTTGTATGGAAATAACCTCACAAATAATTCCTGGCAGTTTACATAGCTTAATGACATAACACATATGGAAATGATTAGAAAAAAAGATCATGCCATGAATACGTACTAGAACATAGTAACTATTATACATCAGCCATTATTTTTAGCACTCTTTAATTTATAGTCTCCCTTAAATTGCTGCATGCGTTATTTAACTAATATGAAGCTGATTATATCATATCAAATCGCTCATGCAGTAAATATAAAACACAATATAAGTTCTACTCCCCTCTCAAAATAAGTCTCATATGGTTGATGTTTTTTGACCCTACCTAATGTTACTACAGTAAGATAAAGTCTTATTTCAAATCCTGTCTTATTAGATTGTAAAACTTTTTATTCCAATATTCTATGGAGCAATTGTTTTTTGAAATATATAACTCGGTGGTGTATTACTTCCTCTGCGTTTAGCATTCCACTCGCCGAGTGAACTCACAATGACTACGTACTGAAGCTGAAGTGAAATATCTACATCATAGCTCTTCAGTGCTAGCGTGGCCAGGCCTGCAAACACTGTCAGTTTGAACAGAAATGTGCTGAGACTAGTAGTTTCTCTGGTAATATTAGGATTCACTGTTCTCTACGGGGATGCCCTTGTTCTTCCTGCACGTTTGGTTATCTGAGGTTCCCTGTAAATGCCAAGTGAATATATGACATCCAAATGCAGTTTTGAACCCGCTAAATTATTGTCGTTACTTAGCCAAGGTCTTGGAACTTGCTTGACATTTTATGTGAGCTAACTCAGAATCATTATTTGTTAGGTTGAAGTGACCAACGGTTTTAACTCATTAACATTCTACAGCTCAAAATTTCTACAACTTTTTTCAGAAATAAAATAAAAATAATCACTATCATAATACCAGTACTATAAAGCTCATCTTGGCCTTGCTATTTGTCAAATCTTTAGGACACTAAGTCTTACTGTCATCCATGAAAAGTGTGATACGAGGAAGAAACCTTATGATACGGGAGCTAAATAGAATGCATTAGATCCATGTTCTTCTCAAAGAGATTGCAATTTTTGAGGAATTAAGTCAATCCAACTGATATTCAAATGTCGTAGATATAGTTGTCACTGGTAGCATACTGAAAAACTTTGACTCTTCGGGCACGACGGTACCTGGTACACTAAATTGACTGGAACTACTAGATGACATGCTTTCTCTAAGAAGAGGAGACCTGTAACTGGAGAAAAAGCCATCATAAATAAAAGGGGAAGAAAATTAGGCCTGGGTATGTTTGAAATATAACTTCTTGGAAAGTTATATCCATTCTGTTTTTGTACCTTTCTCTTGGGTTTTGAGAGCAGTCAACCGAAATGCATTTCCTCCTTTCTATGTTTTATACTCATCTTTGGTTCTTGCTAACTTTGGTAAAATCTAATGGAACTGTAGAAATTTGTGAGAGATTAGTTATAAAAATTAGAGAATGAAAAAATGCATGCAAATTAAAGTTCACATCTGCCACAATGCTGGTGTCTTTCTATAGAAAGCAATGACCTAACTCTGAGACTGTCTAGACATAATAGTACTAGATTTTATACAAAATGAAAACGACTGGAATCCTGTGGGGAGCTGTGGCTGAAGGGGTACAACATGGAGGTGAAGGGGCCAATCAAGCAACAGGAAAATATCCAGCACTGCTGCTCTCCATTCACCCAACACTGGCTCCTGGCATTTCTCAAATTATCATCACCAGGCTTGTGATGCCATGATAACCTAAAGGCACTTAAAGTGTAAAGAATCTGGACCTTGGGCACAGATTTTTTTTTAATTTAAATTTTTATTTATTTATTTTTTAAAGACACGGATTCTTGCTCTGCAGTCTAAGCTGGTCCTGAGCTCAAACTCACTGTAATCCCCCTGAGTACTAGGATTAGATGCATGGGAAACCATGCCCAACTATTATGTGGGACCAGAGGATTCAACCGGGGCTTCAAGCTTCCTAGGCGAGCAGTGTAATCACTGAGTCACACCCCCAACCCCGGGCACAGATTTCTCAAACTGAAATCTATGGTGAAGACTCTAGGGATGTATTTAAATTGAACTCTTAAATTAATTGTCATGCATACTAAGATTTAAGAAAACCCCCAAACCCAAATTAAGATATAGCAACATTTAAAAGATCAAAAAAGTCCCTTGACGCTACTGCTTCAACCAAGGATGAGGGAATTCTTTTTTTTTTTTTTTTTTTTGCCAAGAATCCTTTGGATGTTTGTGACATTATTCTCAGGCCATACGAATTACCTTCATAAAAATTTACCTGCTGTATTTCATAAAACATTTACTTAACTCACCTCTAATATAATGGCTGAAATTGTTTCTCTTTGGTGAAGTCTTGGATCAAATGGCTGTGGGTCATACATGGCCTGTAGACTGGGTGTTCCCCTCCCTGCCTAGGTGGCATGACATACAGGTCGGGATTGTACCAGCTAGTGTGTTAGCTATCTGTCTGTGCCACGTATGTGGCTCCCAAACTCAAAGAATGAAGTCACTGAGGAAGGAGGCAGGTGTAGAGAAGGCATTTTATTTAGGAAAAGTGAGAACAGGAGGTAGAAGATTCTGTTGCTCATGGGTTTCTCTTTCTAGGCTTTTTATTAGCTGATAAGGAAGGAATTTCGTTTAACAGCTTGGCTGCTGCGGCCTGGCTGTTAAGGTTCAGTTGCTGAGATCCTCCACCTTACGATCTCCCATCCTATTGTCTCGGTAACATGCCCACTATTTCCTGTGGCAATTGAATTGAGTTTTCATGTGATGAGCACTTGGTGGCTGGTTCACAGCTGTGTTTTATTTTGTAGACTATCATCATTGTGTCCTCCCCAGTCCTACCTTTAATCAAAGCAGGCCGTCTCGGTTCAACCTGTACACGTATCTGTTTTTTGGAAGCAAATACATTGTTTTAAAATCATACCTGATCATGCTGCCCCTTAAATCACACCTTTTGCTTTTGCTTTCTGTGATTCCATTTTTTTTTCTTATACTAAAAAAGTGATCATCTGTGTAGGTTAGTGCCTTTATCTTCAGTTCAGCTGAGCAGAGTTCCTTGGTAATAAGCATTGCTCCAGGAATAGTAGACTGGTTACAATCCTAGTCTTTAATGATGAATCCTGCCATTGATGCCAAGTGAAACTTTGAACTGTGCTGCTTGAGCTGCTGCAGCTACATGGCATCAGATGATAGTCTGTCTATAGAATTGCTGGTGTCACATTTGATCTTTTATATCTGACTTCATATACGTTCATGGGATATTGGAAGTTTAAGGTGATTTGAGAGTCCATGTAGCACAAGTATTGTCAGCTAATTAATTAGAGCTATAACCCAAGATATGTAACTTCAAATCTTTCTCATGATGCTGGTTATTAATTGGATTTCTGGTTTTCCTGTCAAACGAAGGCATTTCAGGACAATGCATTTTATAAGAAGCATATTTTATCACAAAAATTAGATTCAATGCCTGGGAAAAAGCTGTACTAACACTATGACATACCAGGGACAGGATAATTTAAAGCTTTCATCTACAATATTTGACAAAGCAAAAATTCATAGTAAATTTTAGGAAGCAGCTAGTAATTATATGGATGTCTGAAGAATAAAGACAGATTTTTGTCAACTCTGTATCTAGTTTGTGCATGTAGCTTTTTAATCACATGGTATTTTCAAAACGGTAGAAAGGCTCAACAATGCTAATCATGATTCTTTGAAGTTTACTCTCATGTGGAGTGAAATTTCTCCCATCGTGTGTGATCTTGTTCTATTCTACCAGTGCTGAGAAGTGGCTGTAGAGAATAAGCTAAAAATTTACCTGAACTAAAGTTGAAAACTTACTATGTGTAAAAAGTGGTGCCAAACATTGTGGTTGTTTCAATGTTTTTTTTAAAAAAATAAAAAAAGACATGATCTTGTTGAGAAAATCAGATTCTTCGTCTTTTACAGAACATGCAAATGCTAAAAGCTCAACTAATTAAAAAAAATCTCCTTTGAAGAAACCCCACACCTCTTTCCAAGTCCTCAACTTTAGTGTCTCCTTTGCTCCTTTAAACAAAGACTGTTCTTCTATTTGAAAAAAATTGCACAAATTTATCCTCTTTGCTAGTATATGTTATTAGTAATTCTTTTCTTTCCCCAAGGTGGCTCTGAGTTTTGTTTCTTTATTTTTTATATTAGTTTACTTTGTGAGACTCTGCCCTCCGGTTTACAAGAAACAAATTTCTGTGGGGGACAGTGGAGGAATACTGTTTATATTCAGGTATAAGAAGAACCTATAAAACTGAGCTGAGTTCTTATTCAGCTTATTCAGTTATTACTAATCTGGTAGGTTATCACTCTTCTGGTTAAACTTAAAAGTGTGGCCTTTATCTTATATCAATCCTGAGTAGATGCACTAGAGCCAGTTTTGATGTAGTCTGGGAGAGACATACATATACATCAATTCAATTACATATGCATATTAGTATATGTGCTTATATATGAACAATACAGTCATACCCTCAAGTTCTGTGTCTATGGATTCAACCAATCAAAATATTTAGAAACAAATTGTGTCTGTACTAAACATATATAATTATACAGTATAGCAACTCCTTACATGGCATTTACAGTGTGTTACGTATTATTAGTAATCTAGAGTTGATTTAAAGTATATGAAACGATGTGATAGTTTTAAGCATTGTATATAGACATATATTACATATATATATATATATATATATATACTATATGTGTGCATGTGTGTGAGTATATATATATATATATATATATATATATATATATGCAATGAAACAGCTACATAGAGCTTGAATATTACTTGCATTTATATCACATGAACATCACAATCCCTCTCCTCCCCCTTTTGGCCCTCCTGCGTTCACGCTCCCCAGCCCCCTGACTGCTACTGTTACACCTATTTGGTTCTATGTATTTGGGTTTCTCAATTTAGAGAAATCATGCAATATTTTACTTTTGAGTTTGACTCACTTTACTGAGCAGGTTATATGTAAATATTACATCATTTTATATAAAAGAGTTGAGCATGAATGGATTTTGATATTCTCGAAGTGTCTTAAAACCAACCCTGCACGGACACCAAGAGATGGCTGTATGCAAGCGTCTATATGTGTATTTACCTGTAACTTATAATTCAGACTGAAGTCAGAATGTGTTAAATAGAGTAGGAGAATGTGTCATGGATATAAGAAAAAAAAAAGATTGTTTTCTGGAGAAACATGAATAATCTAGGTTTTTAGTGTAATCTACTGGGCACCAAAAGTTATTTCAAGTTGTCAGAATTCATCCATCCATGGTGTTGATATAGGGCCTGAGCTCAACAATGACTGTGAATTATTTAACTTATTAGTTCACTTTTTACAGTAGCCTGTTTTTTCTGCTACTTCTTTTTATTTACAAAATCTTCTATTTAGCATATATATGTAGTGTGTGTTTATCTGTATGTGCTTGTGTGTTTTAGACGTTGAATCTACACCTATTACTGAACTACACCCTCAGCCCTTTATACACACACACACACACACACACACACACACACACACACACATATATATATATATATATATATATATATATATATATATATATATATATTTTGAGGCAAGGACTTGTTAAAGTGTTCAGGTGGGACTACAACTTGCCATCCTCCTCCTGTCTCAGCCTCCCAGATCTGAGGTTACAGGCATGCATAGTTGCACCCAGGTTGTTTGACAGTGAATTACTGGATCCATGTAAAGAGCAGAGAAGAAGCTGTTGATGACGATATGGTGTTGAAGTTTTGGATTTAGGAATTTAGAGAGTAATTTTGAAGATATAGACAAAGGGCATCTCAAGGAAACCAGCTGCTCAGATCTGCCATGCAATGAGAAAGATTCTAAATTTCCTTTATGTCATGGGCTTCGACAGCCTGGTGAAGCGTCTAGCTCCTTTATAAAGAAGTATGTTTGGACTGTATTACAAAATGTATAGGGATTCAAGGGAATCAAGAATAAGAAAACACAGTTGTCAAAATATTTTAAAGATAAATTTGTTCTGGTTTATTAAAGCACTAAATAACAAGATCGAAAGCAGGCTAACAACTACTGTAATTTCAGAGTGACAGCACACGTGCATAATATTTTGAGAAATATACATTAATGCTAAGGTGACACATTAATAAATATATCTGTGATTTCTTTGGTGGCAAAGTGACAGGTAATCCCAATGTGTTAATAGTTGGTGCCGACAATATATTTTGTACTGGGAATATGTTTATCCTGAGCTGTAGCCTCGTATCATATTATGTTTTATTTGGAAACAGGCTCTTGCTCAGTGCCCAGGTTATCCAGGTTGGAGCGGACTGCGTGACCCTGTTGCTTTAGCACCCAGAACACTGGAATTACAGTGATGTGCCGCCATGCTGAGCTGCTGATATTTCTAATTGAACATATGTTAAATTTCAGCTAGATTTTGATGAAAGTAGAAAGATAACTTTTGTTCATTCAAGTTCTTTCCATGGTGCAATACTTCAGGAGATCTTGGGGTCTAGGCTAAAGTCCATGCTTTCAAACTTACCGCTATGTTAAAAAAATCAAACTCAAAGAGGGTTGTGGTCCCCAGAGGACAAACGTGTTTGGGAGTTGGATGAGGAAAGAGGATATGTCCAAAATACACAATTTCATCTGGAAGGAAAAAGTATTAGAGATTATATAACATGGTGACCACAGGTAGTAATGTATTTATTTCAAAATTGCTAAGCAGAGTATAAATATTGTCATAATTATGTGAAGTGATGGATATGTTAGTTATCATGATCTGATCATTCTGTAATGAAGCACATTAAAATATCACTTTGTATTCCCTAAATATGTAGTTTTACTTATTTTTTTAATTAAAAAGTCCCAGTGTAGTTTAGACGGAGAAAGGAAGAAATGTGCTTTAAATAAAGGTATGCGATCTCTTCTGGAGGGACTCAGGATGCCTAAACATTCTAGAATATCTTTATGTCTATTTTTCCTGTGTTTTAAACTTTGAGATTTTGTTTCCTTTCTTTATTAACTATTTTATATGTTCATATATTGACACTGGTATTTTCTTTCTAAACAAAATCCTTGTCATTATTCCTGAGGTTTGATTTCTATGTAGAAATTTATTCTGTACAAAGCCCAAGAGTCAGGAATTCTGTTCAGATGAAAAGAGAAAGTTTTATATACTGATGCTGTTGGAGTTTTTCATGTTCCCCAAAGGGCCATGGTCGAAGGGTTTGATCACCAGCAAGACACGGTGGGCAGGGCATGAAAATATCTTAAGATGTGGGTCTCACTGGGAGATCATTGGGAGATCCCATTGAAAGAAAGCTTTCCAAAGAGTTTCCAAGACCCCTGTTTCTTCTTCTTTTTTTTTTTTTTTTTTTTTTTTTTTTTTTTTTTTTTTTTTTTTTTTTTTTTTTTTTTTTTTTTTTTTTTTTTTTTTTTTGCTTTTGCTCTTTAGCCGTGAGGTGGGCACTGCTAATCCATAGCATGTTTCCCACCAAGATGTGAAGTTCCACCATGAATCCAAAAGCAGTGGGTACAACCAATCATGAACTGGACTGTTCAGAACTGTGAGCCAAAATAACCCTTTTAACCTCATAGGTGGATCATCTTAGCAACTTGTTAAAGTGGCATTAAGTTTACTAACATGTGTACTTTCCCCTATACTGATTAATAAATTTAAATTTGGTTACTTATTTCTATATTTCTGATTTTTTTCAGTAACTTTGCATAAATCATATAACTTATGTCAGTTTCAACACTATTTATATATAACATGAGAATTGCAATATTGTAAAGATTATTAGAATATCAGAAGGAAAACTCTTCCAAAGGCCTTTACTTCATAAGGTAAGCCTTATTAGATTTTTTGTGTGTTGTTTCAGGAAACATACACATTTTTGTACACACATGTATCTTTATATATATTTTGTAATGCACATACACTATGTAGTTTGTTTTGTATAAAATATATGATTACAGTACACAGAGTAACAACCTCATTGGCTGCTTGCATTTTTCTTTCATGTTATCTTAGATGTATCTTAACATTTGCAACATTAGTTTTTAATTTTCAGAATAAAATGTTCTGAAAATTGTGGTTGATTTTCAATTTGGGAAAATTCTCACATGACCCTTGGTTGCCATTTTTAAAGATGATCAAGAGAAAACTTGGCCTGGCACAAGAAAGAACTACTTGAGATAAAGCGAGTGTAGCGAGGTAGTGTGAATTGAATGGGAAAGAAATAATAAAGCAAAAGAGAAATGGTTACATTTCAGGGAGATAAAATTAGTGAGAAAAGGGGGAAAGAACCGCTTCTCTGTTTCCGTCACTGATCTGATACTTTGCCCAGCAAACCATTAGAGGAGAAATGAGGTAGGTTGTCAGTGGCAAGGCAGGTCAGATTTTTATGCTTCATAAACCACAGCACATTATCCTCTGGGTATCTTTGTCATTTCCTCTTCTTTAAATGACAACTCACATGTTGCTCTTGTTCTGGACCAGCAAAAAGGAAGGTGGAATACAGACAAGCATGCGCGGGCACCTTTGCTGCTTCTCTTTGGCGACTTAGCAGTACCTTCATGACCACTGTCCTTAGGTGAGCACTGAAGGTTGCGAGCGTTGCTGATTCCTTACAGCTCCCCTTCTTTTCAAGTGAACCTCTTGGAGCGCTTTTAGGAAGCAAGAAAAGGATATTTTCAGTAGGGAGACGATTGCATTAAAGTAAAAAGGAATGTGAGAAATGTTTACGGAATATTATAAGTATTCTTTAAAAAATTAAACCACAAGTCAAGTGTAGGTCGCCCTGACCCCAAGTGATCATTACAAGTGTTGAAACGTCCTTCTCATCCGAAAGCCTCAAACAGAAGGCGTGTGTTTTCACAGCTGGCCCTCACAGCTCTAGGGGTGGCAGCTCTGGGAGACTTGCTTGGTGTTGTCACCAAGTGACCACAACAGACACACATTCTTGGGAAGGCAGAGAATGATCATTTGTTGTGCGCAGGTGTGGTGTCTTTTGTAGTTCTTTTTTTTTTTTTAGCCTGTTGTTGTTTTGTTTTGAATTTACCTCCAAATAATTCATAGCGACAACACAAAAAACCACAGTTCAACTGTAACTGCTTTCCTACCTAGCAGTTTAGTGTCCAAATTTGGTTGGGAAAGGAGTTTTAGCATTAATAACGGAAGTGAAATTATTAAGTGAGTAGGAAGCAATTCGAAGCTGACCAGCAAGTTGAGTCCCTGGAGACAGTTTGCGGTGTCAGTGAGCCATCATCTAAGCAGGAGTGGGATGTTATGAAATACATCTGTCTTTTGAGGTGCCTATGCCACTGTGAGTATCCGTTCATCCATGCTTCTATACATAAGCCCTCCCCACCCCCCAAAGCATTGCTTCACCAATGGACTGTGGTGTAATCTTTGCTTTTGTCTGTCTGCTGTGTCCTCTTTAGAGTGAATAGATGTTGGTGTTCACGTCTCCACAAAGAAAATTTCACACTACTTTTATTTTGGCATTAATGTCTTATCCTGAGTAATCATTGAAATGTACACTGTTACTGGTGAGTTTTAAGAGTATTATCTGCTTTCACATTTCATCCCTTTAGGTATCCATATATGCCCCACATTTCTCTGTAAAAGTCCTCAAGAAAGGGTGGCACATTTTTTAGCTTGTCAATTACCACTGCCTGAACCATGCTTAACACTTCTTTAAAAAAAATGTTCCTCAAGGCCAATTGATTTTCCCTTATGGTTCCTACAGTTACAGAGGATAAAATGAGGACATTTAAGAAAGACACAATGATTACTCTGGATGCTTGTTAAGAAGTAACAGGAAGCCAAGCGAGGGAACACACTTCCATAATCACAGCATCATGGAGGTTGACGCAGAAAGATCACAAGTTTGTGCCCAGCCTAAGCAACTTGTTATTATTATTACAGTTGTTGTTGTTGTTGTAGAATAACAGGTCTTTATTTAGCATTTGTGGCATTTGTCACTATATGGGAATGGATTGGGTCGACTTAATATCTTACCAAGACCGTGTCCCTAAATAAAAAAGGGTCGGATAATTATCCATGTGTGTGTATATACATATACATGTATATTCTTTATTTATTCTTTTGTTAATGAATATGTAGGCTGTTTCCAGAATTTACCCGTTGTGAATTGCACTGCTGTAAACATGACTACGCTTGTATGCCACTGTAGTGTGTTAGTTTTTTTTTAAATTTTTCCCCATTTTATTGATATGTATAAGTGCAAAATTTAAGGTTTACAATGAAGTTTAGCATTTTGTACACCTACGTATCTTGACTAGATAGCTTTAGATCTGTCAAGAATATACCCAGGAAGAGATTTGACTGGGACAAATGGAATTTTTTTTAAAGCAGTCGTTACATTAGTTTGCATGATTGTTGAACTAGTTTAAATTCCCACCAACAATGGATAAGGCTTCAGCCTTAAAGAAGAATGAAATCATACCATTTGTAGAAAAATGGATGAATTGTGAGTAGGACCGCAATGTTAAGTGAAATAAATAGGGCGCTGAAAGTTCAATATTTCATGGTTTCTGTTTTATGAGAAAACTTAAATATGAGCAGAGTGAAATAAGAGGAAGATGATAGAAAACCTGGAGGAAGTCTATTTTAAGATGAGGAAGGAGAATTAGAGAAATGTGTAAGAGAGATGGAGTGGAGAGGGGCACAGAAATGATCAGGATATGACCCACACATGTGTACAAACATACACACAACAAACATTCACACACTCCAATTCTTTGAAACAATGTCATTATTATGTATTAGATACATAAATTAATTATAAAAAGGCAGGAGATGTAGTTTAGTGGAAAAACCCTAGGTTCAATTTTCAGTACTGAAAAAAAAATGAGTCATGACTTATAAAGTGAATAGATATAATATATTTTGAGAAGCAAGAATTAGACTCTTCAAACTTACCTTTGATCACGACAAAGTGTTCTTTCAAAATTCCCTCTGTTTTGGATTAGTAATAAACTTTAAAAAACAAACACAGTCACAATAAATATAATCCATATGCTTTACAATTAGAGAATATATGCTATTTGCCTTTTATGACAGGAAAGCAATGATTCTCCGGTGCCTTTAGATTCTGTTCAGAGGTAATATGTTGTAAACAAAAAATTTTACAAATGGAACAATACAGCCTTGTGACGTTTTCATTTTAGTCTCTGCCCATCTTTCATATAGATAAAAGTAGTTAGAATTACGAGAACAATAACTATACAGTATCAACAGCTAGACACAGGTAGAATAAAAATGAAATTTAGAGTATAGGTCAGGATGACTCTTTTCTTTTTGTATGGTCTTAGGCAATTTATATCATAGTTTATTAACTTAATCATTCTAACTGCTCTAAGTAAGGTAGGAATTGTAGGCAATTGCGTCCTGATTAAGTATGAGGTTGTTGTAAGATTCAAATAGAGGAATATTTATTTATTTATTTATTTATTTTATTTTTGAGACCAGTATTTCTCTATAGTCCAGGCTGGTCCTGAATTCACTATGGAGCCCAGGCTCTCCTTGGATTCACTGCAATCCTCCTGCCTCAGCCTCCGAAGTGCTGGGATTATAGGCCTGTGCCACCATTCCCAGTTTGTATGGTGCTGGGAAATCGAACTCTGCTACTTTGCTCTTGACTTAGCGCTTGCTAGGTGTTTTAGTTACTTTTTTGGTGCTGTAACCCAGTACCTGACATCTACAAATTTAGGGTTTATTTTAGCTCACAGTTTCAGAAGGTCACAGTCTATTCCCAGTCAGCTGGCAACAGTGAAAGTATATGGCAGAGGTGGAGGCGGCTCCTTGACATTATAAACAAGAAGCCAAGTCTAGGCAAGTTGATTCTAGTCCTCCAAGGAAGGAAGGAAGCAGCTTGTGTGTCCTTCCTTGTCTCATCCCAGTGATCAGCCCCTCCTGGATCCAGGTGTGGAATTTACATGCATATAATCCAATTTACATGCCTGCAATCCACCCCTCCAGACTAGGCCCCAATCTCCCAACAGCACATGGTTCCATAGACAATCTATAACATTCAAATACATGAGACTTTTGGGGGACATTCCAGATCCAAACCACAATACCAGACAAGTGCTTCGACTGCTGAGCCATTCCTCCAGCCTTCCAACAGGGGAATATTTTAAAAACTCAGCAAACTTGAAATTAATAGGTAAATATTAGTTTAAAACTGTTTTATAAATTATCCTTTGTCCTTTTATTAAAAAAGACATTTTAAAAGAATGAATATTAGCATAAATATTAACAATAATATCTGATTTCCCTTTTATGTAAGAACAGTGATGATATTGTTCGAAGTTTTAACACTTTCAAGCCAGGACCTGTTTATTCTGAATACCTACAGTACTTCTGGGCATTGATTCATACAGAAGAGGAATTAAAGGAACAGATTATACTGCCCATAAAATGCAGCAAGCAGGACACTCAATATATGAAATCTAAGGTAAGAAAATACCTAAATCAAAGCTAGTTTGAATTATGTCGGCTGAATATTGGTATTAGTTGTCCGAGAACTTTAAAAATATATACATCTATTTATAAAAATAAAATGTATTTGAAATGTAACAATGACATTTACCCAAATGGCCAGAAGAACGGTAATGAAGGACAATGAAATAGAGGCACTGAGGAAATTCCTGAGTGGGACAGAAGTAGAAATGATGGTGAGGGACATTAAGCTGACAGGGGAAGAAAATGAAAAAAAAAATCATAGTGACAAATGTTACCACTGCTGGCTCTTCAAGTGCTGAATATTCAAGTATTCGTCTACTTATTCCTCATGAAACTTGTAGGGAAGACATTATTTTTAAACTTCTCTTACTGATGAAGAAATAGAGGTTGAGTGAAGTATCCAATATCACTCATGAAGGAAGGGAAGGAAATGTTCTCAAACTCCAGCTTGCGTCTCAAGCTCGTTTGTTTGCAGTTCCATTTAAGATGCTACCTCTATGACAGAACAGATATGCACTCACACGCTTTCTTTCTCTCGATTCGTTGTAATTTTCATTGTTCTGCCAATTCTCATGCCAGGATGAATTTTTTGAATGATTCCAACTAGCCAGTCATGTTTTCCTCTTGGACACACGATCTCCACTTGGATTTATGACATACATGCTCCTGGTTCCATCCGTGCACTGGTTTTTGTTTTGCTGTTGTTGGTGTGAGCTTTTCTTACTCAACCTGCTTCTTAAATCATGGTGCTGAATTTACCCAGTTGCTTTCTTTTCAGACTACACATTCTCAATATACACTAATGGGTTTTCCTAAAGCCTCAATGTTGTCAAAAATTCACTAACATCTCCCAGATGCAAATGTAGTTCCAAATGTTTTGCTGTGTATTAGTTATAATGCCTAAGTGTTTTTCCATGTAGATATTCTCCAATTAAGTCCAGACATCAATTTTTCATATTGTTCTCACCCCAAACTTTCTCTTCTTCCTGTGTTTTCTATACTCTCTGATAACTGTTGCTCTTTCTTGCAAGTTTTTTTTTTTTGTTTAGGTAATAAGTTTTTAATGCAAATATCAACTTCTTTCTCTTTTTGGGTCTTCATAATATTCTGATACTTAAGGCCTATGCCTCATCTAGGGCTGCCATCATTTTCTTTATAAACCACTTCAGTAGTCTTGTCCTTTCTCAATAAATTTTTTGTGTTATCAAATCGTTCTAAAATTCAAGCCTAATAATTCAATTCATCTACATAAACTCCTTACTGTCTCTATTGACATAATTTTATTTTACAGTGCTTAGAAAATCATTCATAGTCTGGTCACTGTACACTTTATCTCTTGCTGATATTCCCTTTCTACTCATAGTTTAGAAATACTGAATTTCTTCGTGTTTGTCCCTTATCCCATGTTCTCTGTCATCCACAGGTCTTTGCTTAAAAACATTTCCTCCTCTTTTGCTAAGAATGTTGTACAACCAATTGGACTCTGTCTTAGTTACCTTTTGTTGCTGTGACTCAATGCCTGACACCCACAAGTTTAGGAGAGGAAAGGTTTATTTTAGCTCACAGTTTCAGATGGTCACTGTCCATTCAGGGGTGGCCGGCAGCAATCAAAGTACATGGCAGAGGCAGAGGTGGAGGCAGCTTCTCAGGACGTCACAGACAGGAAGGCAAGTTGAGACTAGTTGAGACTAGTTGAGACTAGTTGAGACCAGTCCAAGTCCTCAAGGAAGGCAGGATGCAGCTTATATATCCTTCTAGGTCTCAGCCCAGTGATTAGCCCCTCCTGGATCCAGGTGTGGAAGGTGTGGCCACTACACACCGTTAATCCTAATTTACACACCCTTAATCCTAACTCGCACACCTTCAATCTTAACTGTAATCCACCCCTCCAGACTAGACCCCAATCCACCAACAGCACATGGTTCCATAGACAATCCATAGCATTAAAATATATGAGACTTTTGGGGGACACTCCAGATCCTAACCACAATAGACTCCACTGAGACCCGACTTCCTCTAATAAGCCTCTGTCACACTGTCTTCTGAGTTTGATGTGAGTGGACAAAAGTCCCCACACTCTATGTTGTGCTATTTGAGCATATTTTTTGAATGTGCAAGTTAAATATTTTATATATCAATTTAAGTTTTAAAAATTATAAAAAGGACATTTTGCCTGACGCATTCACCACTGTATCCCTAGAACCCCAGAGAACACCTGAGCATTCAGAGGATTCTCTCAATATTTTTGTAAACGAAATAAAAAGAATGGAGGGCAGATGAAGGAGGTATGTGGCAGCGAAGAAAAAGGTAATATTTACATAATGTTTTTCTCTTTCTCTCATACACAAAATAAACATACAGGCACATAAGCATACACAATTACGTATACAAAATATTGAAAACAAATGCTGCAGTGCATTGATTCTTTGTGAGCGTTCAGATTATAGGCAACCTTTATTTTCTTTTCTAGTTTCTATGTTATTTAACAAAAATCATCAAATCTATAATCAGAACATTATTCAAACCATGCTTTAGATTCTTCTGACTATAGTTATTAAAATATATTAACATTCTAGAATACAAATATTTTGGTTTTATGATATTCATTTTCGTGGCTTGCAGTAACAAAGCGTTATAAACTGGTGGCCAAAATTAACAAAATTTATTTTTTCTTACAAATGATTTAGAAGTGAAATGTAGAAGTCCAAAATCAAACTATTTGTGGCCCTGACTCCCGCTGAGACCCTGTCTAGAGTCCTCCTCGCTGGTGCACGGTGACAGTGTCCTTGTCCCTTGGCATTCTCTCTCTTTGCGGCCGCTCTCTGAGTTGCGCTCCACTGAGGACGCTACATTTTTTCTCCTCTGTGTTGTCTTTCTCGTCTATTTACAATGACCTAGGTCGTGTTCGATTCAGGATACATTTCCCTCCAGGATGACTTCATTTTCTTCTAACTAATTACCTCTGCAGGGATCCTAATTTTAATAAGGTCATGTTCTGAGGTCCTGGAGTTTAAGACTTACCTTGTCTTTTGGAAAAGGGGGCATAATTTAACTCACAGCACATGTGAAGCCTATGTTTTTGTGCTCTCTCATACATGTAAAGAAAAATAATGAGACTTTCCAGCCTCTGCTTTCCCATTCCTAACAAACGAAACTGACATGTTATGACATCCATGCAATTATCTGTCAAATTTTAAGATATGAAGTAACGTATTTTCCCCATTACTGTTTTCTATTCCTACGTTACCGCTAAAGAAATATAGCTCTTTTTTTTTCTTTCTATTATCTGTTTAAGAGATAGGGACTGAGTTTGGCTGCCGGGAAGTTCTGACTACAGGGGCAGAGATGTAAAAAGACGCAAATTGCTCACACGATGAGCAATTTTAGGATAGGTAATTACTAGTATTTGGATGATATATCAGGCATGTATATACAGGGTCACAAATTTGTGATTTTGAAGAATTCAGCACCTTTCAATATGTATTCTACAGTCATCAGAAGAAAGAGAAAGGTGTGAATAAATAAATAAATAAATAAGTGGAAGCCCAGCAAACCTTTATTTTTAAAGAGTGTTTCCTTCAAATCTCACCCAACAATTTCTGAAACAGCTCATTAACCAGAATATGTCAAATGGACACCACTTTCTGCAAGGGAAGTTGATAAATGAGGCAGCGTTTAGCTGTTGCTGACCTCAACAAAATCAAGATTCTGTTCCTAAGAAAGAAAAGGAAAGAAATGCTGGCAAGCGCCTAACTCACTTCCTGTCTAGCAAGTGTGTTGATGGAGAATGTATGAGCAGGACAAGGGACGAGGCAGGAAGGACATCCAGAGTGTTTCTCTCCTTTCCTCCATCCAACTCATCATACCCAGGGACTTAGAAAATCACTCATCCTAATAGTGGAGGATTATGTGACAGTTTTGGAACGCAGTCATCTAGTCTGATCATGTTAATGTTCGAAGAAGAATATGCAACAGTAGAGGCAGGCACTGCAGCAAATCGTTTGTGTGTAGTCTGCACACATAAGTCTGAAGCACTCACCTACTTCCCGACCCTGGGTTCTGCCAGCTCTTGTAGAGCCCCCCACCCCCTTTGTATAGAGTAAGAATAATATGAAAACACTGATCAGATTTTCATTAGGTTAAATCGGTCAAAGAGGTGCCCTTGATTTTTAGATGTTGTCCTTTATGACTTTGAGCAAGTATTAAAATACCCTATCTTATATAACACATTGGCGATAGCAATGCAAGTCTTTTTGTTTTGCTCAATATTAATATTTTTACTAGGAAAGAACAAAGACTGGCAAGAATTGGTGGCTTACGACTCTCATCTCAGTACTGCGGGAGGCTGAGGCAAGGCGATCCCTCAAGTTGTGAGCCCAGCCGGGCAATTTGGCAACTTGGAGACCTCATCTCTAAATCAAAACTGAAAAGTGGCCTGGGAATATAGCTCTGCGAGAACTCCGGGCTCAAACTTTAGTCGTGACAAAAAAGGTGAAAACTATGTTTAACTCACTTTTAATACTTTTTTTGTCTTATGAAACCAGAAATCAGAAAACATAATCAATTACTTACCTTGGCATATTTTTGTTATCTATTTTGTTTATGATATTTAATTATTTAGGCTTTGCAAATTATATGTTTCTGTCTTTAAACAAATCAGTTAAATACATAACCTTGGCTTTCTTAAATTTTTAATTCTGTTTTTGTCTTGGTATCATCTTGGAATCTTTCTTAATAGTATGGAAATTATAAAAGGCTAGTAGTGAAAACAAAGATGCATAGAACAGAATATTTTAGCAGAAAATTTACAAATATAATATTTATAAGAAGTAGCATATAACATTATATATTGTATTTACAACTATATGTAAGACTAGATACTTTATGTGTATAAGCTTATTTTCTCCTATTTTTGCTCACAAATGTGACTAACCCACAGACAAAAGATCTAATAGTCACAACATTTATCAATGTCTCACAGAGAACAAAAAAAATCAAGATTCAGATAAGTTATGTCTTCCTCAACATCCATTGAGAGAAAACATTCTACTGTTTTAACTTCTATGAGTGCAGCTACACTTTTACTCACTGTAACCCTGACTTTGTGAAAACCTACGCTTGTGCCTAAACTCAATAACATTTTTCCCTAAAGGGGAGGTCTACTGCAGAGGCCAGCCGATTTCACATTTGCTTTTTTAAATTTTATTTTATTTTATTTGAGACATGTTCTCCATCTATAGTCCAAGCTGCTTCTGAACCCACTATGTAGCCCTGGATGCCCTCAAACATAAGACAACCTTCTTGTCTCAGCCTCCCGAATGCTGGGATCACAGGCACAAACCACCAGTTTTGGCTTACATGGTACTGAGGAATTGTATTCAGGGCCTTGCTCTTTCTAGGCAAGCACTGTGACCACTTTGCTAACCAGCCCCTCAAGCCCTCTACATGGTGTAGGAAGAATAGAATAAGTGTGTTGTTAATATTGGCGATTGACTCTTTCAAGCAAAATATAAAAGAATATCAGTGTCAGTGAAGTTTTCAGGATGTGAACAGAACTTTTAATCCTCTAGAGCTCAACTAGTCAAAATAACCATCTTAGTCAATTTTTCATTTTAGGAACAAAAATACCTGGCCACTAAAACTTAAAGGAGGGTTGATTTATTTTGGCTCATGGTTTTTAGAAGATGCAGCCCACAGTTGGCTCCAGGGTGGACACGCATGGTGGCTGTTCTCTGCTGGGAAAAAGTTGCTAAGCTGCATAACTCATGATGTCCAGGAAGCAGATGGAGACTAGAGCAGGCGGTGAGAATCCTGCCAGTTCTGCTCCCTGGTACCCACCCTTTCTGACAGGCCACCCCTCAGAATGTGAGGCTTTTAAGTGACATTTCAGATCTCAATAATAACAATAACTGAAAGAATAAAGATACCTGTTAGAAACAGGATTTGATACTGGGGTTCAGTCTTAGAACAACTGCTGCAAGGGATAAAAGGCAAGGACGCTGCAGGCTCCATGACCACCGAAAGAGGGCAGTTTTCACGAGTCTAAGGGGACTCCTAGAGTGTGAGAACAGGTCTCTATTTGCCTGTAGACTTTTAAATTTTTCAGAGGAGTTTGAAATGTGCAGTTTCCTGGGCAAGATTCCTGTAATTAAGGTGAGCCAAGACTTGAAATTTAAAACGGTTTACGGCATTACCTAAATACTATAGGTCAACAGAGGATGGACCAAACAGGAGCCTGAGTCCTCCCGTGAATAACAGATTCCAGCATCTGACTCAAGCTTGATTTGTCCACATGTGGGTGTGATCAACATGATACTGCACAGAAATGATTACTAAGCTATTGTAGCAGATGTAGCAGACTGCTTTGCAGATGTCAAATCTCAGTTTGACTGAAAACAGAGAGGGTCTTTTTTAAGGTAGGGTTTTCAATTTGGCCTCATTGAGCAAGCACACAGAGAAAGCACACATGTTCTCTCAAGCAGAAACATGGAGTTGTGACATAATGCCACCCCATCCAGACTGAAAAAGGACTTAATAAACAGAATTAAACATTCACTTTAGAGTTATTAAGGCCCTGGTGCAGGGGGGAAAAAAAAGCATTCAAGGCCGAATAGAATACGCAGTCAGTAAGAAGCACTCCACACAGAAGTTAGGCTGATGAGACACTGTTTCCTTAATAAAGTGATCAAGCTTGATGAATTGCTTCCTACTTGGGAGTTAGCGAAAACAGTACCAGAGCCCACTGTCTGTGCTTTAAACTGCATTCTCACTTTCACATGAGTTACTTTTCGGCATGTCTGGGATGCCAGAAAGTGATGCAACGCTTTGGTGACAGAGTGACAGTCTGAGAATGCCCTAACTCACATTCTCTAACAAACAAGGACATGCATAAATAGATAAGATGGTCTCACATAACGACAATTCTCTAAGGAAAATAAATGAGGAAATCAGAGAGTGACAGGTGAGTGGATTCATGATACACGAATGTTGGGAAAGTCACAGTGAGAACACACCTCATGGGGAGAAGGGGAAGCTCTGATAGGATACCTGGGAGAGTGTGTCTGTGCAGAGGAGTGACTGCAGGGGCTGTGACCCAGAGACAAGCTTCGTGGGTGCTCCGTGGGGCTGATCTCCTAACAGAATGTGGCTAATCTCCTCCAGTGATGCCTTTTGTCCTTATTTAAAGATTCTGAGAAATATAAACATTTAATGTTATTAGAATCATTGTTCAGTTACTCATAGAGGATAGAAGCAATTAAACAGCCCTCTACCCTTGCTACATGCAACACACCCCAGGCACTTGTCCTTAAGGTGCTATTAATTTCTGCGAATTCTGTGTTCTCATGTATTAATTGTCTACTAACTTAGTGTAGAATTGTAAAGGCTGCAACCCCCCCTCCTCTCCTCTCCTTTCATATTCTCTTCTCTCTCTCTCTCTCTCTCTCTCTCTCTTTCCCCCCTCTGGTGATCAAATAGATGAATTTCAATTTATACGTGATAAAAATGGAGTATCTAAAAAGGTTAGAGAAAAAATGTCCTCAGTTTACACTGTTCAGTGTTATGTCCAATAAATTCTTTGTGACTCTGCTTTTAATAATGGAGAACCACATCCTGTAGTAAGATCTGACAATAGCAGATGCATTTACAGGAAAAACACAAAGGCCTCAGAGGAGGCTACCCTTTGTGGAGAAAGCAGGAAACATCTGTCCACACAGGCAGTCTGTGGAGGTATGGTTGGTGGCTCTGCCAACTGTACACGTTGTCTTACCACTACCTGAGGAAGGATCTTTTACACAACCCACTTCAAGAGCTGTAAAAGAGGAGAGAGCCTCTCTTCTCTGAGAAGCTGCTCAACCCTAATGGCCCTGCTCTTCCCTGGACTGACCCGAGTACTCCTATCCCGTGCTGCAGCTCGAATTTCACCAAGAATCTTGAGGATGGCCAGTTTCAAGCTAAGCGTATATCCAACATTTCCATCCTGTGCATTAATCAATTTATATTAGTAGACTTCCTCCGCTGATCTTTGAACATCTTTGCAAACAGGATCTAGGCTGCCTTTGTATTCTTCACAGAGAACTTCACCTGTTTTATTCAGAAGATGAAATTGTTCATCCTGCATTGGTTTGAGGTAAAATTGTAAAGAAGACAATTTATTTCCTCAATATCTTAGTCTCCTGATTTTGGGTACCCTTCCTTTTTCGGGGCTAATTACTCTTGAATTTCCAGAATTGTCATACCAGTCTTCCTTCCCGAGAAAAGACCCCTCAAATCCATGTACACTACGAAATAAAGTACTGTTCCCTTAAAAGTTACTCTCATTCTCTTGTCACACTTTGCATTCTAGCTAGTCCAAGACAGCTTTCAGAGGAAAAAATACCTAGGAGATTTCATTTTCCAGCCCTCAGGTATTTGTGTATACATAGAAGGTAAAATTTATAGATTTGTTTGCATAACACCAGTTAACAAAATGCAAATGCAATCTGCACATTACTAGAATTTAAATATTTCCAATCCAAAAAAATTCTTGCATGTATCAAGGAACAGGGAATGTTTATATGCACTCATCTCCAAACACTTTTGGTGGTTTACTTTACTGTTCCATGATAGCATTTCCTCCCTCTCCCTCCCTCCCCCCACTTCCTTTCTCATTTCTTCAACCCTTCTCTTTTCCTTCAAAATTATTAGGCTTCTGCTCTGCTCTGTACATTGTGAAGACAGATATAAATAAGAAACAGCATCTGCCATTCAGCAGCTGGCAACCTGGAGAACATTATTGAGAACTAAGCAAATACAATAAAACCTATAAGGGGAAAACTGATATAATACAAAATGTTCCAAGAAGAAAGTAGAAAAGCCTGTCTGGGAAACACAGCAATATTTTACATACAAGATACCAATGAGTAGAAAAATAAGCAGAAAGCATTTCAGATAATAGGAAAACTGTTAAAAAACATATTGGCTGCAGTAGTGTGGCAATATTTAGAGAGTAGCCTGTGCCCCTTATGATTAGAGGATGTTTACAGAGACACAAAGATGGAAATTTAAAGTTGACGGTGTCACCAATAGTCACTGTAACTTCTCTAGTAGGTCCTCTATGAACAGCCCATTTTTGAAATTTTCTTTAATTCCCAAGGCAGAGCCAATGATCTCTTGGCTTTCTACCCATTTCGTTGGTTGGTCTTCCCTGCTCTCCTGGATCTTTACATGTCGGTGACCCTGACGATCAGTTCTTCAACCCCAACATTTTCTGTTCTCTCTTGGAAGAAATCCTTTCTGAAGTATCTCAGAGGATTTGCCCAGGATTCTAACTTCTTGGGTACATTTCTGATTTATTAGCTGAGTACATTTTTTCTCTTGTTTCCTCATTTGAATAATAAGGATGGAAACTATTAGGAAGGCTGTTGAAGCCTTAAGTAATTTAAGGTATAGTTGTCTTGAATTTGGGATGAGTTACAAACCACTTATCTGGGTGATTACTGTCATTACCCTCTTTCTGAAAACAATATAGTTTGTGCCAAACATCTGCCATTCTTCTGAGAGTCTGAAACTTTGATTGATACCTGTGGGATCAATTACCAATAAAACCTCTTGACACTAAGTCTCTGGTTAATAAGATTTCACCTGTCGCTACATATCATTGATGGAGAATTAGGCATGCCCCATGTTGCTCTACTGGGAGAAGACTCTGCCTAGTTCCTCATGGCTTATGGCTGATGGGTCTTTTTCTTTTGCTGAATTTGTTTTATTATTTCCAGTGTAATAAATCATAACCATGAATATAACTATGCATTCAGTCCTGTGAATCTTCCCAGATGTCAAGGATGGCCTGGGGGCCTCCTGAGGTAAATATTAAAGAGTATTCGGTAGGTGCTGTGCATACAGGAAACATGGAATATTTTTCTGTATACTTTCTTTCCTAATTAAAACTCTCTTGGCTATATCACCTGTGCGTTAATCATTATTAAGTTCATATAAACATTATATCTTTTTCCTTGCTTCAGATTCATTTGATCAATTTCCTACATTTCATGCATAGTACCTGCAACTGAGTTTCTAATGGCGTCTCCAAATGGATACAGGAGAAAGAATTCTCAATTTCCATGAAAGAAATAAAATATCTGTCTCTGGCAACCTAATCTTCCTCTGAACAATGGAGATTCCATTGCACGGAATCTCCAAGGCATTCATTTCATCATCCTGTATGTCCAATCCATAAGTAAGCTGTGTTTAACTAATTTCCAAACTTATAAAGTATTCAACACATTAAACAGTTTTCCCTAAATCACCATCATCTCTCTTTGACACAGGGCAGGAACACCCTAACCGGAATTTCTGCCTTTTTCTTACCCCTGCGCTTTATCATCTACAGAGTACCCAATGTTGTTCTTTAAAATCAAAAGCAGAAAGAACATCTTTCTCCACCAGTTAAAGCTCCCTGATGTTTACTCATTGTAAGTCGAATTCAAGGCCATGCCGTGACCTAAAGGGCACTGCACTGTCTCCCCCGTTCTCCCACTCCTGTTGTCTAATGAACGTTTCTCTTCACTAGCTAAAGTCTTTCTTGTCTTCCCGCAAAATGGCAACTGGCTCCACTTGGCTTCTGTGCACAAGACGCTCATCTCATTGGAGCACATCCACTCCAGATTTTCTCAAGGCTGAGCTTTCACAAGCTGAGTCCCCCTGAGACTACCCCATCAAAGTCACCACCACTCCATGCGTTTTACAGTCAATGATTTAGTCAATCGTCACTATGCTTGTTTTGTTCACTTTTATCTTCAAAATGCTTCCAGTTATTAAAATCAGTCTTTGTTCTATCTCTCCATCCTGCTTCTATTCTCTAAAAGTAATGTATTTTAAATCATTTATGGTTTTCTTCTCAAAATTGGCTTCTAATTCTAAATGGCATATTTATTCATTTATCCACATTAGTTATATGTGTTTACTTTCTTTGGAGGTTAGACTTTGAGTTTATTTATATTGTTCTTCATTTCCATCATCCTCTTGTCCCAGAGTTAATTATTACACTATCTTTTACCTATATGATATTTACATTTGAACATTGAATAATATACAAAAATTTGCTACACCTTCTCCTATCAACTTACCATAATTTCTCTTGAAATTTCATAATGTAAATGACAGATATTGGTGTCCTAGCTACAGTCTCCAGGTGTATTGTCTTCCAATTTGTGTCATGTGAATGTTTCTGTTAGTTCTTGCCTTTAAAGTTATACATATGTGTAAAATGTACAAGTATCACCTTTTCTCTAATATATGGAATTTAAACATATTTCAGGGCCTGAAGCATACGTCAATGGTTAACGTGCTTACCAAACAAGATCAATGCCCTGGGTTTGATTACCTAGCACCACAAAAGTTGACATGATGGCACATGACAGCATTCCTACCACTCAGCGGCTGAGGCAGGAGGATTACCATGAATGCAATGCCAGTCTGAGCTCCTGACTGAGTTCACAAGCAGCCTGGACTACTGAGTGAGACCTTGTCTCAAAAAAATTATTTTAAAATTTAGTAATTCTTTGTACATTCTCAATAAAAGTTTATGTATAGGTCATTATACATGCAAATTATATACCATAATATAATATGATATAATATAATGATTTATTTGCTTGGAAATAACTTGTCATATTTAAAATTAAATCCATGCTATGAGCAAAATTATGCAAGCACTATGCAAATTATGCAAATTTAGTTTACATGGTTCTCAAAAACATTTGCCATGCATAGAAAAATTAACAGTCTTTCAGGACACAGAGTATTTTGCAAATATATTCTCTTAGACTATGTTTTTTATTCTCTTGAGAGCATCTTTTATAAAGCAAATATTTTTAATTTTAACAAAGTCTTCACTATAACCTATAATTTCTTTCTTTAATGGATTATGGTTTTGTTGTTGCATCTAAGAGTATCACCAGACACTGGATCATTTATTTTCTAATATCTTATATCCTAAAATTTTTTTAAAATTGGTTTTATATTAGTTTCTGTGATCTACTTTGCTTCAGTTTTGTGAAGGGTACAAAGATTGTTTAATTTTTTTTTCTTTTTTTCTATTTTTTTTCACTTGTAGACATCCTGTTAGTTCACCATCATAAAAGTCTATCTCTTCCCATTGAATCATTTTTATTCTTCGGCAAAGTACATATAATTATGATTATGATTAATGTGAGTATATTTCTGAACTCTCTTATTTTATTTATCAGTTTATTTAATTTTGTCAATATCTACTATTTTGATGACTTCAGTTTTACCATTAAGTCCTAAGGTTGAGAAGTAGCAATTCTCCAACATGGTTTTTCAATTGCTAGCTTTCCAGGTAACCAGTAATAAGTTGTCAATATTCACGAATCACTTTTTGGGATGTTGGGTGGAACTGGACTGAATCTTTAGCACAATTTGGGAAGAATCAACATTAAGTGTGAGTCTTTCTATCCATAAAAATGAAATTTCTCTCCTTTTATTTAGCTCTTGTTTGATTACTTTTTGCAGGATTTTGCAATTATTTTCATTTAAATCTTATACACTTATTATCAGATTTATAATTAAGTATTTAATTGTGCGGTTGCTCACGTAACCATGTACTGTGGGAGGTAGGTCTTAGCCGGAAGGAGTGGATGCTTGTGGTTTGACCTGAATGTGGCACATTCCTGGGCCTGTGACCTGGATGGAGCCGTAACAGAAGAGACTGTGTCAATTTGTTGAGATTGGAGGTTGCGGGGGGCAGAACTCTCAGTCATAAGATCATCTAGTCCTAGACTTTTCTTTGATGGGAATTTGTTTTGATGGGAGAATTTTTATTACTTACTTAAACACCTTAATTCATTTAGTTTTGTCAGTCGTTTATTTTTTAAACATTCAGTCTTGGTATGCTATATTTATAGGAAATTTTCCTCTTCTAGATTATCAGTTTGTTGTTATTTAAGTATTCACAGAAGCCTGATAATTATTTCTACTTTTACTACATAAATTGTAATGTTCCCTTTTACATTTCTCATTTTATGTACTTGAGGTTTCTTTTTTTTCTTAGTTATTCCACCTAATCATTTGTCTATTTTGTTCATATTTCCAAGAAGTCAACTCTCAGTTTTCTTGATCTTTTCAATTAATTTTCTGACCTTTATTTCTCTTTTTTCTGCTCTAATTTATGTTGTTTTATGTTTTCTAACAAATATGGGTTTAGTTTTTTTCTGCTATTTTTAGTTCTATGATTGCTATTAATTTGAACTCCTTTCTTGTTCAAGATGTGAGCATTTAATGCCGTGTTACATCCCTTTTGGTATTGTTTTTACTGCATCACCTAAATTTTGGCTCAACATAAAGAACAAAGCATGCAATTCACCATGTAAGCAAGATGAAGAATTAAAACCAGGTGAATAATTCAACAGATGAGGAAGGAGTATTGATAAAACTCAACATGCTTTCATCATAAACTTTCAATAAATGAGGTGTAGATGAGACATTCTTCAGTGCAGTAAAAACATGACAAGTCCACAACTAACATCAGATCAGTGGTGAAAATTTTTCAACTTTTTCTCTAATTCGAAACAAGTAAAAAATGCCCAATCTATTACTTCTTTTCAATATAGTAATAGAAATGAAAGCTAGAGCAATTAAGTAGGAAACATACGTAAAATATAAGTGAATCAGGAGCAGTAAAGACAAATTATTTTTCTTTGCTGATGATATGTTTATAATTATAGATAATGCTAAAATCCTATGACAAAATGTTAGAAATGCTATCATTAAACTCTCAGGATATAAAACTAACATACAAAAGTTAAATTAGTATCGTTTCTATAAACTAACAACAAACGACCTGGAAAATTTTTTAAGTGTTTGGTAAAATATATATCTAGGAGATGCCTCCTGTTTTGAAAGGCTATTATTTTAAAAATTTGTTTAACACATGTAGATAAATTAATATTGGTTCTTTTGCAAATTTTGGCAGATTGTATCTGTTAAGATAGAAACTGTATAGGCTCATTTAATCTAGACTATCAAGTTCATAGGCATACGATTGGTACTAATATTTTTGATCATCCTTTTAAATGTGTGTGTAATATACATCGTCCCCTTATTTATTTTGGGATTAGTAGTTTGTGTTTAGATTTGTAGATTTTTTTCCATTAATTAGACTGGTGTTATGGTTTAGATATAGAATGTCTCCCAGAAACTTTTTGTATTTAAACGTTAGGGAACCATGTGTTGATGTGCTATTAAGAGGTGGGCCTATTCAGGATGGCAGGGTTACAACCATGTGGTAGATTAAGGGCATATAGTGGAGTACAGGTGGGCATATGACATATTCCTGGGCCTGTGACCTGGAAGGGGTCATAACAGAAGCTTAACCCAGAAAGGGCAGAACAGGATGCTTGACTTAGAAAGGGCAGAGCACTGGGATAAGACCTAGAAGGATATGCACTAGCTCCTCCCTTCATCACTCACTTGGCTTTCTGTCTGCCATGCATGAAAGAGCTTTTCTCCAACCAGACCTCACCGTGTGCTTCCACCCTTGCCACAGCTCATGAATGAACTACGGAAGGCATTCTGAAACTATGAGCTAAAAGAGATATTTCCCCCTACAGGTTGTGGGTGTTGGGTGTCCTCTCCCTAGGACACCTGGTTAAAGGCTTCTTGATTTTTTACGGATTTTTTTTTTTCAAAGAACTATTTTCTATGTTATTATTTTTCCTATCAATTACTTGTTTAAAATTTTACTGAATTTTAACCTAAGTTTCTTATTTTTCTTTTTATTTGTATTTGATTTTTTTTTAGTTTCTAAAGGTAGAATCTTAGATGACCAATTTTAGATTCTTTTTAAAAAATATATATGTATCTAAAGCTATAAGTCTCTCTCTAAGCACTGTTTTTACCACATAGTTTGCAAGTTATTCACAATTTTATTTGGATAAGAATACATTTAAATATCTCTTGAGAGGTGGATATGGTGGTACATGCCTATAATCTCAGCCACAGGAAGTCTGATGCAGGAGAATTGGTATGAGGTTGAGGTCAGCCCAGTCTCTCTAGTGAATTCAGAACCAGCCTGTACTACAGAATGAGACCTTGCCTCAAAAAAAAATTATCTTGAGATTCCTGATGTGTGTCTTATTTAAAAAGTAATTTCCAAATAATTTAGCATTTTCTAGCTATCTTGCTATTATTGATTTCTGTTTTGTCTTCACCGATCTGGAGGCAGATATTTATAATTTCTATTCTAAATTTGCTAAGATATATTCTTTGTCCTAGAATTTAGTCTCTTTAAAAAGATTCCTCTACCTCTTTTGAGATTTTGTTTCCCCCTGTGGTGCTGAGGATAAAGCCCAGGGTGTTCACAATGAACAAGCCCAATCCATTTTTATTTTTGCTTTTGAGATAGGAATTTACTAAGTTGCTGAGTTCCAGCTCAAACTTATGATCCCTCTTTCTTAGCCTCCTACTTTGCTGGTCTCTAGTTGAGCCTATTTACCTGTAGATTCTTCAGTCAATCTGTCTTTAAGAAAGATTGGTGCTCCACTGTGTACATACTTTACATTTTTGCATCCATTGATCTGTTAATGGATACTTTAACATTTTCCATAGTTTAGCTATTGTTACTTATGCTACTTGTAGTGGTCCGGATCTGGAGTGTCCCTCAAAAGCCCCATCTTCCTTTAGATGTTGTGTAGGGTGCGTTGTGGGTCCTGGCTGGAAATGGTGAAGAATTGACGCCGCTTGACCTGGAGGGGCATGTGTTGGTTCCGCCCTTCCTCCCAGTCTCTCCCTTTACCACCTTGTGATGAGGATCTCTGTTGCTGGAGCTCTCGCTCTGGCCCTGCCCCCTGCTCCAGACCTGCCACGTGCTTCCAATATTTTCCAGCCACCCACTCATGAATGGAATATGACCTTCTGAAACTATAAGCTGAAATAAATCTTTCCTCCCTAGGTTGTGAATGTTGGATATTGAGTCACAATGATGAAAAAGTAACTAAGACACTGTTATAAACATGAGTATGTATGTTGCTCTGTTATACGTGGCTTTCAACTATTTTTGGAAAGATACCCAGAAGTGATATCACTGGATCAAATGATTATTTTCAGCTTTTTGAGGAATCTCCATACTTTTTTTTTTAGTGGTTGTATAAGTTTACAGCTCCACCAGCAATATAAAAGGATTCCTTTTTTCCAGCATCTTGTTCAAATTCTTGATACACTCCATTCTCACTGGGGTAATATGTATCTTGGTGATATTTTGATCTGCATTTCTCTAATGGCTAAAGACGTTGAAGACTTTTGTGTTCCCTTTTGGAACACATCACACTTTTGGTAGGTGTCTCCATTTTTTGGATATTCTCTTCCTTGTCGGCCCTTTATCTCTTCGACTTTGAGTTAAAGAGACTTATATTGAGATAGCCACAAGCTCAGAGGTTCTTGCTGTAGCCAAGCACAATTTACTGTTAAGCCCGTGAGGGACATACTTCATTTCTGTTACAGTGTTAGTGTTTCAGGTATTTTTGGTTCTTTTGTGGAATTTGCTTATCTGTACTTATACTACCCAGCTATTCTTACCTGCTATCTTATCTGTTGAAATTCTTAGGTTATTAAATCACAGCTTCTCAATTTTCTGAGTCTGATAATTTCAACATCCTTGGAATACATTAGTGTGGTTGTAATGATTGCTCTGACTCTTCAAGTCGTGTATTTTTTTTTTAAGTGTTATTACATCCTCTATTTTTTTCTTGAGATTCCGTAATATGGTGAGTAAAAAAAGCTTCAGTAAATGATCCCTGAGTAAAGTGAGGGTAAAATGTGCAGGTAAGAGCTGTGTTCTACAGGTTTCAGCAGGTCTGTGCTGTGAACAGGGATCTTTCAGGCCACTATTTTCCACACTAGGAATGACAGATGACCAAAGTGGACTAGTGCAGGCTATTCCTTAGTTAAATAACTTCTCTTGAGAGAAGAAACTTGTTAAGAAAGCAGACATAGTGCTCTGAATTATTTCAAATTGGTTCACTGTCTTTTCCATAATCCAGTACACATACTTATCTTCCATATTTACTGTGAGGACCAGTAGAACTCCAGAAGGCAAAATTTAGGAATGTGTAGGCCCTTTCTATGACAGGAATATCTGGGGTGTCTGAGAGCCATCCCACTAGTCACAGTGCAAATTTTCCTATTTTGGCTCTGGGTCCTGCAGAAGTGGCTATTCACGGGAGTCTGTTCCAGTAAGCTGTGATTCTGTAACTGCCTTTTGGTGTCTGCAATCTTGGAGGTAGCAATTTGCCTTGTGATTGCTCTTTTGGTTCTAAGAAGAGTTGTTGGCTTTTCAGTTTATTGATCTTTTTACCTGTTGCTAGGCCAAAGTGGTGATGTCTAGGTTTCTAATAACAAAAATTCAACCTTTCCTTTTATACTAACAAAATTTTATTTTATTCTGAAGCCATATGTTGTTTTTTTTTTCTTGGTGGTAAATTTAAGTCTTTAAAACAACAACAAAATTAAAGAGAAAGATTTCTAATTTTTTTCTCTCCACTTGTCTAAAAGGATTTCTATAAACTGTTTGATTAACTATTCAAACCGAAATGCAGTTGACTGATTTAATCTATTGTAAGCAGAGGAAACACAACACAAAATACATGTTGGCTGAGTATCAGGCTCAAATTATACTTTAGATTCACAGTCATTTATTCAATTTTTTAAAAATTCATACGGTTGTAGCCAAGATTTTTTTGAACTTTAGAAAATTTATGCATATATTTGATATTCCATAACACTCCTCATAGGGTTTGGGATGAAACCATGTAATCAAAAATATTTCTTTAATAACATACATAAATAATCATATTAAGTAATATAAGCACACACTATAAATACTTTAGTGTCAAGTCAGATTTTTTGCTTATTGGTACACACTTTGCAGGTTTTATTTCACTTTTCAGAACGACTTGGATGTTGGACATATAAGTGCAGGAATATGTAATATAATAAATTTTACCAATTTGTAAAAGTAACCTGCATTCAACTTCTTTACTACTTCTTTTCACCCTTTACAAGAATGTGCATTGTCTAATGATGAAGCTCATTAGTTTTGAAAAACTGAGCAGGTACATAATGAACGAATAATAGTTATTATTTTGTCCATTTACATTTTATTGTTTGAAACTTATTTCAACTATGATAACATCATGACAATAGGTTAGTATGATGGATTATTAGCCAAGTTGATTAAGAACTCGTAAATTCCTTTAAGTTGAAAATAACTATATTTTTATGTATTTGGACTTCAGTTTCTCTAGTTGAATTTAGATGGATGAGAACATTTTGAAATCACTTAAAGGTCACCTCTTACTTGTATTTGAGGAAACATTATATGCCTAAATATTCAGACTCCAGAATCATGAGCAAACTTTTCATTTATTCTCAGAACTATTTCTCACATATACATTGGGGAAATTATACAAATTCTATAAGCCTTGGTTCTCTTATTTAAAAATAAGGTGGCGATTGCCTAGGAAGCACAAGGCCTTGTGTTTGATTCCTCTGCGCCATACAAGTCAAGAATGGTGAGTAATCCCAGCACTCAGAGGAGGATAAGGCAGGAAGATTGCCATGAGTTCAAGACCAGCATTGGATACATTGGACTACAGAGCAAGAAAAGAAAAAGGAAACAAGGTGATGGTACCTTACTTCATGAATTGATGGAAGGTAAAACCGAGACAAGGCTAGCGGACTGTTCAGCATAGCTTCTCATACGAACTTTAGTATATTTCAGTATTACTGCTAAAACCAGAGTATCTGTTTAAGTTATATAATGTACACGTGTTCACAAAAAATAACTGCACAAATGTCAAAGAAATTCATGTAACCATCTAGATATTTTGGTAGAGTTATCTATATTTCTTTCAAAATTCTAGGTATTTTTAATTTCTAAATCTCTTTTAGCCAACTATATCAGAACTTGGATGTTAGTGTGAATAGATACAATTATTCTAATATTCTAAATATACTTTAAACTTTTACTAGAGAAAAATGATAGTGCAAAGTAATGCTCTTGTGAGCTTTGCCTACTTATGAACAATCTAAAACTTAGTAGCTTAGAGAAGCCATTCATTGAGCCCAGAGCTGGGTGTTCCAGCACAAGCAGCTGGCTCAGCCGTGTGGTTGCTCTGGCCTCGGCTGGATTCACTCACATGACTGCATTCAGCTCGTGAGTGGCTGGGGACTGCTGGGCCTTGCTGGCCTCGGCTGGACCAGCTTGTCCTTCCCTCACTTTGTCTTGGATCATAGAGCAGAAAAGCTGGGGCTTTTAGAAATGGCAGTTACAATGACTGGGAGAGTGTGAGGCTTCACGAGTCCCTGGCTTGAAACTGGAATAAAGACAGGTTGCTGGCCAAAGAAAATCAAAGTTCTAATCTGGGCTCAAGGGGAGAAAAATGAACTTTAACTGCAAAATCACTTGTACAAGTTATAGACTCAGGATAAGAAAGATTTAAGGCCAGTTTTAGAATTAACGTATGTGATAAAGTATATATAATTTTGCTTAAATTACTGACTATAAGGTATTACCACTTAGAAATAAAAATTATTCATGTGAAAGGAAGAAAAATCATTGGCTTGAACTATAAAAATGAGTGGTTTTGGTAAATATGAGAGTGCAAATTTGGTATGATTGAAAAATTACTTTAAAAAACTTTCTAATATGTTCCTCCATGTAAATCCTTAAGAAGATTGAGCACAGACAATGTTTTATCTCATTGAATTCAACAGATACTCAACCTTATGCACATGTGGGATAAAGATTTAGAGTAGGGAGAAGCTCTCCTCATATATTGGATTGTAAAATAAAACAAATGTTTTGCAAACAATTATAATTCAATACTTTCTTTATTATTAATGTGTAGACTAATACATTCTGGTAAGGACATCAGAGGTTAGCTCTCTTAGTTACTTCTTTGTTTCTGGGACAGAATATCTGACATCCGTAACTTAAGAAAGGACAGATTTATCTTAGCTCACAGTCTCTAAAGGTCTCACACAGTTAACGCTTGATTGGCTAGCAGTGGTAGAAACACGTGGCAGAGGCACAGGCGGACAGCTATTCACACCAAGACAGATAGAAAGCCAAGTGAAGGGAACTACTCTCCTTGGTCCTGCCCCGGTAATCTACCCCTTCTGAGTCAATACCCAGTGTTCCGCCCCTTGCGACCAGATCCCACCTCTTAACAGCACATGGTTCCATCAGTGCAACATACCAATACAGGAGGATTCTGAGGACACGACAGATCCAAACCATAACATTCTGCCCCTGACACTCAAAAGATTCGTGTGACCTCGTTATGCAAAATGTAGTAAGGCCATCTCTAAAAGTTGCCAATGTGCTACATTTCCAGCACTGTTGCAAAGTCAAAGTCTCCTCTGAGTTGCAAGGGAAATTCATATTGTGATTTTCTGTAAAATTCAAAGAAAAGTTACATATTTCCAACATACAGTGGCACAGGGTAAACGTTCCCATTCAAGTGAAAGAGAAGGAAGAAAGAGAGCAATTGGACCAAAGCAGTAGCAAAACTCAGCAAAATAATAACTAAATACTGCAGTTTTATTAAATTTGGCAGCTCCGTGTCCAGTTTTCTGTGCAAGATGTGGCAAGATGTGAAATTTGAAGGGCTTGGGTGACTCCTTCCCTACAGCTCAGCCTTTAGCTGAAATCTTCATAGCTTTTCCTTGGGGCCGGGGTGAAGGGATCTCTATTCACAGCCTGAGCCTTATTCACTGAATGATCCATGATTCCGCCATCTTCAAATTTTGGAGGTCTCCACTGTACCTTTTGCTTTGTCACAGGTTCATGCATTGTCCTCTCAGAAGCACACTGCCTAGCCTCTAAAATCTCCCCTTGAAACCTGCTCAGAAGCCTTCATAACTGAACTCTTATACTCTGCATTCCTGTAAAGCCACAGTTGTGTGGATGGCACCACTAAGAGCCTCCGGCTTGAGCAGTTAGTTGTCTGGCCCCCTTGGACAATCATTGCATAGGTCTTGGAGTTCTTACATGGCTGAACTCCAGCGAACACCTCTCTTTGACCCTTCAGAATGCTCTGGGGTACTCTTCTGAGAGAAAGGTACTCTGCCTTTTCACCCTTTAATTGGTAAAGAATGGGTCTTGATGATTTTCGACATGTCCTCAAGACATCTTTCTTTATAATCCTGATTGCAAATACTTGGCTTTTTAAAAATGCTAATCTCTTTATGTGCTCTTCTACCCAACCTTTGCACTCCCTTCCAGTGTTATTAAACTGCACGCTTTTCACATCATTTTTTCTGCCATTCTTTCTGCTTTTTATCACAAAATTAGCTAGAAGCCACAAGTTTTATCCATGCAATATCATAAACATTGGACTGTCTTTTAATTTTCTCGGGCAAATTAAGTAGTCCTTTCCCATGAATCACAGCTTACAGAAAGGATCCAGGACAGGCCCAAAATGCCCATAAACTTTTTGCCAGAGCATAGCATGCATGTTTCCAGAACAATCACCAATAAACTTCTTGAGCGTGGCCTTTCCAATCCACACTTCTACCAGCATTCTGGTCTTGTGAACTCTGATCAGAATCTCACAACAAGCTCAGATCAGAGCTCTCCAGGGTTTCTCTAGGCAGTATTTTCAAACCTTTCTAAACTCCTCCTGCAAACCAGTTTTAAAGGATTCCAAACCACACGGTCAAGTACAATCACAGCTCCCCTTCTCTGATACCGATTTCTTTTTTTTTTTCCTTATTCATAACTGGGACAGAATACTTGACATCCACATCTTAGAATTTATCACAGTTTCAGAAGATCTCACACTGTCCATTCATGGGTGGTTGCCAACAGTGGAAGCACCTGGCAGAAGCACAGATAAAAAGGTGTACATGGCATGGCAACAGAAAGTGACGTGAGGGAGGAGGGTGAAGCTACCCTTCCAGGTCCTATCCCAGTAATCCACCCTTCCTAGATAAAGCCCCAGTGTTCCATTTCCTCAGACCAGGCCCCACCCCTTAACACCACATGGTTCCATGAATATTTCACAATATCCATTCAAATATATGAGGTTTTTATAGGGGACATTATAAATAAAAAACCCCATAGCATTAACTAATGCTTATTTTCCATTATAAGTTGAGGCACTTCAATCATTTACTTGTAAAAAGAAAATTTCTAAATGACAGCATCAGCCAGGTGGTAATTACTTGAAAGTAAAGTTAAAATGGAGCAAAAAGAAGTGTCGTTGGTGATTAAGTAGCCTCTCTGAGCTCCTATGAATAGCTTATTTTTATATGCAGGCCACATCGGCATTTCTTAAATGAGGGGAAAAAAAAAACTTTCTTTGATAGGACATTAGTACTGTTTGGAAATTCACATGGGCAGAATCATTGGGAAAGGGGTTTTACAGCTACCTAGTAAATGCTTGGTATATTTCTTGGTATAAATGAACCATATTTAAAGCTAAAAATGGATTGTAAATAATGCTGTGAGTGTAGATTTTATGTGTAGACTTAAAATTGTGTAAAGACCCAGGAAAAATTCTAACATACTGTTGTATTTCTTATACTGTTACAGTTTCTCTGAGTTTTGTATGAAATACAGTTTGTTCTTTTATCTTCCATGGACAAATTCCAGAAAACCGTACTTTAAGCAACATGTGTTAAATTTGACTTGCTCTTGTCCTGTACTTGCTGCTCACAATCTTTGTTCTTTTTTTTTTAAATTCGTTTCAAGTATACCCAATTCAGTTTCTCTTACAAGTTATCTCATTTATTGATCTATTTTATGAACTCTTCACTACGTTGTAGAGTTCATCGTATCTTGAATATTTATTAGGAGGTTCACTACATTAAAATACAATTGTCTTTTATGCGGTATTAGACAGGGTTTTCGAGATAAACTGACCAATATGATTATTTATATCTTATCTTGTACATACGGTATACATGTGTAGTATATACAATACACGTACACAGCCATAATCCAGTTTGATGATGATCTTGTACCCGTCTTTTTACTTGTGGAAGGTTCACTGTCTTCTCTGCTTTGGCTTTCGCCCGTTTGGCTTAGTGTCCCACATACATGAAGGTAAGCCACTTTACTCAATGTACTAATGTGAATGTGAATCTCATACAAAAATACTATCATAGAAACACCTATAACAATATTTGATCAAATATCTGGTCACCCCAATGGATTAGTCAAGTTGGCATATAATGATAACTATCGCAGCTAACATTCCTTTAGGGGCCTTATCTCTGCTGTCTAATAGCTAATATGACTACCAATGACAAAGAAAGAAGGCCACTGTGCCTGTGGGCACTGTTTATTTTAATATGTGCCTTAGCAGGTATCATCTGGACCTGGCAACTTAATCTTCTCTCCATAAGTTAAAAAAGTAAGCCTGGTGAGATATGTGTACAAGGGATCAGAGTACGGTAGTATCATAGGTAGATGGGGCAATAGCATCTCTCAAAGTTCCCACTACAGAGAGAGACTCGTCTTCAGGTATACACCTTATTTCTTCTTTACAATGAGTGTACTATGGTGGTTTCTTCAAAACAAAGCTTTAGCACAGAAGCCTGTAATCTGTATTTTAATATATGCAAATGCTTCTATTACACGTTTTTTATTCTGCTCCCTGTAAACTATAAAACTGTACCAAGTGATTAGCAATTTTTTGGAACTACTTTAAAATGAAATACAACTTACAAGGTAAGAATCATGACTCTAAACTTTAACTGCCTGGCTTTGCCATACTCTGTTACTGTGAATATGGGAAAATATTTAGCATATTTATACCATCATTTCCTCTACTAAAATGGAGTAAACCTCTGTGATGTTGAACTACAATTAACTTCTTCGGTTTTAATTTCACCAAGAAAATGATAGCAAAAATACTTCTTAAAGTAACACAAAAATTAAGTATAATCTCATCAACACTGATATATAAGTCTTGGAATCTAAAGTTGTAAGTGTCGTGCCAACGCATGATTTCTCCTGATAAGGATTATGATTAAAGCCAATGACTAAACACTGTACCACACCCACATATTCAAAGGCCAAATTAGAACCAGACAAGAGTCTTTTCAGAACACAGCATCCCTTCCGGTACTTTCTGCCCTTAATATCTTATTAAGATAATATAGCATGTTATCACTACAAGAAGGCACTGCTACCGCTTTTTAAAAAATATATCTCTCTTACAAATCGATAATTAATATTTAGAAAATGTCGGAAGATGCAATTGAAAAGGGCAACCTTTCAATTTCTTATCTAATAGTTCACTGTTCCTGGATAACACTATATTGCCCTGACCCCTCGCTGTTCACCTTGCCTGGCACACGGGTCGTCTTCTCTACTGTTCCCACCACCATCTGGATCTTTTGTTGACGCTACTTACTCATCAGGTCTCAACACTCTTCCTTCTTCTGTGGTTCTGCCTATGTCTTACTTGCCATGTTCCCCAATTATTCAGCTCTCAAGTTCCCAAAAATCTTTGCAGTTTGATTGTAAAGTCTGTTACACGTAGCGTTGCAATTGCAACTGTCCTTTCCTCATGCCTATCCTGTTATCAGCTCATGAAGGATAGAAATCACGCCTGTGATGGTCTCTGCGCTGTCAGCAATTCTGGGGTCTTGAAACATGAAAGTACAGGAACATACACGTGTGACTAAAATAGACCACGAATCACCGTTAAGAAGAAAAATGAATAGTTTCAAACAAATAGCCTACAAGATCATAAGAAAACAATTCTATGAAGTAAAAATAAATTTCACGCTTATTAACTTGAGTTTATATTTTATCACTTATTACAAAAATTTACTATGCTAAGATATTCTCCAAATAGCTAGCAATTTGACAATCATTTGTTTATCCTGTTACAAACTACATCTGTAGCCAAATCTGACTCCCAGATGTATTTTCTTTGTTAAACTTTTAAAATTTAGAACATATGGTAATTATTTGAGATAAATAACAATATCTTACAATGCTTCAATCTGTTCCAAAACTTGTAATGTAAATGTTCTAAGGTTTAGACTTCTGGGTTTTAGATCTCTCTATTATGATTTGTTCGTTGGGAAGGCAAGGTTAGTGTTTCAGTGTACCACCGATTAACAGACAGACAGATGACTGTTGTAACCCGATGGAGGAAGGTTTAATGTGGCAATTGTCTAACTAGAATGATGCTTTATATGCATAATAAATCGATCAAGTTAAATCAGATGAAAAGGCACTACTGTAAGGATATGTGTACATTTCTTATTTTCACAACATTAAAAATTATTTTTTCCACCAAGGTAATAGACCTGTGTTGTTTTCTATATTCTACTTAGGGAAACTTAATGCCCTTCATCTGTTCTTGTGAACCACTTCTGATGCGTATATCGTACATACAGGCTTATTTATCCATTTATTTAAAAAATAATCTTTGGCCTTTTTTGCTTAAATAGATGGCAACAAAATGCTTCTGATTTGCAAAAATAAAAAAGATAATTTTGTAAGCTCTATTTTTGTGTAATACATATGAATGTCAAACTCTTTTCTAATAAAAGCATTTGTAAGCAGGGAAATGTTAATAAAAACCAAACTGAAATGAAATAAATGTATAAACTTGTATATTCTGAGTTTTCTGTACAAATAGGTCTTTGGAGCATCTTACTTCTGATTTTTGCCCTAAAAATTAAATTCACACTTTATAAATAGAAAGCCAAATGTGCTCAGTAGACATCTGCTTAGAAATGACTTACATTCTAACATCTCCAAACTACTGATGGTATAGGGAATACCTGAAAATATTATGCATTAAAATGTATATATTGAACAAAATAAATGTATATAAAGAAACAACTAAACTATGCACATAAATATTAGTACAGCGCATGTGAATGGCAAAATTATGGTAGACTCTTTTGTGCTTATATTGTCCTGTGTATTCAAAATGTTTGTGTTTTTTTAAACTTCATGATTAACAACTTCTATTTTCTAATTCCAGAAATAACAAACACTGATGTTGATAGGTGTGAAATGTGTCTTGAAAGGATTAAGAAATATGACCTATGTTTTGATACTCATTATACAGTACAAGGGGTTTTATTGAAACAAATAATGATACTTTGAAATGCTTATCAGAACAGTTGCATGGGCCAGAGGAATAGCTCAGTGGTTAAAGAGCTTGCCTAGCAAGTGCTGAGTACCAGAGTTCAATTCCCCAGCACCATATAAACCGGGTGTGATGCACATGACTGGAATCTTAGCATTCGGGAGGCTGAGGCAGATGATTGCTCTGAGTTCAAGGCCAGCCTGGGCTCCATAGTGAGCTCAGAACCAGCTCGCTCTACAGACTGAGATCCTCTCTCAACAAAACAAAACAAAGAAACAAAAAACCAACAACAATAACAGTTACAAATGTAAAATTCATGAGAGAATGTGTCACTTGAACATCACATACAGTTAAATACTACACTCAGATCAGATTGACCTACATGTGTATGAAGAAGGCAATGACTTAGAGTGGTACATTATTCCTCCTAAATACGAAACCTCTTCCTCCTTATTTAGGCCACTTTTGTTCTTCAGTGGAGTTTGACAACGCTGTATAAACGTATTCTTTTATAAAATGTTTAGTTTCCTTCCAAGGATCCTCATAGATTTGATGATCGTTATGAATGGGTATTTTTTAAAACCGTCTTAATATATTTTTAAATTAATTGTGTTTGGAAAGAACACCAATTCTTGAGATGGAGTTTATATAACACAAACTTTCTGAATGTAATATTTTTAAAGATTTAGTTACATGTACTCTTGAATTTTGCTTGTAGGTAAGCATATATTTGGAGTATGTTGATAATTTGTGTTCTTGTCTTCTACTTTTTATTTATTTTTTCTGTTATTGTGTTTGACAGCCTTTTCAGCTAAAATGTGAAAGTATTGCTAATTATCAGTCTCTGACATAATCTTCATAGGAATGCCTTAATATATTTGGTTAATTAATAGAAAGTTTTTGTGGGGTCTGAGTCTATATTTTCATTAGATTAAGATATCTATCTACTATTCCCACTTTACTAAGAATTTTAATCATGATCTACTGCATTTTCTTTCTTTCTTTCTTTCTTTTGCTTTGGTACCAAGGACTGAACCTGGGGTCTTGAGTGTGCCAGGCAACCACTCTACCACTGAGCTATATCCTCAGTTCTGCATTTTATTTTTTCACATCTTTATATATTAATACTATTTAATATCTGACCTTATAACCTTGAGATAAAATTCAGTTTGTTTATGCCATGTTCTTTCTTTAAAATATAATTAGGTTTGGATTATGTTTCTTTAGAACATTCATTCCTAGGAGAAATTTGCCTAGAATTATTCTCTAATATTTTATCTATCTTTGGTTTGAACATACAAGATTTTGGGATTTTGTCCTTTTCGTCTTTACTCAAAAAAATAGTTGCATCTGTTGTTATCCATTCTTTCAAGGTTCGGCTAGCTCACTTACAAAATGATCTGGAAATAGAGCACATGTTCTTGAGTATTGGCTCAATATTTCAGCTATTGTCTACCCAAGAAATTAATAAAGGCATACAGCCAAATTTAGCACACTATCTTTTTTTGCAAGTAAAATTTATGAGGAACAAAGCTACACTCATTTTTATACATATTGTCCATGGTTGCTTCCACACTCTGAGTAATTGGAACAGAAATTTTATGGCCTGCAATGTTAAAACATTTATTATTTGATCTTTAATAGAAAAAGTTTTTCAAACCTTGATCTAATCAATTTACAATTTATTTTGTCTTTAAATTGCCCTATTAATTGTCATTTTAACTATATTGGTATAATGCTCTCATTGTTTTATAATATATAATCTATGAGGTCTCCTAGATAAGCTTTCATTTCAAAACATTTTCTGTGATCAATTTTGCTTGTTTATTGTCATGAATATTTTTTAAAAAGTTGTTTTATTCTATAATTCAGCTTTGGAGATATTCAAAACCTGGCAAAAGAGCAAATTTCTTCACCCAAAAGATTAGTTCTTAGGCCCAGCATGGTGGAATGCACCTGTAATGCCAGCACTCTGGAATGCTGAGACAGAAGAATTGCAAATTCAAGCCCAGTTAAGACAGTGAGTTGGTGAGCTAGTGAGATCCAATCTCAAATTAAAACTTTTAAAGTTCAATGAGAAAGCCCTGGTTTCAATTCCTAGTACACTTAAAAAATTAATTCTTTGGATATTTTATTTTCCACTAATATAAAAAAGTTGTAACTACTAACATTTATTGAACTGAATCTAAACTTCTAATAAGCCATTATATTTTTAATGTGACCTTTGATAAATAATTTTAACTCTTCTGATTCTAGTTTTCTTCTCTGTATTATGAAAATGACAGCAGTTCCTAGAATTCCCTAAAAGAGTTTTTAGAACATAGCAATGTGATTTACCTGTCAATTATCTTGAGGGTAGTGTCAAAATGTTTAAGCCTCATTCAAGTAAAAAATTAGGAATTGTCATCTTGTTCAATTTTAGCCATCCCCCACAAGTTCAGAAACTAAGTCTCTACAGAGAGTGTATTGATCACATAGAAATATGCAAAAAATTCTGTCTTTGTCTTGCCAAATGTCTCGGACTTTGCCTTTCAAATTCCCATTCAGGGATCTGCTCTGTGCCTCCCGTCAAAGCTACATGATCAATTCCACTTATCAGCTCATCTTCAGGTTTTTACACCACCAAATGTGTTTATGCATGGTCAGAATGTGGTGAGGATAATATGCACATTTATTCCAACGTTGGTAGAAAATCTTTCTGAGTTTATTTTCTGTGTTTATACTGATTAGCAAACACATAATTGTTAGGGAAAATGATTCAAGACAATAATGGACTGTGTAAGCCGGAGATGTCCCTCCCTTACGTCATGGGCCAGTACTAGTCCTCGTCTAGTTCGGAATCTGACAGGGGATGAGTGGTTGGCCAGACTGCAAAATTTCATCTTTATTTATAATACCACCTGGAACAACTGATACTACAGTCTTAATGCCACCTTCCATCAGATCAGCAATAGCATTAGATTCTCAGGAGTGGAACAGTGCTGTGAACTATACATGGGAGTGAGAAGATTGTGCGCTCCTTATAAAAATAATGCCTGATATTTTGTGATGGAACTTAGGCCATGATGCTAGTGCCTGGGTCCTCTCATCTAGCTGTAGGAGAATAAGATCATGGCCTCTGTTGATTCTGCTTTACCATAGATTTTATAAATGTGTATTTATATATTTTAACATAAGAATAGAAATAAAATGCTTGATAAGTCTTATGTGCTTGAATCATCCCAAAACCGTCCCCTTCACCCACTTTATCCATGAAAAAATTATTTTCCACAAAACTGGTCCCAGATGCCAAGAAGTTTGTAGGCTGCTGATGTAGTCAATGAACTTAGAATTAGAGATTTGGTAAAATGAATTTAAAATTAATAAAACAAATAAACCAATAATGTTTATTAGTTTTCCTCAAGGTATGCGCAAGTATTAGACAATATATATATATATATATATATATATATATATATATATATATATATATATATATAATGTAACTTTAGAAGTATAAAATAATCATGAAAACAAACTCTAATAGATTTTTCCTGTAGAAGGTAGTTATTCTTATACTTAAAATCGATGGTCCTCACAAAAAACAAAAAGAGAATAATACAATTTCCCTCAACATCCATAGAAGGTGAAGGTAATAGAAACTGCCTCTTAAATTTGTTATGAAAACTAAATGGAATAATCCACCAAAAAATGTAAGCACATGTAACTACATTTTTTTTAGGTATTTAGACCTTTTTGGGGATAAAATTGAAAATTAATACTAGAATCTTCACACTAAATGATATCTGACTCTTTGCTTTGTTTTACACAGGGTTTCATTAAGTGACCTAAAACTTAGAATCCTCCTATCTCAGTCACCCGAGTAGCTGAGATTAGAGATGTACACCATGCAGTGAGCATCTTTTACGTTTAATATAATTTTGGTATGATTGTGTCTATATTTACCCTCCTTCTGTTTTTTATGTTTTCTACCTTCCCATTATTCTCTTCTTTTTGGAATAATGCCACATTTCATTTTTTTCATGTGTGGTCTCACCAGCCCTAATTTTTCTTTGCTCTTCCAGTGTTTTTATTTATAGTGTATATCTCTGTGACTTGGTTACTGGGTTGTGGTGTCAGGTATTGTGTCCCAGAAGCGAGACGGTGACTAAACCAGTGTCCACAGACAGAAAATGAAGACTATTACCATTTGATCCCGCAGGAGTAGATATAAATTTTTGTCTAATTGTATTTCAGTGAGAAAGTACATATTAAATAAATATGCACTTAAGAAACCCAGCTGATAACAACTATGGCACATCGCGTGTTGAATCTGAGGGCTACTCAACAGAAGACGTGTCATCAGTTCAATGACAAAATTTCTCAAAATGGAATTACAGGAGAGTGAACATGAGCTTTTTTTGCAGATTAATGATGACAGCCCCTGAAGTTGTGATCTAATGTAAGAATTATTTTATTATGATGCTCAGAGAGTTTAATATTGGGTATATACTGAATAATACTCCTCAATTTATACATGGACCAAATTCACACATGAAGGGTTAATTTTCAAAATACAAATTGTTTTGTAGATTAGAATGCATTGGTGAACAAATATTTTGAATAATAATTTATTAAATATTAACTTCAGAAATGTAGTAAAGTCATATATCTATATATACTTAATATATAGCATCAATGGAAGTATTCTAACATGTAGGTATTATTCATAATGCTATTTTTATAAAAATGCATTTTAATAAATAATTTAGGACACCTGGATTGTGTCTTTCTCCATAATGCCAGTACAGCCTGAAGCCTGACATAGGGAATGCTTCACGCCACATTGCCACTTCTGTGGAGTTATTCACCTATTACATGACTGCATATTCTAAGTAAGTCTGTATTTTTATAAAAATCTCTTATTGACCACTACCCACTACTCCAAGTGTCAAATTAAAGAATAAAGCAGAAGTACAAGTCAGGAATACTGGACAAGAGCCAACCTCTGCCCTGTGTGCTAATCGGCTCCCTGTTCCTGGAACGCAATATCAGGCGCACACAGTTTAAGTGGGTGTTTAGTTTAGTTCTGGGATATGGAAGACTCGGTACAAGTTTAGGATGCTCCAAAGCAGAAACATCACAGCATATGGGTATGGTAGTGCTTAGGTCATAGCAGTTTCGAAGCTGGGTGGAGGAGCAGTACCAGAGAGGAGGGACAAAGGACAGACCTAGACCCCATGGCTACACCTCCTTACCCTTCCCAGGTGTACACAGCACTGTGCTCAGGAGCATCCCAGAGCCTGACACTACCCTAACTGCCACATCCCTTCCCTTAACTCCAAATAATAGTATATGATTTTGCATAAAAACCATTCCATGTGTAACTGGAAAGGCAAAAACGCCCTCCCCAAACTCAAAGATTTCAGCACTTTTCCAAAATCCATATAAAAGTCATTTTTGAACCAGAACTCAAACTCTTAACTATGAACCCTAGTAAGATAAAATGCTACTTCTAAGGTAGGATGGTACAAGGTCAACATTTCTATTTTATTTATTTATTTATTTATTCACTTATTTATTTAGAGACAGGGTCTCACAATGTAGTCCAGGCTGGTCCTGAACTCACTCACTATGGAGCCAGGGCTGGCCTTGGACTCATGCCAATCCTCCTGCATTCTCAGCCCCCTGAGTGCTGGGATTACAGGCATGCACCACCACGTCCTGCTTATGTGGTGCTGGGAAATCCAGCTCAGGTACTTAGCCCTTGACTTAGAGCTTTCTAGGCAAGCGCTTTAACCACTGAGCCGTTCCTCCAGTCCGAACATTTCTATTTGGACAAAAACACGCAGATGGCAATGGTAGAAGCACACAGTGGAAGCGTAGCTGGAGGAAAGCTACTCACAGTAGGAAGAAACTCCTTTTGAGCTCAAGGCCAGTGTTTCTTCCACTCCTGACCAGGCCCCACCTCTTAACAGCCCATGATTCCACAGGTAGTTCACAACATTCAAATACGTGAAGCTTCTGGGTGATGTCACAGGTCCAAACTGTAACAAGCCCAGAGCCTCTTCTTAAATAAAAAAGTTATTTACTTTTGTATATTTTTAGCTCATGTTGAGTGGCTCTTGAGATGCTTTTAAACCACAATTCTTTTTGGTCCTGTACAAATACATATGTTTTTCTTTTTTAAGAAGCCGTAATCTCATTTGACCTCAACTTTACACATGGTTTCTTCTGGACCAATATCGAAGTTTTTCAAAATGTTCTGCTCTTCTTTCTGTCACTGCTTCTCACTATAAACCTAGCTAGCGCCACCAGCAGAACCTACGCTCTAGTTTGAACATTTGCTTGGTTTGAAATTTCCTCCACCAGATTAGCCCACCACACTTATCTTCAGTCTCCTACACAGTATCAGAACATGGGCAAAATCTGCTTGTTCCGTGGGGTTTGAAAGCAGAGCAGAGGAACAGCAACAGGGAGGAAACAACAGAAATCAGACATAGACCACAGGCCACACCTCCAGAGCCCATCCTGATCCATTTGAACCAGAGCCAATCAGGTTCATGCACTGCCATATCTTGATTGTCTAATTATACAATAATCTAATTTTTATTTAAGGTGAAAAGACATATCTTTTCTTGGACCCCAAGAAAGATGGTTATTGTCATTATTGTTGTGTTTATTATCCTCAAAATATGTATATATAGATTTTTGTTCATTTACAAATGTTTCATATAATTTCAAACTCTGAATAAAACCTAACATTTGTAGAATATGTTACAGTTTTTAAATCTCTTGTATGCAATAGCTCATTTGGTCTTTAGAACTCAATGTTTGAAAATTTGAAAAAGTCATTCTTATCTGTATTCCATTATTTATACCAAACATATTTTGAAAATGTATCATTATTATGAAATTATAAATTTTCAACTTCTTTATTTATTTTTGTTTATTTGAAATAGGATCTCACCCTGTAGTCCCAGTTGTTCCTAAACTCATTATGTAGCCCAGGCTGGCCCAGAACTGAAGGCAATCTTCCTGCCTCAGCCTCCTGAGTGCTAAGATTACAGACGTGTGCCACCCCACCTGGATGACTTTATATGTAACTGAGGAATTGACCCCGGGGCCTTCCACATGCTAGACACGTGCTGCAACCAATGAGCTACCTCCTGCCCCAGTTCTACAGTTTATTTTTGCACAGACATCTGATTGTTTAATATATTAAAATTCACTGAACATTAGAGACCTAATTTTTTTTACAGCTACGCAATGTAATTTTTCTGTTGTTTACTTCTCACACCTTATTTACTTAACAAAATGAAAGCAGCAAAACATTTTTAGGCTTTCCTTGAAATGAAAAGTTCCAAAAGTCCCAAATAGCAAGTAATATTATAAGTATGTGGCAATAGTAGTTTCAGCTCTTTCTTCTATTCTAGAATAACAGAACTTTCACGCTAAAGTCAGTTGAAGAATTGACTTTTCTCTTCTCTTTTAAGATATTTTTATATACTGTTTTTCTATGAATTCATTTGCCATCACATTTTCTTCATTCTTTTCTTCTGGTCACTTTCTTTGTATTGGCATTCATCATAATTTGTTACCATTTCAATTCTTTTTAAAGAGGTTGTATCAACTAGATGTTTTAGCTTTCTTGTTATGGTAAATACATTCAGTAAGCCAAGCTTATACCCTAACCTAACAGTGGAGAAACCCATTGGGATTGGGACCATCATTCTAGCTCTTAAATATCAGATGCATGTGTGTGTGTGTGTGTGTGTGTGTGTGTGTGTGTGTGTGTGCGCGCGCGTGCGTGTGTGTGTGTAATGTATACATTCTGAGTGAATAAGTCTACAAAGAAACAAGCTTGAAGATATTAAATTTAAGCCTCTAACTGATGGACAAGCTGGAAAGAAATGTCCTGATGCCTAAGTTGTTGTCTTTTTGTGTAAAAAACATTATCTGGCCAGGCAAGCCTCTTAGATTTAGCATAATTAAAGTCGATGGAGGAAAAAAGCATGCACATTTTAAACATGCAACTTAAAAAGACAGTGGGAGAAATTTTGACTATATTTTGGAGGGTGAAGGAAATGATTAGGACATTGCTCCATTTTCTTAGGTAAGTAAGAGGTGAAGCCACCCACCCACTTATGATCTAACCCCACCTTCCAGAGCAAGTGTGTGTTGTCCTTTCTCCTCTGACAACAGAGCAGGGTTGAATCTGTTTGCAGTGTGTCTTCCTGCGATTTGCATTTTTCTGCGTAGAAATTCATAGGCTTTAATAAAACATCGTTTTACACGCTGTTACAAAGTGCATCATCTTTCGAGCTTTAAATTAAACATTTCTACAGCCTCTCTATTGGTGGGGGTGGGATATAGATTAGCTTGATTCTCTGCCCTTGGGAAGAATCTTTTCTCCCCCATCTGGCCTCTCTAAATGCAAAGACTGGGTTGAGCTTTTCTGTTTGTATTTGTTACTCTCTAATTTCTGTTAAATATCATAAGATCTGACACATTTGCACTTACAGGCCTGTTAGATAATGTTTAGCACTTTTCATCTTCAAAGTGCTTTATAAATATTAAGTAATTAAAGCTATCAGCACACCCATGAGGCAGAGGAACGGTGGGTGCGTGTTCTTTTATCTTACTCCATTTACATTATGAGGGATTTGAGAGATTATTGAATTGTATATACATATACACACAATATATATTTAACCCTTACTTAGATTTATACACTTAAGTTTTTTTTTCCTGTAGACTGTGATCTTCTTCTTTTCTTATTTTCAGCGTGGCACAGCAGCTAACCTAGCACTGAGTTGTTATTTATTCATTTATGCATTCCAAAAATATTGAATGAGTGCTGTAGGATTTATGAGAAAAATTCTTTTACACTTTACATTCTCCAGAGGTTTACTGAGATGAACTGAAAATAGACTGAACACCCAAGAAAGAATATACACGGGCATTAATTTGCAAGATCACAGAAGCCATTAAATGTACAAAATCCAAAAAAGGCAAATGGTTGAGGCACAGTAACTGTCTTCATGGGAGAGAAGTAACGGGAAAGTGTGGGCTGTTTCAGAGAGGTAGTAAACGATGCGGGGGCGGGGGGGGAAGGTGGGTATGGACCTAAAGAACTTTCAATAGCTTGTGCATGAATCTCTTTGGAAGTTGGGGGACGATAGCTACCAATAAGTTTGCCTGGGTGTCTTCCTTCCTTAAAAATGAATTTAAACTTTTATGCTTAATGATATTTCAGAGAAAATTTCAAGATGATTGCACTTTTTCCACCAGGTAAGCAAACTTTACAACGAACCCTTCTTTATACTTAGGGGATAAGCAGCAAAAGCAGAAAACATCTTGATTCTGAGACTGTTTCTCTAGCTCAGCCACACTTTGAGGCATCATTTTCTCAGCACCAGTAGCCCTTGTTATTTTTAGTCATTGTATTAAGCATTAAGAAAATAGTTAATGATGCCTACATCTTCCATTTGAGACATCTCTGGAAGGTTTGAAGTCAAAACTGGGCTGCATATTCTGAAGTGTGTGACAATATTGGGTGAATAAGGACAGGATTATGAATGCCAAAGAGCACAGATGGAGATCCAGGGACCAGCGACAGAACGAAGCTATTATCCTTCCCAGCAAGTATCTAGGAATGCACTGACACCATAAAATAAAGTCCAAGCAAGGGAGGTGGGCCATTGGGAGATCAAAAGCATTCTGAGGACTGTGAATAAGTGAAAAAAGAGTTATGAAAATCCTTCCTAACGTTCCATCCTCTCACCTTGTGTTTGACAAAGCCAACTGGAAATAAACAATAAAAGGAACCTGGGTGTTATGGTCCATAGAGACAGTGATGCATGGTAGGGCACAAAAGTGATAAGAGTTTTACAGAAGCAGGAAGAGAGTAACCGAGATGTGAATCTTATAAGGTGATTATTAAGTTAGTCACACATATATGTGTACAGATTTATACATGAGTACATACGTGGGGAAAATCACAGATACACTTCTGTGTGTATGTCAGAAGTAGAGAGCATCATTCTGCGGGTGGGCATTAGGGAAGGTAACAAAGGGCATATGAGACTAGTTAGCAATGTGGTGACTCCGCTAACAACTGTCCAGTGGAAAATGACTGACAGAGCAGATTTTGAGTGTTCTCAAATAAATATATGAGGTAACCCATGCGTGATTACCTTGATTGGGCTGTTACAGATGTCATATACACGTTGCATAGCACCACATATGCTATGAATACATAAGATTCCTTTCTATCGATTAAAATAAATAAGGAAAAAAAGTCTTGTCAACTTTAAGCCTAGAAAACTGGTGTTTTAATTGCTAATTTAGACTGTAAAGTCTGAGTACTTCCTGGCTAGCTTTGGAAAGGTAGAGCACAGAACAGCTGCCTTCTTACAAGCAGTTTTCACTGCAACTGAGTCGTCTTTCAGGGGTTTAATGTCACTGTGAAAATTGTCAATTACAGTTTTTATTCTAAACCACTTATTAAGCTTGTTTTTTGTTTTTACTAATCACTAATTATACTGCTAAAATTAGTGTCTTGAAACATGTTTTTTTAACTATGCCATTTCTACTACGGGGGTGACTACATCATAGCAACTTGCTGAGGGGTGTTGTCATCAGTATTTAAGATTTGACACCCGGAGTTGCTGCTTTTCCATGCCATACATATTGAATTCAATTAATATCTGTGGACTAGACATGAGATGACCAGTTTTATTGAAGTTAAAGATTTCTATGAAAAGCATTGACTTCTCCATTGTTCTTAACCATGTGGCCCTTTGACATTCATCCAGGTCTTGATTGCATTTCTTCCCATTTTATTGATATGTATTAGTGCAAAATTTAAGGTTTACAATGAAGTTGAGCATTTTGTGTACATACATATCTTGTCAAAGTGACAAGGACTTTCCCACTCTCCTTTTGTCCCTCCCCCTACCCACTCCTCCCTTCTTCCCCTCCCTACACCTTTGTTTCACTTTGTTTCTTAAGTTCCATAAGAGTTGTGATCGATTACATTTTCATATATCTGTTTTCCCCCAAGTTTCATATAGACTTTAAAAATTTTTTTTCTTCAAAAGTAAAAATAATAATGTAATTGATTTTTCAAATTTTCTCCTATTGTTTTAAAAACCATTTATATAGTAGTATATCCAGGTGGCTGCTTAGTGTTGTGCTGTGGGAGATAAACACAAAGTGAGGCAAAGTCAGATCTTCGATGTTCTCCCTTTGCAATGTGTGTGATATGATTCTGTTCATTTGCTATCAATGCATTTCCAAGGGCTTTACTCTACACTGGAATTTCATTTTCTCTGGCTGGCAAGAAAGTATTTCCCAAGTAGCAATTACAATGTGAACTAGTGACCTGAATGTTTACTCTTCTCCCTCAACTCTGGCCGTGTTCATCAGTGTTTCATGGAGTGAATGCTACGCAACATTTCCTGTGGAAGGCAAAACCAAAAATAAAACAACAACAAAAAGCCAAATGGAGAAATAGCTTCAGAAATTATCTTAGCACTGCCTCTAGACCTGAATATTTTCAGGTGTCATTTGGATGACTAGAGGTAACCATATTTAGGGTGTTTGTTTGAAAGTAAATTTTGAAAGACTAATCTCTACTTTTCCTAATGACTGACAAGCTGCTTCTAAGCATTTTGTGCTTAAGATCTGTTGAACCCAGTCAAAGGAGTCAAATTCTTAGTCCCATCAGATTAGTCAAAAGCTTTGAAAAATGTGAACACTCAAGATACAGTCTAACACTACGTGAAATGTGTTTTCATAGTTCAGTAGATCATGGAATCTCAAACAAATTTGAAGACATTGTGGAAAACATTATTTAAGTAAATTGCATTTCCTAAGAAGTTATGCATGTCCTTGTTAATCACCTCTGAGTGTACAGATGATGTACCATATGAGTGGCACACATTTTTTGCAGTCCTTGGCCCTCCTCTCCAAATGTAACCATTATTCATAGTTTCAAGAAATGTATGAAGAAAAATGTGGACATGCCTATGTAAGTTTTAACAAAGGAATTGCAGTAATTCACATTGATTTTTGTTGTACTTTTTTCTCTTTTATAGCTTATTTTGGAGACATAACAGGGTATGTATATATGATAATTTATTTAAGAAATTTAAAATAATACATGGACATTGACTTTTTATGTCCAAAGTTGTTGCTAATGAAAAATGTTAAAGTAAATGTATGTATATGTAGATACATATACATATATATATATATATATATATATATATATATATATGCACATACTAGCATATGTGTATATGTATACATCACTTTCTGTATTATGAAAACTTTTGCCAGTATGTAGACACAAAGTAAATAATTACAGTTAAAATTGGCAAACTATGTACTATTCTACCTTTTGCAGATTATTGCTAAATTATCTTACAATATTACAATGTATACAACCGTGTACACAAATGTTTATTTCTTTATGATGGTCTGATCAGTATCAAAATTTTAAATTGCCACCTAAGAAAATGAATATGAGATCTTGCATATATTTTGATTCACATATTCTCATTTTAGTGCACAGACCTTGTTCATTCAAGAGAAAATATGAATCACGTGATGCATCATGTTTCCTATAACTATCAACATTTCCCTTTTAAATTTTAATTTTTGGTTTGAAATTCCTAAAATTTAGATTTTGAAAAAATATGCTGTGGCTATTTTTTGAAACTACAAAAAAAAAAAAGGAATTTATGGGGGAAGGGCTCATGAAGTGTCAAGTGTGTAAGTTGTGTAAACAGTAGCGGGATAATAAAAGCTGCGTAGAACTGAGAGTTAAAAGCACCAGGCTCTCTCACAATAGGACATTGAGCAAATTACTCCATTCTGCTTTGTAAAGAGATGGAAGTGAATTTAGATTATTTACTTTTAAAAGTAAAATGGCTAGTAGAAAAGATAATTGTAAGCTATAATTCTCCTTATAAAAGTTGGCCGTTATTAGAAAGATATGATTAAAAGCAAATCTAATACCATAATAGAGAATGCATTTAGTAGAGTACAAGGTCGGTGGGTCAGAGGTTTGGTGATAGAAATATTTATTTTTCTCGAGTGAATCTCAAAAAACACATAGTTTTATCAAGTTAACTATAAATTGAGTGTTCCCTTGGATCATTCTTAATTCTGCTTACAAAAGCTTTTTTTTTTTTTTTTTTGCTTTGAGGGTGGTCTCCTTGGAGCATGGGAATGTGAAACACCAGCAGCCTGAAATAACAAAATCCACACACAGGATACCTAGTAATTATTGGTCATGTACCCTGCTCTCTTCTTTTTTAGATTTGTCCTTTTATAAACAATTCTTTCTACTCATAGAGAAAAAATTACAATTTCTCTAGCCACGAAATGGAATCAACCTATCTGCAACCACATCTGCCTTTACTAAATCTGAAATAGTGAAGATTTTTAGCCTACCTTACTGTTTCTTCCTCTGTATTCCTTTCAATTTAATAAGATAAAGCCAAAGAAGAAAGGTTGAAACCATTTTTATTGATTTGGTTTCTGAATATTATTATTTCTATTTAGTTTTTGAAGTCTAAGCAGATAGTTTCCTCTATTGTCAATTATTAGTCAGTAATTCCATTAGTTAGTTTCATATGGAATTTACTAGCCAAAGGAATATCTAATGCTGATGCATTTATCCTCTGATAATAAAGTTAAAGTCAACCCTCATGACTCAGCTGAAGTGATTGCATTTCTGCAATTACATTAGACTTCCCTGAAGCAAGTTAATTGAACTTCTGTGTATTGTTTTGTGAGGATTTATCCCCTTGTATAAATCTACTTGTGTCAGCTCTGTAGCACATTGTTCCAAAAGAAAACTACCTGCCTCTAGAAAAACCTAAACAAGGATTGTGATTAAATAGAATGGACTGCAGAGACAGATTCATCCCAGCACTGGTTCCAGGAGAAAATTGTCATTCACATGTTAAAAGAGTCCAAGCTGCATTATTGAATGGTGATTGTTTTGGGGATGTGGGGGTATTCAAGATTTGGGAAAGACAAAAGAGCCCCAAGTTACCTTTCGTGTCTCCATTTCATGCAGCATAAAGGTTTTTGAGGGAATGAGCACTGTAATTATTATTGTACAATTGTAAAATAATATAGCTTCTATGATTTTAAGAGGGACAATCAAATTTTCTTTTAAAATAGTAGTTTAAAATGACATCGTAATAAGGTGGGTTAAATTACAAAATTCTTTTTTTTTTGAGCAACAGTTCTCTATTTAGAAACAAAACATAGAATAGAACCATTCAGCTTTATTTTACTAATATTTGTCCAATATGTACATTGCATCCTTTAAACTGTTGTGAGTCCTCTGTGTGCATTTATGTGCTTATTTTTTATTCAGAGTAAGAAAATTTTGCCTTTTAGTGTTTTGGGTTTTTTTCCCCATTTATTGATATTTATAAGCGCAAAATTTAAGATTTACAATGAAGTTGAACATTTTGTGCACATATGTATCTTGTCAAGGTGACAAAGACTTTCCCACTCTCCTTTTGTCCCTCTCCCTACCAATCCCTCCCTCCCTCCCCACCCTACCTCCATGGTTCACTTTGTTTTTCCTTTTAAGTTCCGTAAGAGTTGTGATCTGGGTCTCTCATATCAGAGAGACCATTCGATGTTTCTCCTTATACACAATGGAATACTATGTATCTATAAAGTCCAACAGCATGGAGGCTTTTGCAGGCAAACGGAAGAAACTTGAGAACATCATGCTTAGTGAAGTGAGTCAGGAGCAGAAGGTGAAACAAAATTCTTAAATTTGATTTTTCTAAAAAAAAATCTCACTTTTTAAATTGGATAGGATTTTGTGAATAAGAGAAACGAAGAAAAACGTAGCGGGGTTGAGTAGCATGCCAGGAGCTCAAGCGAGGGGAGAGTGGCCATCAGAAGTTCCTACTCCTGAAAGTTAGTCATTGTGTTGTGACTGCATGAGACTTCACGATTTTTTATGATCATCTCAAGTTATATAGCTAATTATGATTTAGGAGCTCAGAAGGTCACCTTGAACTATGTAGATTTAAGAGGTTTTTTGAATAAATTTGATCTGGACATATAGAGAAATTAAGTGGCATTTGGTTAGGAAGAGGGGCAGGTAAAAATTAACCATGGAAATAAGAAACAACAAAATGGGCCAGGCTGTGTGGTGCACCCTCCATCCTGATGCTCCATGGTCTCAGGCAGAATTACAAATTCAAGCACAGCCTGGAAAACTCAGTGGCTTAGTGAGAGCCTACGTCAACATTTAAAGAAAATTAGAAGGTTGTGGAAATTTGGCTGCGAGGGAAGGCTATGGGTTTTTACCCAGAATTACACACACACACACACACACACACACACACACACACACACACACACACCACTTGTATAAGAGACAGAAGGACAGGTACACTGGAATGAGAAATAGAAACAATTACCAAGAGATTTAATTTTTAAATCAAATAGTTTAGGATTGGTCTCACCATGTAAAGTTTTGAAGACTTGTCAACAGGAAATCAAATGCATATTTATTGCCATTAATGTGGTAGTATTTTATAAAATGGACATGTATTATCCGTAGATTTTTTCCCCAAAAGCCTAAAACTAGTGCTCATAATTTATTAAATGAGGTCTATTTGAATGAAAGTTCATTTCATTGTGTTTTAGTTGCTTCAGTTGTGCTAGGTTAGTAATTCAAGGCCTGAATTTTTTGATCCTAGATGAAAATCTGAGGAAGGTAAGGGATTTCTTAATCATTTCATTCAAATTGCTGCATTGAAGGGGTTATGGAGAAAATACCTCTGCATGCAGCTGTGCAGTGCCATTTGGGAGTTAGTTGTCTTTGCAGCTGCATTCAAAACTATCATAAAGACCAGTTATTTGAAACTTCATCTCTACATGCAATTTTATCAATTTCCAGTACAAATCCACTTCCCTGTCTTTAGATTAGCCCATTTATCACTGAATCACGAACTACATAACATCGTTTTAGCAACTTATTTTCAACAGTGATCCGTGTCTTAGAGACTAACTTTATCTACTACGTAGACTCATTAAGATGTACTTTTGCCATTAAAAATGTATTTGTATTATCTTTAAAGACAAAAAGTACAACCTATGTGCATTTGTAGGTTGCAAAAAAGTCAGGTGTTTAGATTTAAGTGCTGAATCTTTGATTTGGATGATATCAGAAGATTGTTGCCTTTGGAAAGGTCAATCCAGCAGGAAGGGAAAGTGCAGAGGCAAGTTCTGGGGACCTCGAAGGAAAAGGTTGCCCTGCAGAAGATGTGACCTATAAAATCAATCTTTTGACATTCACTCATGATTAAAGCCCTTATGAAAATAGACATATAATGACCTTACCTCACGCCGATGAAAACAATTTATGACAATCCTACTACTAGTATCATTCTATATGGGGAAAAACTCAACTCATTTGCCCTAAAATCAGGAACAAGACAATGTTGTCTACTTTTACTATTTCTTTTCAACATAGTTTTTGAAACATTAGCCAAACAATTAAGTAAAATAATAAGAAAAGAATGCATACAGAAAATGAAAAAGTCAAATTATTCTTATTTGTAAAGGATCATATTGTCTGCAAATTGCAAACAGGATAAAGAAGATGTGACACACACACACACACACAATGGCATATGAGTCTGCTGTAAAGAAAGGTAAATTTGAGTATTTGTAGGAAAATGAATTCACCATGAGACCATGATGCTTAGAAGAATGAGTCAAATACAGAAGTTTAAATAGGACATTGTTTCTCTAATAAAGAAAAAAACCAGATTACAAAAAAGTAAAAAAGCAAAATATAAGAGCAAGGGAAGAACATAGGAAGATAAATTTTATGGAGAGGGAAAGGAAATGTGAGGGGTGTGAGAGGATAAAAAGAGGGAAAGGATGTAAAAACGATCAAAATGCAATTTATGTATCAACCAACTCCTTCAGTTGGGTATAAATATTATCAATCGCAAGTACATACTAACACATAATTTGGGGGAGAAGCAAAAGTTTAATTTTCCCTAGTAATTCTTCAGTAACTTCAGTTTCTCTGATCACTTTAATAAGAAATATTTAAAACATCATTTCCAGGAAGTCTGTCCTTATCTTTTCAGACAGAATTTAGTTTTGTTTCCTTTGCTGAAGATATTCATTCTGAGTAATTAATTGATTATTATTATAAATTTCTGCTACTTTGGGAGACCTTGAGGGGAAGGGACAGATCTGTTTCCTACTAAAAACATTGTGGCTACATTACACAACAGAATGAAAATGGTAATGAAATCTAGGAATAAATTTATAAGTCAACAAATCAATACGGAGATGTTGAGTACTGCTTACATGGGAAATTAGTGGCAAAAAGGGTAATTATTATTTTTTAATATCTGCCTGCAAGATATGTGAACTTTAGTTGGGCAACTAAACTGTTTATAAAACACCCCTCCTGGAATATATCCAAAAGAGGTCAAAACAACAAATAACAGAGATATATGTATACCCATGTTCCTAGCAGCACAACTAACAATAGCTAAAATAAGGAAGGCACGAAAATACCCATCAACAGACCAGTGGATACCCAAAATGTGGCATTTATACACAATGGAATGCTATGCATCTATAAAGTCCAACAGCGTGGAGGCTTTTGCAGGCAAATGGAAGAAACTAGAGAACATCACGCTTAGTGAAGTGAGTCAGAAGCAGAAGGTGAAACATCGAATGGTCTCTCTGATATGAGAGACCCAGATCACAACACCTATGGAACTTAAGAGAAAAGATAAAGTGAAAGAGGGGAGTAGGATGGGGGGGAGGGAGGGTGTGGTGGGTAGGGGGAGGGACAAAAGGATAATGGGAAAGCCCTTGTCACCTTGACAATATACGTATGTGCACAAAATGCTCAACTCCATTGAATTTTGCACGTGTACATATCAATAAAATGTGGGAGAAAAAAGCAATCAGATCTACTTGAGTTTGTTCTTGATTGCTCAACTTTAATTTTTGTCTGCCTTCATCAGTGTGTATTCAAAACACAGCAATGGTCATCTGCTTTCAAATTCCGTACTGTACACTTTCTTAGTCTCCTTTATGTCTGTTCGACACTGGGTAGTAGACAATCTTGTGTTCTTTTTGAACTCATTATTTTTTGGTACCAAGATGCTGCACTGGCTTCTGACTTCTCCTAACTCTGCTATGCATGCAGCACTCGCTATCTACATGAGTCAGTCTTTGCAGCCAACACATCAGGCACTGGCTCTTCCCCTGTTTAATACACTCTGTGTCCTTTGAGGGTATTTTCAGGCTAACAACTTATTTATGACTCAACATACGTTAGTAACTATGTATCTACTTCTATCACGAAGTATCACACATTGGAATACTACATCATATTCTCTAAGTCATTGTTTTTGAAACTAAAAATTATCTTTTTTAATTACACTATTCTTGTTTGTTATATTATTTGTCCTTGAGCTCAGTTGAGCATTGAAATAAAGAAAAATGCAAAATATTTGGAAGTAATGATTAGAATGTATGAAGATGAATTAATAATAGCTAAAAGCCTGAAGTAAAACCAGAAATTTATTTCCTATGGGCACTATTTACTAACAAAAGGATCCACTGACATATTTTTAGGAGGAAAGTATTTAAAGCAGTTCTTAGGGAAAATGATTTTGGAAGATTATGGGAACAACCTAATGGCACATAAGATCACATCGTCTTTAGGTGTGTTAGTAGAGAAGTATTTTAAAGTTGAGAGAAAAGAGAATATTTGATAAAATCTGTGACTTGGGTTTTAATATTGCAAGGTATAATTATTCTATACCAGTGTATCCACCGGTCTATATAATTATTCTATGTATACAATCTGTGTTTAGAAATATTCTATAAAGTAAAAAGCAAATGTATATCAAGGTTAACAAAAATGATCAGTAAACAGAATAAAAATTTAATTTAACTGACTAATACATTTGTATAAAAATGCCTATTATATGTTGATTTTAACTCTTTTGGGAGAATTCCCCAAAGAGATTTTTCTGGCTCAAAGGGAATATTTATTTCCAGTCTTTTGAGAAACTTTCATACTACTTTCCATAGTGGTTGTACCAGTTTACTTTCCCACCAGCAGTGCAGGAGGGTTCCTTTCTCCCCCACAGTCTCAACAGCACTGATTGCAGGTTGTGTTTTTGATATATGCCATCTCTCTGGAATTAGATGGTATCTTCGTGATAAAAAAGAAATCTATGCTTAATTTTTCAAAAGATATCTACTCTTCTGATTTTTACTTTGTGAGGGCCATATGGACAAGACAAAAGAAATATATTTTGTTACTAATGTTATGTCCATAGAAAGACTTTATGAGGATATTCTCAATAAGCTAAGATTCAAAAATGAATGATATGAATGCAAATGTATCCTGGTGGTGATACTATTACACATATGAATTTATCTTAAGTGTAATATACAGTGAAAAGATTGTAATCAAATATCTGGCCATTATTACATTTTACTATATTTTAAAATTTAATATTTTACTGACAAATGATAATTGTTTATATTTATAATATAACATGATGTTCTAAAACAATTTTGCTTTGTGGAATGGCTAAATCTACCTAACACCTGTAGAACATATTTACTATTTCTGAAGGGTAACAATGATTGGCAAGTATACAATTTGGTGTTATTAACTATTCTCACTAGGCTGTTGAGTAGTTTGGGTCTTAGTCACTTTCTTGCTGAAGAGACAAAATTTCCAGCCCTCACAACTTAAAAAAGAGAGCTACATTTGTCTTCAGATGTCTCAGTCCTTGCATGGTTACCTGGCACCAATGGGAAGGGTTAGGAGTGAGGAAAGCTTCTCTCCACATGGCCGCTAGAAGACAGGAAGAATATATCTTTCAAATCCACATCCCCCAGTGACCCGTGTCTCCAACCACTCCCTACTTGATAAAAGCACATGAAATTATTAAGCTACTAGTTCCATGGCAAGTAGAGCATTCCTATGATCACTTTCCAAATATATGAGAATTTTGGTGGATATTTAGATTAAAACCATGACAAATTTTTCTTTTAATGAAAATGATGACTTCTTTGGCCAGATTCTCCCATTTCCAACACTTTTTCCAATCCCCACTCACAGCCACTCAAGCCTCCACTACATACTCATTGTTTTCAGGTGCTTACATGCAAATGAAATCATGTAGTATTCAACTTTCGGTGCCTTGCTTATTTATATAAGCATACCTTTTCTATTTTTGTACTTGTTGTCCAAATGACAGGATCTCCTTTTTTTAAGGTTGAATAGTATTTTATTATGGCTGTGAATCATATTTTCTTATTTCACTCATCACTTGATAGACACAAGAGCCCATCTACTATCTTGCCTATTGTAAATAATGTGGAAGTAAATGTAGGAGTATGGATATATCTTCATCATAGTATTTCATTATATATATATATATATATATATATATATATATATATATATCCCAAAATAGAATTTATAGATTTTAGCATAGTCCTATTTTTAAGTTTTGAGGGGTTTCCATATTCTTTTTCATGGCAGCTATAGTAATTTACAGTCTGACAGTCTATAAGCCTTTGTCTACATAATCTTTTCTGTACTTGTCAATTATGATTCGATTTTTCTAGTAGTGGCCCTCGGTGCTGGACGGGCTCAACTGTGTCTATTTCATTGGTTTGTGAACTTCTCGGGTATTGGTGGAGCACACTGCGGGGTCACACTGCTGGGTGAGTTTTGGTAGGTTGCAGAGGTATCACCTTGGGTACTACACCTGGTTTTCTCACTCTTTGCTCTGTGGCACCACTTCCTTGCTCTGCCTTCCAATGAACTAAGTGTCTTTGCTCTGCCACACTCTGTGACAATGGGGTTCTTACACTGTGTTGCTCACCACAAACTGAGTTCTTTGAAACTTTGAGCCAACTTAAACCTCTCTTCCTTTAGTTGTGGATGTCATGGACTTCATTCCGCAGCTAGAAATCTGTACAGCACTATAACATGTGTGAAATGGTGTGTCTCATTAGGGTTTTAATTCACATTTTCCTAATAGTTAGTGACGTTAAATATAGTTTCTAAACCTGCTCTTTGTCCTCCACAGAACTTGTTTGTCTTACTTTGTGAAACATTCCGTTTGATTGATTGCTCATTTTCTTGCTCTTTTGCTGTTAATATTCTTACATTCCGACAGCCATCACTCTTATATATGATTGCAGTGGTTTTCTGGTTTACCAAACTACAGACTAAGAATAACAACAGCTAATATTTAGTTGGCATTGACTTTTTACCAAGCATGCTTTTAAGTGGTTGTCATATGTGAACTAAGGTAATCTATTTGAACAACCCCATTTTAAGATATGATTATTTCTACTGCTGCACAGATGAAGGATCAGAAGGCATAAGAATTGATATAATTTTTCCAAACTTTTCTGTGTAACAAAGTTACAGAAACCTACCTGAATTCAGAAGTTTAGCCTCCTACACTTGGACTCTTAACCACAATTCAGGTTTGCCTTAGAAAAGCACATCAAACTTTCATCTAATAATAATAAGCAGGATATGTTGATCTATTGTTCATCTGTCTCCTTCCACCTAGGAAAGAACTTTATTCTGACAAAAGTCAAATTTTCTAGAGATGTCCAATGAGTAATTGTCATTTATTTCCATCTCTGCAGACAACTTGAACAACTTTTTCTTCCACCAGTGTAATTTTTAAAGCTCAAAGAGCACTCCATCTATCACCAGTTAACTTCTGGTTCAGTAACAAATAGGAAAAACACCAGTCTCTGCATGAATAACTTTTATAGTTTGTCCATTAGAAAGTCCAGGAGCGTGATGACCAAGCACAATTTGCATCTGCTTCCTCAGCAGGCTGCCTGGTAGATGAACAGCCCTGGGCAGTTCAAGTGAAATATTTAGTAACTAAGCACGGAGTAGTATGAAAGCAAATTATGTACACTGGAGAAATGCATCACAGAAAATGTTATGGTTGGGCTTGATATTAGAATGTATTACCCTTACATTATTTTTTCTCCTATTCTCTAAGAAAAAATTGAAGAGACGCTTTCAGTGGAACTGCAATATACTAATTTTATAATTCACTATAAACCAAAATTTGACTTCAGGCTTTGTAATTACCAGTTATATTTTAAGTCTATATATTTAAGATATAGATCTCACATACAACAAAGACAGTTAAAATAGAAATTTACCTAGAAAACCTATTTTAAGAATACTTACTATGCACATGACCAAAGTTGCCATATTCCTTTCAAAAATTTAGTTCTATAAATTATTAATGAAACAGAGAGATGGGAACACTAAAACCTTAAGGTCAGGCATGGTTGAGATGCACACATTTTGAAACGGTTCATAGAATGAAAATGATTTTTACATTTCCAAGGGATTATAAAATGCAGAAGACAACAGAATTTATAATGAAGACTATTTGGCTTGCATAGATTAAATATTTAATATCATATGTAGTCTTTTGTTACCAATCCTCATCTTCTAAATTCTGCTGTATATGTTTCCTGTTTTTATTTTGCTGTGTAATTATTTCATTTTTTCTTTAAACAATGCTAGTTAAATTTTGATATTGTAGAGAAACGTATCTTTCAATTTATATTATCTAATTCTGGAAGTGTAATACAAGTTTATGCAAAGTCACTCCACAGTTTAACTCCATTAGTATTTACTGCATGGAGGAACTACACTTCAAGAAATGTATCTAAAAATGAGACATAGTTGAGGGCATGTTTGCATCTGAATATTAAGTTTAAATGTGATACAATCTCACATTAGATTTTTGGAAGCAGGTTAGTGTACATCACGGTTGAACCATGAAGCTAAAGGACAGATCGTGATATCTAAAATACAAAGAGGTCTTGTGCATGAACCATGCCTCCAGGTTTAGAAATACACACTTGTGCAGTTACTTTCCACCCTGAGTTTTGGCTGTGCTTAATATCTTAATAGAATGTAGCAGGGGTGGCACCATGCTATTTCCGACCTACTTACCTCTTGGCTTATTCTCTTGCAATGCTTGTTCTTGGAATTCCTTCTCTCAAAATTTCGGAATCATTTAAGGAGAACCTCAAATGACATGGAAAAGTCACCTGAAGGCACTCAGCCTTGGCTGAGTGTTCACCGGCTTACACCATGTATCAGTCTAGGAGTGAGTTATTTATTCTGGCTTCTAGTCAGGCCTTCAGGTGATTCTGGTACCATTTGTTTGGAATGACTTGAGAAATCCCAAGCAATAACCATTCAGCTGAGGCCGATCCCAGTGAACTCGTATCACCATGAGAAACAGTAATGCACTGTCTCAAACCCTTATATTTTTCAGCGGTTTGTCATGTGGCAATAGATAACTGGAACAGCATGTTTCTATCATTTTTTGAGAACTTAGTGATAGGTTCATTTTTTACTTTGATTCCACAGCAATGAAATCAGCCATTGTTCAACCATGAGTTTTTTCAATCACTGGCAAACAATATTTAGAAACCCAGAATTGGGTGTTAAATGATCTCGTTGCTATACAACATTTCTATTTTGAGATATCCTCAGGGAATAGAACTAAGACACATGATATAAAATATTTACTTATCTATTTATATCTCTGTTGCTGTTTTGATCTGGATCTGGAGTGTCCCTCAAAAGCACAATATATTTAGATGTTATAGAATACTAATGTGCTATTAAGAGTTTTTGGTACAGGTGGAGGAGGTGAAGGGGAGGAAACAAAGGGCTTGACCCAGAGAGAGCAGGTCACTGGGCAGGATTTGGGAATGTTGCTCTGCCCTTCCTCTCTCATTTGGCTTTATGTCTGCCATGCCATGAAGACCAATCCTCCAGCTAAGGCTCTGTCATATCGAAATTGTAAACTAAAATAAATCTTGCTTCCTTTAATTGTAGATGTCAGGTATTGTTTCTCTGCAGCAATAAAGTAACCAAGACAATCATTTATCTATGATCTATGTATCTATCTACCCATCTATCTATCTAACCATGAGTTGAAGCTAAAATTCAAGTTATAAGCCAACCCTTGAGGGATAATTGTAGCCAACGTCCGTAAAATGTAGCTCATCTCTGAAAACATGTTCAATTGCTTGCTATGCCTCTAAACTTTTCATCTGGCTTTCGTTCCTCTCAGTTAGGATGCTCCTTAGTCCTGTTCATGATCTAATTCCACACTCTACAGACATCATCGTCACCCCCCTCATCTATTGCATGAACTCTAATCTTTACTGAGCCTTATCTAATAACTTAGACAGAAGGAGTAAAGAGAGAGAGAGAGGAAAGAACAAAGAAGAGAGAGAAAGAGACAGAGAAGAAATATTTCAAAAGATGGGATGGACAACGTTAAGCAATTACTGATTTGGATTGGAATTGAAGTGTGGAAATAGTGGAAGACTAGCTAGGAAGGTATTGTTTATGTGAGAAAATACAAAGGAAATATTTTGAAAAGAAATTTGATTGAGTTTATGACTCTGGACAACACAAGAGATAGCACAGAAGAGTAAATATGAAGTGATTTCAAAATTTAAGGCTTTTTGTTCGATTTTGGGGCCTAAGGCAAAGTGAAATATTTGTCTTTTGATGTTCTCAGAGCTGAATACAATTAAAGAACTCTTGCATACTGCACATTTGCAATTATACATTTGGGGTACAAAATAGAAGGTAAAATTTTCAGGTGACTGAGTTAACAAGAAGTCTGCGTTAGTAATATAATTCAGTCTCAGATATAGTAACTGTCCATATTCTTAAAAACAACTCTGTATATCAGTGTTTAATGTGCAAAACAGGAAAATAGAAATTGAGCATTCACCATGCCATAAATAGGTTCATCCAGTAAGTAAAGGCAGAAAGTTTTGAGAAATAAATTCTAGATTGTGAAAAAATGTACTATCTTATTTAAAAATATTGACATAGATATCATGAAACTCTGAAAGTTTGTACCATTGGAGATTATTTTCTTTTCAACGAATGACAGAAAAAGAGATTAGATTTGGAATAACGGACACCAAATTACAATAAGAACAAGTTTTTAAATTCCTCCTCTTATGTTACAATTTTCCTGTTTCCCTTGTAAATTAGAGCTAAGATCAAGGATGCTTCACACATTATCTACCCATATCGTCTGAAAAATAGGTTTTAACTCTAAGTCGTACTGTGTTAGACACTGGTCAGTAATGTAAGCTACTCATTGCTGGTGAGCAGGATGTTCATTCTCCCCCCTCATGGCCTTAGAATAGATTTACTTATTGTCCTTGATTTTTATTAACATCTTCTCATATAGTCTATTACAGGTTTATAATAAATGAGTTGTCTAATTTGTTATTTGCAATATGATTTTCAACTTCATTATTTTCACTAAAAATTAACAAACAACTTTTTTTACTATCTGATTTTAATAGGTACATATTTTCTTTATGTAGATTTATGTAGTATGAAGATTTTTATGGATTGTGGAGGGAAAGTCTATCTTTCAGTATGTTTAATAATGTATTGACATTAATACACTTTTAGTAAACATAAGACAAAGCTGAATAAATAAAAATAAGCAGTCAGCAAGTTGTAAGTTCGAAAGTTATCCGAATTCCCCCAAGACACCGAGTTGTACAATGTTATAAAAACAAATACTATTACAATTGTGGATGTAATGATGATGCACATTTGATTGTAGTAAGGAAAAATGCTTTGGAATATGTAGTAAGGTAAGCACAATTATCAACAGATAAAACATAGAAAATTAAAGTGTGTATTGATAATAAGAATTGTTTTAGTGTGTGACTATATGCTAATAAGAAAAGTATGATTGATGAAGGGAAATAAATAGTGACACGCTTGTCTCAGTCACTTTCTCATTGCTGGGACACAATACCCAATCCCAACAACTTAAAGGAGAGGAGTCTTCCTTTTGCTCAGAGTTCAGAGATCTCAGTCCACCCATACTTGGCAGGCCCGTGTGCACATTCCAGACTCAGACTATGCCAAGGTTTTACCTCAACAAAATACATCAGCATAAACACTAACAGTAAATCAAATACTCAGTAGTCTAAATTTATCTGACTGTATTTGTTAATAAAAATATGCCACGTGGAAGGAATACATCTTATGTACTAAGTTCAGCAGGTATTAACCCTACTAGACAGGGTGGATAAAACTAAATAACATGATAGCATCGACCACCCCAAAAAAGTCAACGTAGCTGTACTAATAATGGAAAAAAGAGACTTTAAGGTGAAAGATAATGACATGAGTTTTGCAATGACACAGAGGTCAAAAGAAATATACTTCAATTCTATGTGAATAGGCAGTAATACATCCTCAAAATATAGCAAATGATAGCTGAGAAAGTTCAATAAAGAAATAGAAAAAATCACAATCTGTGTCAAAATTTACTGTATTCAGTGCCTGTTAAGATGAATAGATACAAAGTTAATATGCACATGAGCCAAGTAACAGAATTAATAAATTTGACCTAATTCACATATCTAAAACATGCAGAAGAATGAATGACAGAATATGTATTCTTTTCATGTGAACATGGAACATCTTCTAAATCTGATTATTTTGTCATTCAAACCTTTTTACAGTTTTAAAAATTATAACACTTACATCATATCCTTAGACATAAAAAGATATACTACAAGAATAAAAGAAAGAACTACTCCATCGCTTGAAAGTTAAGTAGTGTGATTATAAATAATGTATAAAATATTGAAAAAGTTCAAAATGGAAATTAGGGGACATTTAAGACAATAAAAAAAGATATAAAAATGATTACTCAGCCAAAGCATTGCTTAGAAGAAAACATAGCCTTACTTAAATGAGTTAACAAGAGAGAAAACGGAAATCAATAGCATAACTTTTTTATTTTAAAAAGTATCAAAGAAATGGCCCAACTCTAAAGAGTAAATTAATAAATCATCTAACTGAAAATAATTTTCTACATATTTATGAAACTATCATCAATATGTCTATCTCACATGCAATAGATAAATTAGCAGGCAAAAGTAAATTTAGTAGATCAATAAAATGAATAAAATTGATTTAAAAAAGAGAAAATAAGTATTACCAAATGTCAAGGAAAAAATAAATATTATAAAAATCAAGGACATGGAAAATATAATATACAAAAACCCCATGCCACTATATTAGACAATTTAGATAGAAAGGGCAAAATTCTAAAAAACACACAATTTGTCAATATTAAAATAAGAATACAGAGTTATTTAAGTACTCCTTAGTTTATCAAATCAGGGAATTAGATTATTAAATTCCCTTGGGAGGGAAAAGCAAGTTCAAACATAGATATCTCTTCTGCTAAATATTTTCAAACAATTTAGGTGGAAACTTCATAATACTTAATGGAAAAACAAAAAGAAAGACCTGTTTCAGAGAATTGGAAAAGATAATTTTCCCCACTTCTTTTTTATTAAATTGACATAATAATCTATAGGAAAATTATTGTGATTAATAAATAAATTTACTAAGGCTGTTGGAAAAAATCAATGTAAAGGAAAAAATGAAAAACATAGTATCAATTATTATGTTGTTGAAAATTAAGTGTAAAAATTAATCCAATAAATTAAAGACATCTGCATATAAAATTAAAAAATGAGATATATCAAACGTGCATGAACAAATAAAGAAACTTATTATGTTCTCAGATTGTGAAATTCAATGTGATAAAGCTGTCCTATTTCCAAAATTAATTTATAAATTCAACACAAAACTTACTAAGTATCTCTGGATGTGCATAGTTAGATGTGTTATAAATCTAGGGGGCGGGACGAAAGGAGGGTGGGAAAGTCCTTGTCACCTTGACAAGATACGTAGGTGCACAAAATCCTAAACTTCATTGTAAACCTTAAATTTTGCGCTTTTACATGTCAATAAAAATGGGGAAAAACCCAAACCAAAACATAAATAAATAAATAAAAGGACATGGTATTACCCCAGGGATAAACAAATAGACTGATGAGAGAAATACAGATTTTTTTCTTAAAAAATCATGCATAATACTTCTACTTCAAAGTGCCTAATATAACATTATTATATTGAACAATTTAGAGAAAAAACTAGACAACATGCACAAACATGAGTATATAAGAACAAAAATGAAATTATGAACATGATAAATTCTAGCAAATCTAGCAAAAGGAAATAGTAGATAGAAAGGGCATCATCAAAGATAAAAATCAATTCCTTTCTAAGGAGAGTAGACAGAGCTGAGATAGTAATCAGAAATATGGGTCAATACAAAAGAAAATTTTAAAACAGGAGGTTAATAGAATCATAGAACAAACACAGATAGTTGAAGCTTGGGAAAAGAAGGAAAAAAAAGAAGGAACACTTGATATGGCAAGAGAAAGATTTGAAGAGATAAAGAGCAAGATTTTCCAAAATTACTGAAAAACGGCAAACCACAAACCTGGGGAGTCAGAAAACATTAGTCAGAATAAAGGCAAACATCAAACTAAATCATGCTTAAGTGTGACATAGTTAAACTACAAGAAAATAAACCTTGGGCTGGAGGAATGACACAGAGGTTAAAGTGCTTTCCTAGCAAAGGCAAGGTTCTGGGTTCGATTCCCCCACACCACATAAAAATCTGGGCATGGTGGCTCACGCCTGTAATCCCAACACTTGGGAGGCTGAGGAGGAAGGATTGTTGAGTCCTATGACTACATAGTCCTGGTCTACGTGCTGAGTTCAGGAACAGCCTGGACTACAGAACAAGATCCTGTTTCAAAAAACAAACAAACAAACAAACAAACAAACAAAAAAAACACCAAAAAACCTTGAAGCCAACCAAAAGTGAAAGTAATTACTCAGAGAGAGATAAAAAAGAATCAGAGATTTTCCTTTTGATAAAATGCAAAATGATACAATGAAGCATCTTTAAAATGTTAACAAAAAGTAAGAATCTACTATCCCGAACTGCTACACCTCCCCCCAAAATTTTTAAACTAGAAATCAAAAACATTATTGATATTTTAGTCAGGCAAAATTTAAAACAATTGATTTAAAAATAGAACTTCTTAAATCATAAGAAATCTTTAGAAAATTATTTCAGACAAAAGAAATATCAGATAAGAATGGGACTGTAATAGAGTAATGAATTTTGTTACTAATTGTAAAAGTATATATCAATCTAAAAGGTATATTACTCGTTTAATTTAAAGGCTAATTCACTCTATGAAGCAAAAGTACTAGAAATGCACTGGATATTGTGTTATTAAAGTGTTTTTAAATTGCTCACACTCTACATGAAAAACTATAGCATTATTTGAAGTTTTACTTTAATAAATTGAAGATAGAAATTTTAATCATTTATCTTTAGTCCCTAGATTTCCCTTGATAGTTGGCTAAACAGCCATAGATGCATATTTTAAAATTAACTATATAACTAAATCCAGAAATGTGTTTTTAGAATGTTTCAAATGAAGTGAATTTAAGAGACAGAAATATTGTTCAATATTAGAAAACTGGCATTTGGATTGAGATAGTAATAAGGCCAATTTCTGTAACAGTCACTTCCTGGCTCTTACATAAGTTTTGAAAGTACTGATCATTCATATTAAAAATAAAATCTGAGTCAACTTAAACAAACAGTACACTAAAATCACAAAATCATCTACTTGAACAAGAAAAATATTACAAACTTTATTTAAAGGACATGATTGCAATAAGTAAGCCAATTCTATTTTGCATATTTTGTAAATAATAGTCACTATTCTGAAAAAAGTGAAAAAAAACTGAAAAGGAATTGCAAATAAAATTTCTACTTGTAAGCTCAATAAACATACAAGACAAAAATATAAGAAATATATATCGCTCATTTTAGTAAGTTTGTCACGTATAATAACTCTTAAAAATTTAATAAACTAAAAATTGTTAAAATGTCTAAAGTAAGCTTGGGAAAATGTGTTTTTCTCAAAATGTGAAAATACTTTACGATGTTACAATAGAAATGGTATATTGAGGCAAAAACAAAGAGATGGTTAAAACAGCACACTGAGCGAAAGCAGAAAGTCAAATACAAATGGTCAGTGCATGTGATAAAATTATCATTAATTTTATTGCAAATGAGAGATTAAAATGCTTTTGTAAAACATGCATATAAATATATGTATAGATATGTATATACTAGTAAATGCAAATTTGTGCATATGTAAATATATATATATATACATATGTATATTTATATATACAAGTATATATACTAATAATTTATACAGTACATATACAAGTATACAACCATATAAAAATAAGTTCCATTAAAATTAAGGTATTCACTGGGGAAAAATATTGGAAGCTATAAGTACATAAGGGTGCATATGTATGTAATAGGAAATGAGAAAAAACACTTTTCTGTTTAATATCCAAGACAGAGACTATTACAAGACAGTTCAAATTGATCATATTTAAAAAATACTTTATATCATAAAATATAAAACAAAGTACACAAAATATACCACAAATAGAAACAAGAAAAGTGTTGTTATAAATACCGCCAGAATTTTATTGTTTGATGTACAAACTGAAGAACTGTAATAGTAACAGGAACAGACACCAACTAAAAATTCAAAATTATAAAATATATTATATTAGATACAATGCATCTGTAAGCTGAAAGTCAAAGAAGTGGTTACTTAGAATTTATTTTAAATGCAAGTTGAAAGTCAAAGAAGTGTTTACTTAGAGTTTGTTTTAAATTAAATTTTCTATATTTTGTATTAGAAAATATTAGTTAAATAATGTATGAACAAACTTTTTCATGTTATTCCATTATAGTTATTTTTGTAATGCTATAGGATATCACAGGTCTACTTTCTCAAAAGCTTTAAAGCATTAATTTTGTCTGAAAATCCTGTTAGTCAGAATATTTTTCCACTATAGAAGTAACTGGCTATATGAAGAAAATATAACAATAGGATTTATAAATTTCAAGAAAACATATAAAAGATTCTTATTGTAAAAATCCTTATATTCTCTCTCACATATTCACTAATATTTCAAGAACCTAAGCAAGTATGTCTTTGGTATGTATTCAGAGAAATAGAAATTTATTGGGGCTAAATGCACTTTTTACATAATTTTCTATTTTTATACCATTTTTTTGTAGGACATAGGCTTCTACATTTACATGTTACTGTTGTCAATATACCTTTATATGAGCATCGGAATACAGAAAGTTGTGTGACTATTGGAATGCAAGAAACTCTTGGCACAATTTCTTATATACAGATTTCATTAATTTGTGTTGGTTTTTTATTGAATGTAGTTACTTTTGACCTGAATGTCTGGACTGATTTCAAACAAATAAAGCCACAAATCAGTTTCCTCCCCTCCTCCCCTTCTCCTCCCTATCTTGGAAAAAGATGAATGTTTTTCCTGTTTTCAGTCTCTGCCTAAGTGCACTTAACATTTATTTCATTTTGTATGCAGTTACAAGCCTTTCTGTGTCCTATAGTTGAGGTATCTGAATAATCTGTGATAAATTTCATAGTGAAATGAATACTGAATTTAGGGATTCCAGGTTCCCCACAATTGCTGTGATCAATAGACAATACACATTAGTACAGACACTGTCGTATATATCGGGGAGTCTGGTCTGCTGTAAAGATGGGACGAGGTCGCTGGTGATAAGGACTTTGGACAAATCAATTTAACTGTGTCCCTGACCCTTAGTGTCTTATTGTAAGGTGAGGAATCTGATTGCAGTAGGTGGCTTTCGTAGATACTGTCAGTTCAAAATTAGTGCCGTGGTAACACCCAGAGTTTGGATCAGATAGACATTTATTAGTATCCGAGTTTCATTATTTAGTGGCTATATAACCTTGGGAAACTTAATTAACCTCAATTACTTTATCTCGAAGCGAGGATAATAAAGAGTAACTTACAGACTAGTGTGAACAAGAACACATGTGAACTATTTGGCCCAGTGTCTGATGCCCGATTGGAGTAATTAGTGCTCCTCCAATTTCCCCAGCATTTTCACTACATTTTTTTATATTTGAGAATTATTCTACTTTGTGATTCTTAGGACATCTTTCATTATAGAACTCAAAGGCCTGCTCTTCTCATCTCTTTAATAGCTATGCCTAGGCATGTGTACTGGATATTAGTTATTATTAATCATATCATTGAAGATAGTGGATTATAAATTTAACGTCTAGGTCAAATTTATTTTGTAAGACTTGCAGCAGAAGCAAAAACTACACCTACTTTCCAATGGTAGTTAAGTTTCTCTGGGGTTTTTGGTAGCACCCTTGCCTGTCTGGTCTCCAAGAATTTTCAGATCTTTCTATAGATTATTTTGTTTTTAATAAGGTATGGACTTTTCCAATTAAAGTAGCTAGCTTCTTTATACTACTTATAACTAAGAATATCTCATGAAATGTGCACATAATGCCAGTTTTCAAGTGTCAATAGTTAGCATTTAAAATTATATTATAAAATATGTTAGAGCACTTATAATTATATTAAAATATGAAATCCTAAATGTCAAAGTGAGATAATGAGTATACTGAATTTTATTACATTAGTTTCACATCTTTTAGGCATGTTTGAGATTTTCTGTGGTAATTTACATATTTGCAGAAATTCATGTGCAGCAGACATGCATAAACTGATGCAAATTATTTTGTTCTTCTTAGGTGATTTTCAATTTATTTTTGGAAGCAAGAGAAAAGATACCTGCAAGCATTGGCAAACTAAACATCCTGCTTACTTGTTTGTTTGATCATGTGTGTGTGTGTACGCTTGCCCCGCATAGAAGTTACAGTGACAAGCACTGTAAAGATTTACTAAATTCTTCCTCTGATCTTAGTGGATGTCAATGACAAAAGCAAACCAACCAAAAACAAACCAAACCAAACAAACAAACAAACAAATAAAAAATATCTAATATTGATGGATCCATATTCCTAAGATACCTGCAAGCATTGGTTTGTGAAAACCAGAGGTGGACTCTAGACTAGCTCTATACGACTTCAAATTTGCCTTTTGAGCACTACCAACTCTTAGATAATTTTCATCAACTGTTTGATAAATACTGTATCACCAGTACAATTACATATGGAGGAAAATCCAGTATGAAAAGATCATAGACTTTGATCATATCATTCTGATTTGAGAAATACTTCAATATTCGGATGTGTAATATGAAGCAATTTTAAACATAGCTAGCTCATTTTCGTTATAATATCCTTTAAAATATATACTCAAAAGTGATACTAAAAGATACTATCTTAATTTGAAAATAGCTCCTTTAAAATACAAAGTAATAATTTTTGGTGGTTAGGAAATATGGCTTTATAGTTTCATTACCACGGGGCACTTTCGATTGGATTACGGGAAGCCAGGACAATTGTCATGGATGTGACTTGCTGCTGTGGTGTTGCCACGTGCAGCCTGTGAGCATCTGAGAAACAAGTGCACAGAAGAATCTTTGAGCTTTACTGAAACCTGTGTTCCCTCTAGACAGGAAGAAGGAAGGAAGCTAGTGCAAATTTGAAACGCTGTTTTTCAGAATCCACTTCCCTTTATGTTTAAGATTTATGAAGGGTATTTGGGAGGAAAAAAATGAAACAACAGCCAGTTTACTCTAAAGGACACTGAACAGCATGAGGTGCTTTTAGAGATTGTTCCCTCAGTGGCTGACGGGCTGTCTCTCGTGCTCGGTGGGAGGGAGTAATTTAGCTCACTGAAAACTCCAGCACTCCTTTCAATTTTTCTACACCTTGGGCCAGGTAAATATGTAGCTCCTAGTGGACGTCTTTATCTTATCGACAGGTCAGCTGCATTATCCTAGTTGGAGGCAGAGGGGGACAGGCATGGATCACAGCATGCACTCATTGATTGGAGACGCCTCCAGCCCCTGCAGTTTGCTCCTCTCTCTCACTCGGTGTCCAGTCTTTCTTCCCTGCTGCCACTCTGCCGTCTTTTAATAACTTTTTTTGTATCCCAGATGCAGAGACAAAGTTCTTTATAAACTTCTTCACCACCTGCCATTATTTCATGGGTCTTATACAAAATGTCTTAATCTATGTCACTCAGTATAGTCAGTTCCTTGATCCATTCCTGAATGATAGGCATCCTTAGGTAATAAATATCACCACAGAAATGTCCTCACAAGACAAAGGTACCAGGGTTTTCTTTCTACCCCATATCAGTCAGTGGCAATGGACCATCACTGAGAGGGAAAAAATAATCTTCCTAGCATCTCTGGGGTAAGGTGCATCTTGTAGACCCAGAGATCTTCTGAGGAGAATGAAGCATGGAGTTGCAGGAAACCAAATAGTAGCAAGGATGAGTATCACACCCAGAGAAAGGAGATCTGGGCAAGGAACTGTCGGTACCCCCTACAAGGTCATACAGTTTATTTCTTTATTAAGTGTATAGCTTCAGTTTCTAAGGCTTCACATAAACCCTATCATTGGACCACAATCAGTCTTGTCTATGCTCACAACAAGAAAGTAGTTTATTTTATTATACTTCAGATCTAATCAAGATTTTCTTCTCTTTGTCCCTGGAAAAATGTGATGTAGCCCACTAGATTCTTTGATGTGCCATGTTACTCTCTACATGACTCTTTTATAATTATTCACTTTGCCTTGAAGGTGTTGTGTAATTTTTAACTTGAGTTTTTGTTTGGTGACATAGATTTTCTCATCAAAAGAAATATAAGGAAAAACATGAACCTCAAGTATATTCTTTGGGAACACACAGATATTCAAGTGACTTAGCTGCTGAACTCTCACTTTGGGATGGTAATTTAGAAACACTAAGAAAAAGAAAAAAAAAAAAAGACAAGAAAACCTTAGAGGAATTCTAGGCCACGTTCCGCTAATTTCCATCTGCCCTTTCCTTTTCCATTAGAATACAGTAATTCATGCAAAGCTGTTATAATCTTTTATCGTGCATATACATTCCGAGTACTATGGATTTGAAAACGCAATACTTCTAGCATCCTAATTTTAACTACCCAAGGTACAAGACAATTTAATCTTTCGAAGATAATCTTTTCCCCCATTTTATTGATATGTATAATTGCAAATTTTAAGGTTTGCATTGAAGTTGAGAATTTTGTACACATGTGGATCTTATCTAGGTGACAAGGACTTTCCCATTGTCCTTTTGACCCTCCCCCTCCCCACCGTCCCTCCCTTCCTCCCCACACTACCCCCGCGGTTCACTAGGAGTTGTGCTCTGGGATTCTAGTCATAGATTTACTAAAATTCTTAATAGTTTTATGGCTTTCTATTTCCAGAAATAATTAAAGTGTTTCTCTTTTCTCATTTTATTGATACATGTGAGTGCAAAATTTGAAGTTTAAAGTGATTTTGAGCATTTTGTGCACATACATATCATGACAAGGCTACCTTATCTTTCCCTCTCTCATTTCGACCCACTACCCACACCCACACCTCCCATTACCCACACCTCCAAGTTCCCATTATTTTCCCCATTAAGTTCCATGATATAATTGTGATCTGGGTCTCTCATATCAGAGAAACCATTTGATATTCACTTTCTGCTTCTGGCTCACTCCACTAAGCATGGTGGTCTCAAGTTGCCTCCATTTGCCTGTAAAAGCCTCTGACCTATCTGACTTTATAGATGCATAGTATTCCATTGTGTATAAATAACACAGTTTGTGTATCCATTGGTCTGTTGATGGGTATTTTGGTGACTTCAAAATTTCAGCTACTGTTAGTTGTGGTGCTATGAACATGGGTATATATATATATATATATATATATATATATATATATATATATATATTTGTTTTGGCCTCTTTTGGATATATTCCCAGGAGTGGTGTCATGGGATTGAAGGGGATATTTATTTCCAGTCTTTTGAGAGATAGCCATGCTGTTTTCCAACGTAGTTGTATGAATTTACACTCCCACCAGCAGTGCAGAAGGGTTCCTTTCTCCCCACAGCCTCGCCAGCACTGATTGCTAATTGAGTTCTTGATACAGGCTCCTGCATCCTGTGATGGTTGCCCGAGCACTGCTTTGCCCAAGCTGGTCTAGGCTCCATGAGGCCTTTTCTAAGGGAAGCTCACAGTGCATCTTCAGTTCAAACTACCTGCAGGCTTGTTTTTGAAGGCTTAGGTTACCAGCCCGTGTCAATTCCCAATTCTTCCACATGTGGTTTTATCTCAGTCTGAGGCTTCCAGCTCTGGGCTTTCCTTGTCTGGGATGCCATCAGCTCCCAGCCATTCGTAGTAGGCCTGAGAAGGCTTCCTGGGCTGTTGTTTACTTCCACTTCTGATGTGTCTGCTGGGTTTCTGACCTTCTGGCCTCCTTTCTATTGCTGGGAAGCTCCTCCCTTTCTTAGCTAGGTTAAACAGGCAGTTTTACACTATAATATCAACTTCTTAAGTGAGTCCATGAGGAGACATTGAGCAGTTCTTTTACTGAGCCACCATCTTACCCAGAAATCTCTTTGTGGTATTTCTGGTCCCTCTGTAGGAGCAGTTATTTGACTCTAGCCTAATTTAACTGGAGAGTGGAAATAGGCAGTCCCCCTCATGACCAAAGGAAGACATCAAACACTGTTATGATCTGAATGTTTTGATGCCTCCAAAATTCACGTCAAAACTTACTTTCTAAGGCAAGAGTTAGTAGGTGTGACGTTGGAAGGTGATTAGCTCCTGAGGCCACTTCAAAGAGTGAATCGGTGTCCCTATTAAAGGGATGGGGAGAACTAGCAAAAGCCCTTCTCCTGCTTGACCTCTTCTACCCTTTGAAGAAGCAGCGAGAAGGACTGAGGATTTGGTTTTGTACTTTCCAACCTCCTGAAACATTCTATTGTTTAAGAACTATTCAGTCTGTGGTATTTCATTATAACAATGCAGACTGAGGCAGTGTCTGGGTAGCTGGATTCTACTAGGTGTTGTGCTGATGAACTGATGTGGGTTCTGTACTCTTGACTGTTTAAGTTCAAGTTTGTCTGCACAGTTTATTGGCTCTGAGACAGACAATAAGTCATGTTAAGCTTAACAGCAAAATAGGGGCAAACAACAGTATCTATCCAATAACGTTATGAGTTAAAATGAGCTAACACTTTTAATTGATATTTTTAACACTGATACTTCGAAGGGCTTGGCATCCCTTCTAATTGTATTTCTGCAAATATCATGAGAAATATTTTATAGTATTTTGTGCAGCGACTGTGGAAATTTATGTGACCTCCCGACATAAAACCTCAGGGAAAATTAAGTTCACTAAATGCTAAAAAAAATGATTTGTCAAGTTTAACTCTCCCCTCTAACTGAGAAAAAATAAGAGAAAATATAGAAGGAAAATTAAATGAGTGATTCTGCATCTATTCCTATAATTATCCTACTGTCATATATGATAACTTTTTATGCTCCTACAAATTGTCTTATAATGTACAAATATTTTTCTAGATAATTTTGGTTAAACTCCACATTTTAAATTGAAGTGTACAAGCTTGGAGAGGATCCAGAAATGCAAGAGTGAAACAGAAAAACCGGTTAAAGCTAGAATTTAGAAATTTGCCCTTGGATGTAATTATTATGGATTGCAAATACAAACCAATAAAAACTTCTGAAAAAACAATCACCCCAGAGAAAGAAGAATGGAAAAATACATTTATGAAAGCAGAAGAAGAAAGAAAATTTGAGTGGGGAAAAAACTTGTATTTTAGAACAGCTGAGTGACCTTCTCAACTGACACAGTCCCATTTTTGAATGTTTTTTTAGTTTTTCTTATATTTGAATGTACTTTGATCCAGTTACACCGTGAGTAGGAGTCACATTTTCTTGTTTTATCTTCTAATGTGCATTCTTTTTCTACCGGCATAATGCCATTGAGTCCCACGCCTATTGCCACTACTAGAAACTGGCCAATGTTCACTTATTAGAAGGGAGCTGCTGTCTCAAAAAGACCTCCATGGCTATCACAGTTGGAAAAGAAATTAATTTTTGCTTATGTGACACCATTTAGTGGGCAGTGTGCTGGTGGTGGCTCTCATTCACATTGTCAGTCAGGAGGGAGAAGGCCCTTCCATCCGCCACATAATGGCTTCCGACTCACTCTGAGTGCCTCCTTAATCCAGCTATGCAGAAGAGGGAAGTACAAGATGGAGGTGAACTAATAGACCAGTTTAAAAGTGTGTTTTCTCCTCTATTCCTACTTGACTAATATAAACTCACGTTTTGTCCTTTGCAATTAGTTGGATCTAGTTGCAAAACAGGATGAAAATGCAGTCTAGTAGATGTGAGGTAAAAGCTGGGCTGAGGCCTTAAGCAATCTCTGCCATGATTATTTTCAAAATCTATCTCAAAGGATACTTTTTATGAAGACTTTTCCTAATTCCCTCCGTTTTAATAAGTTTCCCTGTCAAATGATCTATCAAATAATCTCTTTCACTTAATTGAGAAATCTCCAAGCATTGTGTTACTATTTATCGTTCCCACTAGAGCAGACGGAAACTCTCACAAGCAAAAAGTGAGTGTTATTCCTGCTTATGTCTCTTCCAGTAATTAATGTAGCACCTTATGTGCTGTAGAAATATAATTAATGTTTTAATTTGTTTTCTTGATTTGGTAGAAAGAGATTCTCAAAAAATAAGCTCATTAAAATCACCACCATCATCTTTATTTAGTAGCAGATCATTTTAAGGTTCAGCATCTACCCTAATAAAGTCATGCTTTAGAAAACGCATCCCACGCATGGACAAGTGATGGCATATGTGTTACAGATGGAAAAGAACAAAAGATGCCGCTTATGCTTATTCTGAAGTTAGTATAATGAAGGCTCTTAGAAATGACTTTGCTTCCGTCTCATAATGAGCAAAAACAATTTGCAGGGACAAAAGGAGAGCTTCAGAATGAGTGGTAAATATAACAGATTTATTAGTAGTGAGGTGAGTCATTCTTGAGATAAAAGAGAGAAAGAAAAAATTTTAAGCGACAAGACTCTATCCCACTTTCGTTTTCAAGTTTTTATTTTCTTTGGTAAAGTAGATCCACTTTGGAAAGCAGTATGGAGATCTCTCCAAAGACTAGAAATAAATATCCCCTTAGATACAGTGACACCCCTCCTGGGAATATATCCAAAAGAAGTTGAAACAACACTTAACAGAGATACATGTATACCCATGCTCATAGCAGCACAACTAACAATAGCTAAAATATGGAAGGCACCAAAATACCCATCAACAGACCAGTGGATACACAAACTGTGGTATTTAGACACAGGAATACTATGCATCTGTAAAGTCCAACAGCGTGGAGGCTTTTACAGGCAAATGGAAGAAACTTGAGAACATCATGCTTAGTGAAGTGAGTCAGAAGCAGAAGGTGAAACATCGAATGGTCTCTCTGATATGAGAGACC
>PVKB01003501.1:168469-196975 GCA_004027205.1 Ctenodactylus gundi | reverse complement strand
CCACCCTCCTTCGTCCCTGGGCAAAGGCCCAAAGATATCCCCCTCCACCCACCTTTGTCCCTGGGCAACAGCCTGAGAAGATTCTGTACTTTTCCACTACGCTCCTTTTAGACCCCTCCCCTACCTAAAGCTGCCTTTAAATTCAACGCACTGCACTCAGTAAACGACTCTTGACAAGCAACTGCTTCCTTGAGTCCCGTCTCTTTCTCTGCTTCCTTGAGTCCCGTCTCTTTCTCGCCCGTTCTTTATTCGCAGGTATCGGCTCCCCTCGTGACCCCCGAATAACTTAGGCCCGCGGGTCGGGTCAAAGGAGGACCTGACAGCCCGGTGACCTGTGAGGTATCATGATCACCCCCAGGCCCCTCAGCAAAGCTCTCCCTCCTGTCCTGGCTTCCCTCCTGAGGCCAGGGCTCTCCACCCTCGGAGGTGCTCCCACTACCACCTGAGCCATTCCAGGGGTTGGTGGCCTTTCTCTCCTCTCCACAACTGTCTTTTGTGCCAGTTTGTTCCTAGACACTGTTTCAGAGTGACCCCCAAATCCCTGATGTGCTCTTCTGAGATTTCTTTTACTTTAAACAGTTCAGTCTTGGACCCTTTAAAAAAAAAACTGTCTCCTGCTTATGTCACTGCCCATCTTTGCTATGAGCTATATCCCCAGCCCCCGCCTTTTTTGGCAGGGGCTCACTAAATTGCCCAGGCTGGTTCAAACTTGTGACCTACCTCATCCAGTTTGTAGGCCTGTGCCACCAGACTTGGCCCAGAACTTTAAATGACAATGTGGATAAGAGATGGCAGTGAAGTTTCACATTTCTTTTTGCCAACTTCAGTCAACTTTTAGTGTCTATGTCAAGTACCACTTAAATTTTATTTTATGAAGAATTTCCAGGTGTTGTTTTCGTCTTTGTTGTTGCTGGCTACATACAGAAACAGCACCAGCGGCAATGTAGGATGTCTGTCCCAGGGGACCTGTGGTTGTAAGGCACGTGTCCGCCATTCCTAGAGCAAGTGAGGAACTGACCGGGTAGGACAGTTGTTTCTGAAGGAAGGAGCACAGCTGGATGTGGGTATCAGTGGGGGGGTGTGGGGGTAAACGTGGAAGGCCTATCTGGACAGAAAGTAAAGCAACCTGCCTGCAGAAGAACTTGACATGGAAGACCAGCTCCAGGTGAATGGCAGTCAGAGCTGGGTCCGGGGGTGCAGGCCTGTCGTCCCAGCACCCTGGGATGCTGGGACAACGGGATTGCGAGTTCAAGCCTGGCCTGGGCAACGCAGCAACTTGGTGAAACAAATAATAAAAGAAAACTGGGTGTGTAGCTCAGAGGGAAGGCTCTGTGTTCAATCCCCAGTACCAAAAAAAAAAAAGACCACCTGCTAGAAACTAGAGCACCCAGACACATTGTGTCTCTTCCACATCCAGTGCCTCCCTTGCTCTGGGAGGGGGACCAAAGAGGTTCTTATTAAAAGCCAAAAATAAAGATGAGAGGTTTTGAACACTTCCTGTGTGCAAAACTTCATAACTTGGTCTAACGAGCGTTTATTCATCCGTGCTTTATTGCGCGTCTCCCACGAGCAGGAACTGCTGGGTTAGTGAGGACTCCTATGGCAGCAAGGGACAGGACCTAACTGGAATTCATTTAAGCTGAAGGCGGAGTGAGGATTACATGGGACAAAGTGAAGGCTGGGAAATCCAAGAGAGGAAGTGCCCAGGGCCCGGGGGACCTCCCCCCAGACCCCTGGTAGCCTGGTCTCTGTGGCTCCACCTCCTCATCCCTGGCTTCCTTCTTCGCTCTAGCCAAAGAGCAAGCAGCTTCCTCCCTGTGAAAATGTGGGGCCAGAAGAGCTGCTAATTTACAGGGACTGCTGTGTATTTTTGTTGTTGTTTGTCGTGAGGCCCAAGCCCAGGGCCTTGGCACTGAGCTACACCCGTGCCCAGACCATTTTCTAGTTTTTGTTTGTTTAGAGACAGGGTCTTGCTAAAATGCCAAGTTGCCCAGCCTGGGCTCGAACCTGCAGTCCTCCTGCCTCAGGCTCCCTAGGTGCTGGGATTACAGGCAACACCAGGCCAGGCCGCTTAGGGAACTTCCACCTCTATGGCGAGACAAACATGCTCTCTAGTTTCCAAGCAAAGCTCCCGGGAAGGGATTCACTGAAGCAGTCTGAGTCAGGTCAGCTCCCGATAGTCACGAAATCAGCCAGGCACGGCTGCTCACACCTACAGTTTCAGCACTCAGGAGGCTGAGGCAGGAGGAGTGCTGGAAGTTCAAGGCCAGCCTGGGCTGCATAGTGAATTCGGGACCAGCCTGAAGGACAGAGTGAGACCCTGGCTCAGTAAACAAACAACTATGTTTAGGACCTTTAGGAAATTACCATGTACTCTGTGCGCGAAAGCGTGGAGAGGCGAGGGGTCCAGGCAGGCAGGTGACCGTGGAGAAGGCGCTGTTTCTGCCGGCGGGGCTTGGGAGGGGGAAGGAGCTCCCGTTGCTATGCCATGTGTTTCCACACCACACGGAGGCAGCAGGTCCCAGGCATGTCTGAGGCAGGACGCCACCCACAGCCCTGGGCATGGCCTTGTTTTGAATTGTCGCGGCCTGCTGGAGCAGAGCCACTGAGTTTCATGCAAGGTCAAGGTCATTTCCTCCAAGGACTGACTCATCCTCCTGGGCCTGGGAAGCTGCTCGGGCATCTGGTGCAGCCTGCCGGGGGATTTCCATCGCCCAAACCGGTTCTGACTCCAACCAACGTGTGAGCCTGAGCCGTCTCTGATTCACCTGAATTGGAGCTCTGCGCACCGCCTCACGGCTGTGTTTTGCGCACGACTGTAATAAACGGGGCAAACTACAACAGGTTCCTTGTCACTTTGTTTCCGGCCCGGGTGACTGAACTCGGGCTGCAGGGCTGCTACCCTGTAGGCGCCCGCTCCAGGAAGGGCACCCTGCCCGTGCATGCTCCCCAGCACACTCCGCGACAGCGCAGGAAGTCTGCTGGTCAGTTACCACCTCTGTCTTCCCAGTCCGGGGTCCCTCCCTCCCACCCCCTACCCCCGACCCCCGCCATGGCAAGCCCTGGCCTGATTGCCCACCTCTGTATCCCATGCCTGGTCCAATCACCCCTGGAGTTCTTTTCACAAGCGAGATTTCGCTTTGTTCTCACCCAGCCCATTGGCTCACTGCCTGCAATCCTAGTGCTCCGGGAGGCTGAGGCAGGCATATCTCAAGTTGAAGTCCAGCCCAGGCAATTTAGCAACTTGGTGAGACCCCATCTCAAAACCGACAACAACAATGAGCCGGGATGTAGTTCAGTGTGAAGGCCCTGCATTCTGTCTCTTACCTAGTGCTACAAAAAAGAAAAAAACCTTTCACTTTGTTCTTGTTTGGTGGTTTTTTGTTTTGTTTTATTGTTTTAGTTCATTTTAGATAGGGTTTTGCTGGTCCTGAACTCATTATGAAGCCCAGCCTGGCCTTGAGCTAACTCAAAGCAATCCTCCTGCCTCTGCCTCCAACGTTCATTTTGTCCTTGAAGGTGAAACACTGTTGCCATTGGCTAGTGTAGATCCTTGCTTTACTGATAATCTAAGTTAAAATTGAACCAAAAGTGTAAATTTACAGAGAAAAGCTTTCTTTAAAAACTAAGACAAAGGAGGCTAGAGGAATAGCACAGAGGTTAGAGCGCTTGCCCACCAAGTGTGAGCCGATGAGTTCAATTCCCCAGGACCCCACAGGCTGGGTGTGGTGGCACACGCCTATAATCTCATTAGGGAGGTTGAGGCAGGAGGATTGCCACTAGTTCATGGCTAGCCCGAGCTACATTATGAGTTCAGGACCGGCCTGGGCCACAGAGTGATGCCGTCTCAAAATAATAATAATAATAATAACAAAATGACAAAATAAAGGGGAACTCAGCTCTGACAAAGAGCAAGCAAACCCCTGAACAAAGAGAAGTAACTGAAGAGAGATCAGCCGCCCAGAGTGCCAGGGTTCCAGGCCTGGGCCTGCAGCCAGTGTCAGTCACGAGCTCCCAGCTGGCGGGGGAAGGCAGCGGAGACTCCGAGGCCTGGCTGAGTGCTCCTGTGCGTCTCCTGTCTTGGCCTCCTTAGCCTTCAAGAGGGGTGGGACAAGCTAAGTCAATTTCGGGCTAATAAACCTCATTTTGCTAACTTTTCCTAAATGGTTAGCATGCCTAAATCCCAAGTTTGAATTAAGGTAATAATAATAATAAAAAAAAACCAAGCAGAAGTAAAGATTTGTTCTGCTTTTAGTTATCAGTTGGTCATCTGTAGGCCGGAGAGTCACAGGTCTTATCAAAAACGTCTTTTAAGCCCCTGACTGCTTCAGATGTGTGACACATGTACTACTTTTTTTTTTGAGACAGGGTTTTGATCTGCTGGGCCACGCTCACCATGTGGTCTAAGCTGGCCTCAGACCTGCGGCAATCCTCCTGCTCCCGCCTCTCGGGTGCTGGAATGACAGGAGTGCACCACCACACCTGGCCAGTTTGTATGTGGTGCTGGGGAATCAAACCCAGGGCCCTGCACACACTAGGTAATTTCTCTAACAGCTGAACTATACCCACGGCCCCAGAAATCATACTTCTAATAAGCAGCAGGTGCTGGACCTGTTGTCAAAGACCTGTACTCTGCACTCTGGGTGGCTGAGGCAGGAGAATCACAAGTTTGAAGTAAGCTTGGGTAATTTAACAACATAGCAAGACTGTCCCTAAACCAAAAAATGAGTAAATAAATAAAAATGGGCTGGGATGAAACTCAGTGTAAAGGCCTTGGGCTCAAACCCCAGGACCCTGCTCCACATATGCACCCACAAATGGTAACAGGGTAAGAGCCCAAGAGGTAGTGTGTCCTCTAGGCCCTGGGTTTGACTCCCCAGAACTGCATAAAATCAGCACTGTGGAAGCAGAGGCAGGAGGATTGTCATGTGTCTGCGGCCAGTCTGAGCTCCTTAGTGAGTTCAGGACCAGCCTGGGCTACAAGGGAGACTGTCTCCAAAACTGACGAAATAAAATCTGGCTTTTGTTTCTGGTTCCCTGCTTTCCTCCCTTCAGACCACCACTGTGACTATTCCATGAGACCCAGGACTTCTGAGCACCGTCAGGATGAACTGGATCACCACTGACCATGGTCACCTCAGTAGCCGACAGAACAAGGTGGCACCCCGGGCCTGGTTGTTTCAGTTGGAAAAGCGCGTCCCCTGGTTGGATCCAAGTGTCCGGCCTTCTTCCTAAGCCCCGTGACCAGCGTCCTCACCCATCTCAGCTTCCACCGCACTCCCCCCACGGCGTGTCAACAGGTAGGTAATTACTTCATAAACCCGGGAACCTGCCTTGGCTGCTTCCGCTGCCTGGAGACTGGGGATTTCCGGGCTTCGTTTCAAGGTGGCCCTTAGTGCAGGCTTCCAAGTGCAGTCAAGCGGAAGGATAAATTCCCCCACTAGAGCCTTTTGAGGGAACGTTCAAACAAAACTGTGGCTTTTCAAGTATTAAGAGGAAATGAAAGACTGAACGCAGCTCCGTCTTCATTCCGACACACGTGCTAAGGTTATGTTCCCCGCTGTCAAGGCCCCGGCCAGTTCCAGGCACATCACTCTTCGCCTGAAGTCAGATGTGTCAGGTGGTACCCTACTGCAGCTCTGGGCCGGCCCTGGGGGGAGCCTTGTTGATGAAGGTGAAGCATGTCCCCTAGGCTTTCCTGTCACTGTGCTACCACTGGGCTGGGAGCAAAACAGAGCTGGAGCCCGGTAGCTCAATGACTAGAAAGCTAGCCTGGGAAGCATGAGGCACTGTGTTGGACCCCAGCACCACATAACCTGGGCGTGGTGGCACACACCTGTAATCCCAGCAATCAAGAGGCTGAGGCAGAAGGATTGCCATGTGTTTGAGGCCAGCCTGGGCTATCTAGTGAGTTCAGGACCAGCCTGGACTGCAGAGAGAGACCCTGTCTCAAAAAAAGAATTGAAAGTTGGATCTGCCTCCAATCACTGCATACATACATTCATAACATTATACACACACTGAAAGGTGTAAACATCCTTGAGCATGATACTGAAAAACATTATCGTGTCCCCTCTAGATAATGCCAAATAAGATCATCTTTTTAGCAAAATGCAATCAAAGCTGATGATTTGAGTCAGTTTCCAGGGTTCACAAAGCTGTCTCTCCTCACCATCTTTTGCTTTGTGCCGCTGATTTGCTGGTGCTCCCCAGTCTTAGCCCTTGACACTGTGCCAAGCCCCAAGGTCGTCAGGGGGTCACTAGGTCTGGAGATTCCCCCGATGTCAGTCAGAGGTCAGAGGGGAAAAAGAAAGACTGTGGTTGGTTAGTCCTATCTATAAAAACCACCTTTCGTCCCCAAGATAGGAAGTGTGGGAGAAGCCACAGAACCTCAGGGACACAGAGAAGGGAAGTGAGACCAGCACCCAGCATGCACGGCGCCTTTCCTTGTCTTTCTCTTCAGCCTTTTTCTGTCTTTTCTTTACCCTTTGTCCTTTTCTACCTCTTTTAAGCCTTATGAAAGTGAATCTTAACTCCCTGGATCCTTTTTGGCTTGTGGAAGTGGCAGTTCAGGGACCAAGGCTGCCACGGAGACACTTCTGTGTCAGCAAGACTCTGATCACATCCGGCAGCCTGACAGGGTGTAGGATCTTCCCAGTCTGCTTTGGCATGCTGACGTCAGTTGGGTGGGGTGGGAGGAATAGTTCATATTTATTTTTGTATCTGTGCAAAATATGAACCAAAAGATTTTCTGATGGGGAGCTTCCCTGACAACACTGCCCTTTGTAAGCTTTTTGTTTGTTCGAGACAGGGTCTTGCTCTGTAGTCTAGTATGGTTTTGAATTCACTATGGAGCCCAAGATGGCCTCAAATTCACAGAAATCCTCCTGCCTCAGGCTCCCAAGTGCTGGGATTTAGCCATGTGCCACAACATCCGACTACTTTTTTATGTGGTTCTGGGAGATCAAGGCTAGGGCCTTGCACACGCTAGGCATGTGTTCTAGCCACTGAGATACACCCCAAGCCCCACAAATGATAATTTTAATATAGGATTATAGGGCTGTGGCACCAGGCCCGACTCCCCCCCCCCTTTTGTATTGCTCTATGTTTGTGATATATAACTATATTCATCATGGAGAACTGGTGCATATATGTACTACATTTTAATCAGTTTTACTTCCCAAAAATGGGAGGCTCGAAGCTTCTCAGTGTGCTACCACTGGGGCAAGACTCAAAGGAAACCATTTAGAAATGTTTGGTTTTGCTTGCCTTTTCATTAAAATATGATTTAAAAAGCAGATATGTATAGCCCAACCTAGTACCAAAGGCCTGGAATACCAGCATTCTGGGAGGCTGAGGCAGGAGGATCTCAAGTTTGAGCCCAGCCCGGGCAATTTTAGCAACTTAGCAAGACCTTGTCTCAAGTAAATAAGAAACAAGGGGCTGGGGATGTAGCTTAGAGCAGAAGCCCTGCGTGCAAACCCCACTACCAAAAAAGAAAAAAAAAAGTGGTATTTGTGTGGAGAGGAGTGAACTGAGTGGTCATGGGTAGAGGAAGTCCTTGACCATTGGTCTTTCTATGTTGCTTTGAGTTCTGAATCATGAATGTTTTACTCATTCAAAAAAAGCTAGTAAGTTCTTACTTGTGCAGAGCGTGAGGGCTGGGAACAGGCAGCCGGGCCCACTCAGCTGGGAATTGTCCAGAGAACAGCTTCCCGCTGTGTTTTCCTTTTCTTTTTTTCTCTTTCCTGTGTGTGTGTGTTGGGGGGGGGGGGGGGGGGGGGGGGGGGGGGGGGGAGGGGAAGAGGTGCGTGCACGTGCACATGTGTGTGTGTTGCTGAAAATCATAGCTAGGGCCTGTGCACTGAGCTACAGCCCCAGCCTAGTTTTATTGATTTTTGTGGCAAGGTGTCTCTAAGTTGCTAAATTGCCCAGGCTGAGCTCCAGCTTGCAATTCTCCTGCCTCAGCCTCCCAGAGTGCTGGAATGATAGGTCTGCACCGTTGCAAATGCAAATGCCTTGCGGAGAGGGGCTGCCTCTCCCACAGGCTTGGGCACCTCCAGGCACTCTGCCTCTACCACCGCGCGCACCTGGCGTTCTCCAAGTAGGGACTTCGGAGTTGCTGCCGCCCCCACTGTGCGTTTGAGAGCCTGCTGCCCTCCGCTGTGGAAAATGCATCTGCTGGGCGTGACCAAGGACAGCCACAGCTTCTCCTCCTCCAGGCTCCGGGCTGTGGTCGCCCGTGTGCAACAGACACGGGGCAGGCGCAGAACACTCTGGCCTTGAGAATGTGGCCGTCAGAGCCAGGCCGATCGCGGGCGTGGGGAGAGGCTGGGCCCACTGGGTGGCTGGCGAGTTCCCTCCTTCTCACCTTCCCTCCGGCCAGGCCCCAGCCCCACACCAGTATGTCCCCAGCCGAGTCAAAAATGGGAACGTGGGACCATGAGGCCGCATGTTAGGGTGTCAGGAAACCCAAACACTGCGCAACACTGATGTACTTAATTTGGTTTATGAAACGTAATTTGCAATTTCTGTGGAATCCTCTCCAGTAGTGAAAAAAAAAGTAAAGGAAAAAACCCACTCAATCAGGAATCTGCTGTAGAGCAGAGCCTCAAACCGAAACCCACGGCCAACTACCTGTAGAGCCTCTTGGGGATGGCCGAGGGTCTTCCTCAAATCATGTTTCCTCATCTGAAAATGCGGTAGTGACCCGCCCGTCTGACCTCACCGATGTGAGACTAAGACCCTCAGAGTCCTGAAGAACCATAACCTCAACACGGAAGCTAACAAAAGGCACCTGTGTTACTCACACAGCTTGCATTTATTTCTATTAATCTAAGAAGGCTGCTGGCAGGTATAAATTTAGTTATTAGGAGTCCAGTTCGACGGGCTGGAGCTGGGGCTCTTGTTCTATACTGGGATCGGCTGCCTGGGTCTATCCAGCAGTTTCTCACACCTTTCTTCTGAGAAACAACTTTCACCCACCATCAGCCCGGTTGTATGAATGGTGTTGACTCCTCCCACTTCGGAAGTAGACGTAAAACTCAGATCTGATCAATCAGACCCTCGGTCTTTCCTGGGCATGTGACTCAATCCAGCCAATCAGGGACAATGAAAGTCAATTCTGGGTGCCTGCAGGACCTACTTAGAAGTCTTCTCCTTTCATTGAGGAAGTTGTGGTCCTGGGGGTTGTAGGTACCCTCTAACTCCCACAGGGAAAGCCTGTCTAAGAATGATGTCAAAAGAGAGGAACGCAGAGCTGGGGGGACACCACAGGTGGAGACCCGGTAACACATCTGACCCAGCTACCGCGAGAGAGCGCCTTCTTGCGACTCCACATCACCTTTTCCTTCCTTCTCTTCTTGCCTGTTATAATGTTGAATCTCTGGTGTCCTCAGCTCTACAAGGTGTTTTCTTTCATGTGCTGCAGTTGGAGCCTTCACACTAAGCTACATCCGTGACCCGTTTTTATTTTTGATTTTCAGACAGGGTCTGGCAAGGCACTAAGTTGCCCAGGCTGGGCTTCAACTTGAGATTTTCCTGCCTCAGTCTCCCAGACTGCTAGGATTACAGGCCTGTGCCCCTGATCCACTCCTATTTTTTCTTTTTTTTTCTTTCCTTCCTTCTTTCCTTTCCTTTGGAGCACCAGGGACTGAACCCCAAGATCCCTGGGCTACACTATCATTCTTGGGTCAACTCTCAAGTTTTGACTGGCTAGGCCTGCTTGTCCAGGCTTGTAATCCCAACATTCCAGGAAGCTGAGGCAGGAGGATTGTAAATTTAAGCCCATCTTAGGCAACTTAGTGAGACCTTCTCTGAAAATCGCAAAAAAGGGGAGGTTGGGGATGCAGTGTAGCGTGATCTTCAGGACTAGAAAAAAAAAAGTCTTGACTGATAGAAACTTCTGGAGCTGAGAATCTATACAATGAAAAATCACTTATACCCATAAGCTACATAAATTAAGAAAACATTGGATTTTAAAATCATACCTTTATAAAGTCCAAGAGGCTGGAATCATCTCCCAAGTAAAGGCAATTCGCAGTCATACCCAGGCAACATTTTATCATTTAACACAGACACAAATTACCAAAATAAAGAAATACTCCACTTTTATTTACTCTTTCAGCTACAAGGTCTAAGGGAACACCAGTTCCCAGCAATTGGAAACAGTATCAAAATGAGGACAAGGCCGACTCTAGCAGGTGCATGGAATCAGCTGGACAGGGTCGTCAGGAGTGAGTTTTGGCTCCTCGGTTGGCCGAGACAGATGCACCGATTAGTCTAGCCCAAGTACCAGCTGCCATGGTGACTGCCCAGAGAAGACTTCTCAGGGAATCAGGAAGCCCAGACGACTGATATGTTTACAGTACACAAAGCACAACAGTACACATTACCAGTGACACAACCTGTTTGCATTAAAATAAGTAGTCAAGTAACTTGAGTCCCATGAGGCAGCACCCAGGATGCCCCAGTCCCCCTGCATTGGTTCGTTCATCCAGTCACACATGCACTCGATGTGCGTTCACAGCACCTGTGATCACCAGGAGGCACTGTGGCCGAGGCGGGAGTGACAGAGACGCTTAAGGCACAGAGTCGGCCTGGGGACTCTCGGTCCCACTGTGCAGAGAGCCATGGAAATGAAGACAAGCTCTGGGGACAGAAGCCCATTCAAAGCCACATGTGGCTGTGGGTCTGCCCTGCCTAGGTTCCACGGAAAGGGTGTCCTCTTCAGAATAAGGAGCACTCACTGGCTTTCTGATCCAGGGTTACAGTGGGATGCAGGGCATCATGTCTAGAAGTGGCTGTCAACCTTCCCCGGCTGAGCACTTGGCGCAGACACGGCTTGTCACAGCAGGAGAGAGGGACAGCTGCCCAGCCTCACCGCATCACTCACTCAGCTAGGGGCTGATGGAGCCACTAAGTGCTCCCCGCCCTCAGGTCCCTCAGCAGGCGGCCTGCCCTTGGCCCCTGGCACGTGTCCGCAGACATGGCTCCTGCCAGCCCAGAATTGGGTTAAAAAGTCCACGGTCTTTGAAAGACCATCCACATTTCAAAGGTTTTTGTTGTTTTTTCTGGCATTAGTGGTGGTGGAAATGGGATTGAACCTAGGGCCTTTGCACTGAGCTACATCCCGGCCTAGTTTTATTATTGATTTTGTGACAAAGAGTCTCTAAATTGCTGAATTGAGCGGGCTGGGCTCCAATTTGCAAACCTCCTGCCTGGGTGTCCCAGAGTGCTGGGATTACAGGCCTGCACCACCATGCCTGGCCCTAAGCACTACTTTGTGCTCCAGAATAACCTGCTTTTCATCTGTCCATGGCTATATGAGTAACACGGTACAGTCTATAAAACTTCACGCAAAAGGCCTGAGTCCCACTTCCTCTAGTGTTGCAGAACATCCGGCCCCAGGTGTTGCTGGGAGGAGCCCGTAGAGCCCCTCCCCAGAAGTTTCCTCTGGCCCCTCCCCTTCCTCCCTGCCTCTCGTGGGTGTGTGTCCTCTACCACTAGTACACAGCATAAGATCAATTCTAGACATGTCAGCTGCCAGGTTATACTCTATGTCATTACTCCACTCATAATAAAAGACAGCTGTAAAGTTTTTAATCTGCTGAGGCCACCCCACCTGGAATTACACCTACCATGGGCTGCCAGCGAGCAGCCAGGTGGAAAGTTACAAATGAGAACAGATCTCCAAACCCTGTTGACCTCAGTAATATGCCTCGGGACTGGAGTTAAGGGCTCTCTGTACAAGCATTTTGTATAGTTCAGGTATAAATCAGTACCTGAGTGTTCACTGATTAAATCTCTCCAAGTTGAGTATATGATCATTATAAATGGAATTCTATAAATGCTTTCATGATTTAAAACACACAGTTCATCTTGTAAAAATGAAATTTTTGGTAGCTATTTGAGCCTTCACTCTGAGCTACATCCACAGCCCATTGAAAATAAAATTTTAGGGCTAGAAGTCTGTAGCTTAGTGGTTAAATCATTTGCCTAGCATGCACAAAGCACTGGGTTCAATTCCCCAGCACCACATAAAAATTAGCCATGTGTGGGGGCACAGGCCTGTAATCCTAACATTCCAGAGGCTGAGGCAAGAGGATTGGCATGAGTTTAAGGTCGTCCTGGGCTATACACTGAGTTCAGGACCAGCCTGGACTATAGAGTAAGACCCTGTCTCAAAAAAAATTTTTTTAATTTAAAATGAATATCCCGATTTTACTTTTTAATGAATATACTATACTTAAATTCCCTCTTCAGTGTATTTCTGTAGATCACACATACAAAGACAAAAGTTAAAGAATCAGTACAAAAGTAAAAGCTTTCTTTCCATTTTCTGTAACATCTTATCTTTTCTCTATATAAATTTGTTAACATAAAAAAGTGCCTGCTTAGGGAAATACAAAACATTGCTATACTGTTACAAATGCTCTACCCTCCGTAGGACAACATACCTTTGTAAATAGTACAACTAAGAATTCTTAATGACTGTCAAGTCCCGGATGTGCCGCAGACATGGCCCAATCAGGGCAGCGGAGACACGTGTCCATCCTGTGCCTCTTTAGAATCTGACCTGCACTGAGTGACTTGCAGTGCTCCCTTCCTCAGATGTCACCGTTGAGTTCTGTGGATATCCTGAGGGTGACACTCTGTGGAAGTGGGTAAAGAGATAGGAAAAGCTCAAGCTATGTTACACGCACCCAGTCTCCAAAACAAACATCACTGTTATATGTGTAAACACACTCAAAAATGTTTAAAAACCATCCACCTAATTATTCATTTACTTCATGACACTGAAAAAAAAAAAAATTCAGGCTGAGTGTGGTGGCTCCGGCCTGTAATCCCAGAACTCTGGGAGCCTGAGGCAGGATGATATACACTTAACCTCAGCCTGGGCATTTCAGTGACTGACACCTTGCCTCAAAATCAAAACCAAAAAATAGGCTGAGGATGTTGCTCAGTGCAAAGGCCCTGGGTTGAATCCCCAGCACCACACATGCACACACACATACACACACACACACACACACACAAGAAAGAGATGAAGTAATTCCCACAGCTTTGCCCCACCTCCAAAGTGACATCAATGGAAGGCTTTATTCTATGCTTCATTTGGGTACTGAAGTGATTTTGGGGGGCATCTTGTATCTTTTTAACTATGATTCACTTGTTTTAAAGTATCAGATTTTTTTTTCCTGTTACCAAACCTAGTACCTGCTCTCTCTCTACTTTTTTTTTTTTTTTTGAGGCAGGGTCTTACTCTGTAGTACAAGCGGGTCCTAAACTGACTTTATATAGCTTCAGGCTGGCCTTGAACTCACAATTCTCCTGCCTCAGCCTTCCAAGTGCTGGAGAATAGAGGCATGTACTAGCACTCCCAGCTAACCTTCTGTCTGGTGCTAGGGAATCAAACCCAGAGCCCTGTGCTTGCTAGGCCAACACTTGAACCACTAAGCTACACCCCCAGACCCGGAACATTTTTTAAAAAACACATTTTCTGGGGTTTTTCTGGAACTAATTAATGAACGGGCCTGAAAAACAACCAGGATATGTGACTTTCAGCATCAAGTGGCCGAGGACGTGCGTCAGTCTCACCAGCGGAGTAAGCTGGTAAGATGCCTCTTTTTAGGAGCTGGGGCATAGCTCAGTGGTTACAGCACTTGCTCAAGGCCCTGCGTTCGGTTCCCCAGCACCACATAAAATTAGCTGGGCATCGCAACATGCCTATCTGTAGTCCCAGCACCTGGGTGGCTGAGGCAGGAAGATTGTTGTGAGTCCAAGGTGAACCTGAGCTACATAGGGAGTTCAGGGCCGGCCTGGACTACAAAAACAACAACAGTCAACAGAGCTGCACATGAACATGTTTTCAAACACATTAAGGGCAAAATAAAAGGTTTCTTTTCAAAATGCGATAAATTTTCTGTAAATTTTTAAGAATCCTAATCATCCACAATTTCAATATTTGATTAGATAAATAAAACCTACCTGGAAATCTTGGATGAAGGTAAGGAAGTAGAAAATGAAACCGAAGGCCACGGTCCACTCACAGATTGCACTTACTACGTGATACACGTAATCCTGGCAAGGGCGACAAAGAGCCAGGTTAGCCTAGAAAGATCCTGGCTGGTGGCCCCGGGAATAGCAGCAAGGACATTCGGCGCGGAGAGGAAAGCTGCCCGGCAAACAGACCTCAGGTGCTCAAGCAGAAACCGTGAGCAAGAAAAAAACTAATGTTTATATTAAAAAAAAAAAAAATTACTAGCCAGGCATGGTGGCACAAGCCTATAATCTCAGCACTAGGGAGGCTGATGCAGGAGGAATGCCCTGAGTTCTAGGCCACCTTGTACATAGTGAGGACCAGCTTGAACTACTGAATGAGGCCCTGTTCCACAAAAGAAAAATTAGAACTTAGCTGGGCCCAGTGGCACAGGCCTGCAATCCCAGCGCTCAGGAGGCTGAGGCAGGAGGATCTCAAATTGGAGGCCAGCCTGAGCAATTTAGTAACTCTGTCTCAAAGTAAATATTTAAAAATGGGTTAGCCAAGTACAAGGGCTCTGAGTTCAATCTCCTGTACAGGGGAAAAAAAATATAAAGTATTACAGTCAAAGACATTGTCATTAATCCCTTTCAAAATATTCCCTTTCAGGGCTGGAGGAATAGCACAGCAGTTGGAATGCTTGCTTAGCAAGTGCAAGGCTTTGAGTTCTAGTCCCCAGCACCACATAAGCTGGGCATGGTGGCATATGCCTGTAATCTCAGCACTTGGAGGCTGAGGCAGGAGGATTATCATGAGTTTGAAGCTAGCCTGGGCTACACAATGAATTCAGAACCAGCCTGGGCTATAGAGCAAGACTCTGCCTCAGAAAAAGAGAGAGAGAAAGAGAGGACTAGAGGCAGTCCCCACCTCATCAACTCACAGAATGAGAAAATAGTGCCGCTTTGCTCTCTCTCTCTCTCTCTCTCTCTCTCTCTCTCTCTCTCTCTCTCTCTCTGTGTGTGTGTGTGTGTGTGTGTGTGTGTGTGTACTCATGCATGTGTTTGGTAGAAGGGACCAAGCCTAGGGCCTTCACACTGAGCTACAGTCCCCACCCATTTTGATTTTTGATTTTTGATTTGAGACAGGGTCTCACTAAGTCACTAATTTGCCCAGACTGGGCTTGAAGTCTTCCTGCCTCAGCCTCCCAGGATGCTGGGCTTGTGCCAACAAGCACTGCTCCTGGTGTTGCTTTAGAAGAAATATAAAAGCCCATGCATGCATATTTGAGAGTGAGATTTTCTTTTTTATGTTGTAAATGCATTTAAAAGCATTTGTAAAGTTTCATCTAAGTCAAAAATGCAAGCTGCACCCTGGCTGCCGCTAGCACGCCACGAGGCCTCCAGACCCCAAAGGGGCCTACGCTGCCATCAGCCACCAGGAGCGGCGCAGTGTCGCTTCCTGCTAGCCCCTCTGCTCTGCTGTGGGCACAGGTGTAGCCAATGAGTGTCGCACCTGACCTTGAGGCGGGCCTACGGCCGCAGCTCTCTGCCGTCCCCAACAACCTAACAAAGACATGTCCCTGCTGGTTCTCCCAACAGACGTCAGGGTCCCATGGGCCAGCCTACATCAGGGGCAGAGGACAGAGGCCTCCGTTTTTGGTACCAGCAGTGAGGGTCCCACCTCCTCCCAAAACCTTCCCGGGACAATGAAGGGTGCCTTTCAGAAGTAGAGGCCCAAGCTGGGCACAGTGCTGCCGTCTGGCGTGGGAAGGATTTTCTTTGCAGCCTTTGGTGCTGTAAACAGAGAGCAGGGCCAGAGTGGCACTGTTGCTAATGGAATGGATAAAAAGGCAGGAACTTTTCACACTTCTAGGTAGAAAACGGAAAGTAACCGAATTTCAACTCCTGGGATCTAGGTCTGGCGGAGTCCTTCCGGCTGATTGTGTTTGACTTGTGGGGAAAGGCCGCCCCCTTGTGGCTGCCCGGTGGCGGGTCGCCGGGGGGCGCCGCAGGTTCAGATGGGGTGCTTCCCTGTGAGTCAGGGAGGAAATCCGGCCTAGGTCTCATCCATCGGCTACTCGGGCCCTGTGAACGCCATGTTTTAAGGAAGCGATTTCATATATATATATATATATTTTTTTAACTGCTGCCAGGATTACTCATCTCCTCCTGACCCCGGCCCCTCCCTGTCTCCAGGACTGTATCCCCCGGTGGCACAGTCTCCTGCCCGGAAGCCTCCCTCTGGCCCCTCCAGCCATAAGGGCATTCACCTGGTCCTCCAGGCTGGGTTTTTGGTGTTGTTTGCTTTGGGGGAGGGAACTCCCCGCCCTCACCCTGAGCTCCTGCTCCAGCCCATTTTTATTTGTGATTTTGAGAACGGGCCTCATAGAGTCACTAAATCGCCCTAGCTGGGCTCAAGTTTGGGATCCTCCTGCCTCGGCCCCCCAAAGGGCTGGGCTGGCAGCGGTGGGCTCATTCTGCCGTGGAGGGGCGGGGGGTGGTGGGGGAGGTCCCCGGACTCAGGCTCCAAACACAAGCCGCGCAGGTCGGCGGCTAAGCACGTTCCAACTTCATCCCATCAAGTCAGTCATCCTGCCACGCACGAGGCGGCAAGCTGACGACCTGCCCTGTGTCCTCGGCCTGCTATGGCTCATCCTGGAGCCGCGGCGGCCAGCCCGCGGTCCCGAGCCCCACCCAGGGCCCACTCGTGACGACCCCAGGAGGACAGCGGCAGTGTTACCTTTTCTTCTGGATTCCACTCCAGCTTAGTTATGGAAATCAGCGAAGCGCAGGCGATCACTTAAAAGAAGAAGGTCAAGGAATCTACAGGCGCGCACGGGCCCCACCATGCAGGGCGCTGTGCCGGGACACTGCCACCGCCACCACCACCACCACTCCGCATCCGTGAAGGCAGCCGTGAGGTCCAAACAAGGCACATGCACCGTGGAGGGGCTCGCTCAGCTGTGCACAGCAGAACCTGAGTCTGGGGCTACACTATGCTTGACCCTGGGACTTTGTAGGTGTTTCCATGTGCCCCAGCTATTTAAGGCTACACAAGCCAGGCCTGTCGGCACAGGCCTGTAATCCCGACACTCTGGGAGGCTGAGGCAGGAAGATCTCAAATTTGAGCCCAGGCTGGAGACCTAGCAGGACTCTGTCACAATATCAGAAATTAAAAATGGGCTGGGGTTATAGCTCAGTGTGAAGGCTCTGGGGTCCATCCCCAGGGCTAGGGATCAACCCACCATCAATCAATCAATAAAATATAAAGCTGGTCAAAATGGCTGACAGCAGTCCAAGCTAGGTCCTTTTTCAGTACTTGCTAGTGAACAAGAATACTTATACCCCTGGGGCTGGTGGAGTGGCTCAGCAGTTAAAGTGCTTGCCTAGCAAAGGCTAAAACAAGCGCTAAGGACCTGAGTTCAATTCCCCAGCACCACAGAAGCTGGGTGAGGTGGTGTATGTCTGTAATCCCAGCACTCAGGAGGCTGAGGCAGGAGGATTGCCCTGAGTCCAAGGCCAGCCTGGGCTCCATAGTAAGTTCAGGACCAGCCTGGGCTACAGAGCAAGTCCCTGTCTACAAAAAAAAAAAAAAAAAAAAAAAAAAAAAAAAAAAAAAAAAAAAAAAAAAAAAAAAAAAAAAAAAAAATATATATATATATATATATATATATATATATATATTCTTCAAAATACAATTTTCAAGGTTATATCTTTTAAGAAAATTTAACATCTGGTGTTAAAACAACCTATGTGGTTTCAAGCTATTTAAAACTAGACTTTGTTGAATTGGGTATAAATGGAGGCTTTTCTCCCAACTCGAAGAGCTCCAGCCTTAAACAAACTTAGGGATAAATGACAAACCCCTACAGGCCAGCCTACCGGGTGCTACCATCTGTACGAGAGCAGCGGGTGAACTTGGGACAGGAGGGGAACCACATAAATAGACAGCTCCAAAACACCTACCAAAAACAGACTTCTGAGTGCTCACGCAGAGCCAAGCTCCCATGCCTGAGGAGCACACCCCTGAAATCCCACCCGGCTCTCAGGAGGCTGGGGCAGGGGGATCTGGAGTTAGAGGCCAGCTTGAGCTACAGAGCAAGTTGAAGGCCAGCCTGGACTGTATAACACAACCCTGTGTCAAAAAACCAAAAGCAAAATCTTATCCAAAGTGTTGGTTAGTGCAACATCTAGAGACTCCCCTGAGTTCGAGGTCAGCACAGCCTCTCCCTGTCATCAATGCTTTGCACTTCTTGGTTACTCAAAATAAGGGAAGATTCCCTGATCACTGCACTGCAATACTTCTCATTCTAGTCACTTTAAAGCCTGTAGATCCCTTCGTTCACTTTTCCCTTAGCTCCATCTTCCATGCACCCAGGACCACACTGGTCAGGGGACGGAGGGAGGGAAAACTCCAGCAGAACTTCCTGGGACTCAGTTCTCGGAAACAGCCTTGCTGGGCACAGCCCCGGGGACACGCCAAGCTAAAGAGAAATGCACAGGCCATGGCTCGGCGGGAAGACAGGGAATTCGGACCGCAGTGGCGCCAGACACCGGGGAGTTGGCATCCCAGAGTTGAGCTCAACTGAAATTGTGAGCCAGAAGTGTGGCTTGGACCTGTCATCCCAACACTCTGGGAAGCTGAGGCAGGAGGGTCCCCAGACCAAGCCCAGCCTGGGCAATAAAGTCACTGAGCGAGATTCTGCCTCAAGATAAAAAAAGTAAGAAGGGTTGGAGAAGGCTCTGGGCTCTGTCCACAGTATCAGAAAAAAAAGTACTTTAACTGACTTAGTAATAGAAATAAAGAGCTATTTAAGAATCTCAATCAAACCATCTGGTCACCAGCCTGCAGTGAGGGGGAGTCTGGGCTCTTGGGACGTCACAGAGCTGTTCCTCTAAGTACAATATCAATATTTGATGTCTTTAGTGAAGCACTACAAAGAAAAATAAATATTTTCACACGTCTTGTGAAACCAAGCGATGGGAAGGAAAGCCGGCCGACCCTGAAGGCTCCCACACTTTCCTGTCACTCTCTTCCCCAATCTTCCATCTGGCCAAGGTTGAAACATTTTCTTACGGATTTATCCTTTTCTCCCATTTATTGTAAAGACTGTATGACCTTGATTTTTTTTTCTTTGCTTTTTAGAGGCATGGGACTCCAAGCTTGCCAGGACATTATGACAAAAACTCTTTACCTGGCCAATTTTTTGTTAGATTCTCAAATCTTCTCCTAGGACTGTCTATTCACTGTACTACAGAATTCAATTTTAGAAGTGAGTGTGGTGATGCACACCTGCAATCCCAGCACAACTGCAATCCCAGCACTCAGGAGGCTGAGGCAGGAGGATTGCCATGTGTTCAAGACCAGCTTGGGCTACAAATTAGAACTCGGGAGGAGCCTGGACTGTAGAGTGAGACTGCCTCAAAAAAAAATCCATTTTAGAAAGAACTCCGCTAAATCAGTTTTTACTTGTTTTGTGGTTGTGGGGACTGAATTACATGCCTCAAGTCCTTTAAATTAAAAAGTCCTTTAAGTTATTTTAACACGGGATCTCGGAAAATCGATAAGTTGACCAGGTTGGATTAGCGCTTGAGATTCTCCTGCCTCAGCCTCCCAGAGCACTGGGATGCCAGGCCTGCGCTCCGGAGCCGGCTGGATGACTGTCCCCCTGGGCTGCTATGGACAGACGCGGAAGGATACTGGGGACGACGGCCGCGCAGGAGACGGCGGAGATGGCCATGCGCGTGTGGCAGGTCAGCAGGCTGTTCCACTGCGGACACGACTTGTACGAGATGACGGACTGCAGGAGCGTGTAGACCACGCCGCACACGAAGGCCAGCAGCGCGCCGCCGTCGTGGACCACGGGCACGGCCAGCTCCTGCGGGGACAGGGACGGCCGCGGCCCTGAGTGGGCGGCCGTGCGGGACCCGGGACAGCGCCAGGACAGCCCGCACACCCCACTCAGCCCTGCGCGGAGGCCGCCTCCACCGCCCTAGAGCTTGGGGGCTGAAGCAGGAGTACACTTGCCAACCTGGCCTGGGCAACTTACCAAGGCCTGGGCTCAAGATAATAGGTGACAGAGACAGGCTTGGAGGTAGCTCAGGGTGAAGGCCCGGGGTCAATCCCCAGGACTGGAAAAATCCTCAGCAAGGCCCTGCGGCCCCAGTGTGAAGGCTTCATCTTGTGTCGGTGCAGGGAAGGAACACTGCCCTCGGCAGCGGCAGCGAAGATTATACAGCACAATGGAGGCTGGGATTAAGGGTGTGCACCCCGCGCCCCGCCGGGCTGGGCGATCAGCCCCAGGGCCTTGGACCTGCTAGGCACGCTGTCACCGCCGAGCCATGCTGCCAGCACCTTGGGATGTAGTCATATGCGTACCCATGGGGCACCTTAGATTCAGACAAGGATATGCAAAAAGTAAAACACATTTGTGCCTTTAAAAATGTGTACCCTTTTAAATACATACTTAATTTGGAGAATTGACCACTAAATAATATTGTAACATTTGAATATATTAAGTTTTGTGCAGATTTTCCCACAAATAAAAATAGCCTAACGGGGTCATGTCTGAAATCCTAGCACCCAGGAGGCTGCAGCAGGTGGATTCTGAGGGTGAGGCCAGGCCCAGCAACAGAGCAAGACCTGCCCTCAAAAATGAAAAAATAAAACATTGGAAAAAAAAAGGAAAGTGCTGGGGAGTCAAGGTCATAAATACATTAATCAGTTGAGGTAAACAGGCCCCAACGGGAACATAGAATGTGTGTGAAATTTCATGAATATATGCTATTATTTGTCAATTACAATTTTGAAAGAAAAAATGTTGTTTTGGAAAATAATTTTCTAAGTTTAGCCCATTCCATATTCTGGTAACCTCTATGCTTTTTAATTAGCAAGAAAGGCTGGGGGTGTATTGTGGTTTGGATCTGAAATGTCCCCCAAAGTCTCATGTATTTGAATGTTATGGATTGTCTGTGGAACCATGTGCTGTTGGGAGATTGGGGCCTGGTCAGCAGGGGGGGATTACAGGCATGTCAATTGGATGACAGGTGTGTAGTGGGGGTTTACCACACCTTCCACACCTGCACCCAGGAGGGGCTGATCCCTGGGATGAGACCCGGAAGGATATATAAGTTGCTTCCTGCCTTCCCTAATGGAGCAGTCTCAACCTGCCTGCCTGTGTGTGATGACATGAGAACTGCCTCCACCTCTGCCTCTGCCATGGACTTCCATGGCTACCAGCTGCCCCTGGATGGACTGTGACCTTCTGAAACTGTAAGTGAAAATAAACCTTTCCTCACCTAAATGTGTGGATGTTGGGTATTGAGTCACAGCAACGAAAAGGTAACTGAGACAGGCAGGGTGGTACGCACCTAGAAAGTAGCAGTCTGGAAGGCTGAGGCAGGAGGCAGCAATTTGAGACTCTGAAATAAACAACCCAAAGAGCCTGGGAAGGCTCTGGGTTCAATCCCCAGTGTCAAAATGAACAGATAAGCAAGAGAATTTCTAGAAAGGGATCCAAAAGCAATGCCGACTCTCTCTCTCTCTCTCTCTCTCTCTCTCTCTCTCTCTCTCATGCTACCAGGATTAAGCCCAGGGCTTTTTTATTTTGAAATTTATTTTAGCTCATAGGTGCATCTATTTACCTATGTTGCTGTTGTTGTTTGTTTCTGTGTGTTTGTTTTTTCTTAAGACAAGGTCTCTCTCTGCAGCCCAGGCTGGTCCTGAACCCACTGTGGAGCCCAGGCTGGCCTTGGACTCACCGCAATCCTCCTGCCTCTGACTCCCGAGTGCTGGGATTACAGGCTTGCACCACCAACGCCCGGCTTATGGTGCTAGGGAATCGAACTCGCTTGCTAGGCAGGTGCATTTGCCGTGGAGCCATTCCTGCAGCCCTGTATTTATTTTTGAGGAAGGGTCCTGCCCTGTCGTCCAGAGCAGCCTTAAACCCACAGCAATCCTGCTTCAGCCTCCTAGGAGCTGTAATGACTGGCCTACACCACCACACCCACCTTATGTGACGCTGGGGACTCGAACCCAGAGCCTCGTCCTTGCTGGGCAAGGGCTTAGAGCCCTCTGAGCCCCGCCCCAGCCGCCTCTCCCACTCTCCATCCTCCCACCCCGCCCTCAGCTCCAGGACCCCCAGTCTCTGCCACTGTTGCTTCCACCTTTTTAGATGCTGCTGGTAAGAGACCTCGCAGGGCCTGTGTCTTCCCCGCCCATCCTGCGTCCCTCAGCGTCAGGCCCTGTCTTGGCTCAGATGGCGGCATTTCAATAAGTACTCACAGAAATTTGTGAGGAAAACCAGAAAGCAGCCTTCCACCCCCACTGCAGGCAAGCACGGGCTGCAAACTGCTCATGAGCCTGCCCGCAACTCAAGATCAGCCCAGGCAGTCAGGCTCCTGCCTCGGCCTCCGTGTCCCAAGGCCCCTTGCGGTCCCAGCCACGGTTGCCTCCTGCACACGGCCGGCAGCAAGCTGATTCCAGAACAGCCAACGAGGAAGTACAGGATCGCTCGTGAGAACATGAACACGGTAACCACTCCACTCCCGGGGTCGGAAAGATTCTATGTTGGGTTTTTAAAGCTTTCACGGCAGCCGGTCCGGGCAGGCCTGCAGTCCAGCCTTCCGGGAGGCCCAGGCTCCAGCCCAGCCTTGCAGTGCATGACTTTGTAAAACCCGATCTCAGAAAAATAATTATTCAAAGAACTGGGGCTGTAGCTCCGTTTGAAGATCCCGGTTCGATCACACAGCCAGCTGGACTAAACAGCAAGCCAGTCCCACCTCGGGCCACTGGCTGGCTTCACGTCTCTCCGGGCAGCGGCTCCCTGCCCTGGGCCTCCCCTGGCACCCATCCCAGCACCCCACGCCGCAGGCCGTACCTGAAAATTGGCCACGATGCCCATGCCGATGCAGCCCACGAGCCCGAGCACGAGGGACACCAGGTTGAGCACGGGCGTGCTCACGTAGCTGCTCTGATGCTGCTTCTCCACGATCTTGTACCTCGTGTACATGGTGGCGGCGCCTGAAAGGCAAGGCCGTGCTGACCGTGGGGCGAGCCGGGGAGTCACGTTTCGATGTGACTGACATTTTAGTTTTGTGAGACAGGGTCTCGTTAAATGCCCCAGGCCAGATTCAAATTTGGACTCCCCCACCTCAGCCTCTTGAGTAGATGGGATTATAGGCATGTACCCTACACCTGGCTGTGGGGGTTTTCTTCTATATATATAATTATTTTTGAGCCAGGCCCAGCGGTGCAACCCTTTATTTTCTGTGTATTCATTTTCCATAGGTGTGTCCTGTGTACCACACCCGGCCTGTGGGGGTGCTGGGGATTTGAACCCAGGTCCCGAATTTGCAGGTAAGCCGTCTAAACCTCTGAGAGATGCTTCCAGCTCCGTGGCTGTTGTTTGTATTTTTAACTTTCTTTCATTATTTAGCAGTTTTAATTTTAACCTACTCAAGTCTACTAAAACTTTTTAATTTAGCTTCTAGATTTTGTGTGTCTATGTGTATGTGTGTAGATAAGCTTTTCTTTCTTTCTTTACTTTCTTTCTTTCTTTCTTTTTTTTTCGAGACAGGGTCTCGGTCTGTAGTCCAAGCTGGCCCTGAGCTGGTTCTGAACTGATCCTGGCTCACTATGTAGCCCAGGCTGGCCTCGAACTCCCGGTAATCCTGCCCCAGCCTCCTGAGTGCTGGGGTTACAGGTGGGCACCACCATATCCAGCTTATGTGGTGCTAGGGAATCGAACTCAGGGCCTGGTGCTTGTGAGGCCAGTGCTCTAACCATTGTACCATCCCTCCAGCGCCAGATAAGCTTCTCTATGCCAAGATGCTAAGAAAATTATTCTGTAGCTTATCTCATAATTTTTTCATGTCAAGTTCTATAATTATAATTGGTTATTGTCCTATAACTACAATTTGTTATTATCCTATAATTTTAACTATAATTGGTTTTCTAGATGAAGTGAATGGATATGAAAAGTGTGTTTTCCAGCCAATTAATTAAATGTTATCTAATGTTTTGGAGAATATTTCAACATTAAAATTAAACCTCCAAAACAGCAGAGGCCTTGAAGCTGGAAGTGTCGCTCAGCATTTCGAACACTGTGTGCAAGGTCCTAAATTCCATTAGTCGGGCCTGGTGGCACACACTTGTAACCCCAGGTGGATGGCCATGAGTTCACGGCTAACTTGGACTAATCAGTGAGTGCAAGACCAGCCCAGACTACAGCCTGAGACCATATCTCAAAAACAAACAAACAAAAAACAGCAGGACCTGAGTCTGTTCTGTTTGCTATTGTGATCTCCACATTAATCCCTGAGCATATCACAGAGGGGAGATATGCTGAAAATATGGGCAGCTGTCATAATATCAGCTATGAGCTGTCAGCTGGGCCTGTATTTCCAGCACTCTGGGAGGCTAAGTCAGGAGGATGACAAATTTGAGCCCAGCCTGGGCAACTCAGTAAGACTTAGTCTCAAAGATATAAAAATAGAAAGGGGATAGCTCCATGCGAAGCCTCTGTGCTGGGTCTCTAACACCCCCACCATCAAAACAAAACAACAAAGTCCAAATGGTCAACAATAAGGAACTGAAAGCCAAGTTATAACACTGTACATTGGTGCAACGGATATTCTGCATGCATTAAAGGGGGAAGGTAGGTTTGTAGGTACGGGCAGGGGTAGCCATGATGTTCACTCAGTTTAAAAACCAGGCTAAGAGGCTGGAGGCATGGCACAGTGGTTAAAGCACTTGCCTTGCAAGTTCAAGGCCCTGAGTTCAATTTCCCAGCACCACATAAAGCTGGGCGTGGTGGCGCATGCCTGTAATCCCAGCAACTCCTGAGGCAGACAGTCGTGAGTCTAAGGACAGCCTGGAATATACAGTGAGTTCAACCCGGGCTACAGTAGAGCAAAACCTTGTCTCAAAAACAAAACAAAAAAAAAACTAAACCAAGCATGGTAGTTCATGCCTGTAATCCAAGTACTCTGGAAGGCTGAGGCAGGAGGATTGCGAGTTCAAGCCCAACTTGGGCAATTTAGCAACTTGACAAGACCCTGTCTCTAAATAAAAAAAAAAATAAAAAGACCTTGGAATGCAGTCAGTACAAAGGCCCTGGATTCAGTCCTGATTCACCTAGGAAAAAATGTCATGTCTATCCTTTTCTTAAATTAAAAAATAATGTCTCTGTCTTCAAAGCCTGGGCTTGACAAGGGTGGTGTAAGGCGGTGCTGGGGTGGATTGGCCCTGGATCGCTACTCCTCTGCTCACTGCCAAGTCCTGGCAGATAGGACCACCAGAGGCCACAGGTTCTGGTTCTTCCAAGGAGGTGGAACAAATCCCAGAGACCGCCAGTCTCCACACAGGTCTCCAGTACCTCTTCCCCCAGACAGGAAGGGCTGCTTATGGGATATGCCCCAGCCAGCACCCAAGGGGATGGATACAAAGCCCAGGGCCTTCATACTCAGCTACTTCCCCAGGCCATTTTATTTTTGATTTGGAGAAAGGGTCTTGTGGGACTGGGGCCACAGGGCAACAGTTAAAGTGCCTGCCTAGCAAGCCCAAGGCCTTGGGTTCAATTCCCCAGCACCACATAAACTGTGCGTGGTGGCACACACCTGTAATCCCAGCACTCAGAAGGCTGAGGCAGGAGGATTGTCTTGAGTCCAAGGCCAGACTGGGCTCCATAGTGAGTTCAGGACCAGCCTGAGCTACAGAGTGAGACACTGTCTCAAAAAAAAAAAAAAAAAAAAATACCGGGGGCGGGGGGGTCAGGCTAAATTTGTCCACAATGCTCAAATTTGCAATCCAGCTTCCTAGAGTGCTGGGATTAAAGATTCCTGTGTCTGACACCTCCACTGTAGATGGGGTTCCACATCATTTGTACAGTAGCTGTGACGCAGGGACATTTCATGACGCGGCTCCCATCAGGGCCGGGGCTGGCTGCTGCATCTTGGTAGCTTTTGAGGAACTGACAGCTCCCGGGAGACTTGAAGACCACGCGACTTTGTGGGCTGCTTTCCGCTTCTCTAATCGCTCCAGGCGCCCTGAACCCTGGTGAGCAGCAAGCCCCCAGGGTGGCTTTTACTCTCTCCTTATCTTCTCTCTGCTTTTGGATATCGCTAACATTTAGTGTCTAAAAATCAGGCAAGACTGAGTTTCAGAAGTTCTACTTAGGGGCTGGAGGAATGGCTCCACAGTTAAAGCGCTACATCAAGCGCTAATTACCCGAGTTCCTCAGCAGCACCTAAAGTGCCATGCCTGTAATCCCAGCACTTTGGAGGCTGAGACAGGAGGATTGCCTTGAGTCCACATAAACCAGGCATTGTAGTGCATGCACGCCTGATCCCAGCATTGAGGAGGCTGAGGCAGGAGGATTGTTGTGTGTCCAAGTCCAGCCAGGGCTCCACAGTGAGTTCAGAACTAGCATGGACTAGGGAGAGAGAGACCCTTGTCTCAAAAGAAAAAAAGGGGGGGAAAAGAGAAGAAAATTAAAAGTGCTGAAGACACAGCTCACTAACAGGCATGAGGCCCTGGGTTTAACCCTCACAGTCTCAAATTATAAATACATGAATGATAAAGATCATATTTTAATTCACTGGAGTTTATGGTCTTTGTATTTGCTATTTACCCAGCCCTGGGGATGGAACTCAGGGCCTTCACACTGAACTACACTCCCATCCCACTTTATGTTTTTGAGGCAGGGTTACGCCAGGCCATAAGCAGCTCAGGCTAGGCTCAAAGTTGCAGTCCTCCTCCTGCCTCAGCCTACCACAGCACTGGGCACGCACACCATGCCCAGCTGCATCTGTTTATAATGATCGTCTACTTACCAAGAAATGCAGAGAAGTTTATCATAAATCCAAATATGCCGCTCTCCGGAGGGGTCGTCCCTGTGTCACTGAGGAGACAGGAATGCCTGAGTCACCGAAAAGAAGCTGGTGCGCTAGGCCCCCCGCTTGGGGGGTCTGTGATGAGCCAGAGCTAGCTCCTGCCAGCCACGCAGCGGGGCCAGATTTACTCGTACTGTATTTTCACTTTGCTTCTGAAAATTCTAAAATGAGCCTGGTATGGGGGTGCAGGCCTGTGATTCTACACTCGGGGAGGCTGAGACAGGAGGATCCCAAGTTTGAGTTTAACCCGGACGACTTAGTGAGACTTTCTCAGAGGCAGAAAGGAAGGAAGGAAGGAAGGAAGGAAGGAAGGAAGGAAGGAAGGAAGGAAGGAAGGGACAGACCGACCTAAAAGTTATTTCTACCAGGGAAGATTACATTTCATTTTTTCCAGTGGTGTTGGGCTGGATATAGCTCAGTACCACAGTAAACAATAAAAAGATAAAATAAATAGATAAATAGGTTCTACTGTTTCTTAAAGGACTGAACTTGATAACCACATGAACGTGCTATGTGCTCCTTCTTGATGACAGGGGTGTGACTATTTTGAAAATAAAAAGAACTAAAAATCATGTTTGGAAATTCTGCTGGCAATGTTTTAACTACACACAAATGGGTCACTTTTCTGTGGTCCTGGGAATTGAGCCCAGGGTCTTCGCACCAAGCTACAACCCCACCCAGCCTTTTTTCCTTCTTTTTTTTTTTTTTTCTACAGGTTCTCACTATAGAGTCCAGGCTAATCTCCAACTCACATCAATCCTCCTGCCTCAGCCTCCTGAGTGCTGGAATTACAAGCATGCACCTCTGCGCCCAGCTTACCCAGCTTATCAAGTGCTGACAATCAAACCCGGGGCCCTCCTTTCTAAGCAAGTGCTCTAACCGCAGAGTTACACCCCTAGTAGCCACCCCACCCCTTTTTATTATTTGAGAGAGTTTTGCTAAATCACCCAACTGCCCAGGCTGGGCTCCGGCTTGGGACCCTCTCCTGCTCAGCCTTCCAAGCTGCGGGATTGCAGGTGTGTGCCGGAATGCCTGGCTCTCCTAGTCTCCGCAGCAAAGGAGGCTGGAGTCAGCTCCCGCAGGCAGGCGGGCGGGCGTCCTTCCGAGCACAGCGCTGAGCCAGCTGCGGGCGGCTCGGGCGGCGGCTGTGACCTTGCACAGCACTGCAGCCATCGTTCGCTTTTGCAGTCCTGGGGATTTGAACCCCTGGCCCGTGCTAGGGCGGAACTCTACCATTGAACTCCACCGCCCGACTACATGTGACTGCGACATGGAGCCCCTCATGGCCTCGCTGCAGGAAAGCAGGTGAGTCCTCCTGGAGAACCTGTTACACACCAACAGGCCGGCGCCAGGGACCGGAGCAGAGGCAGAGAGACACGCGCAGGGAACACTGCCTGGCTGGGCGCTGCTCGGCGGGTAAGCGCTCCCTGCGCCCCCTGCCCCCCAAGGCCCTCGGTTCAATCCCCCAGCACCACACGAAAGTTGACCAGGTGTGGTGGTGCACACCTGTCATCCCAGCACTCTGGGAGGCTGAGGCAGGAGGATCACAAGTTCAATCTCAGCCTGGGCAGTTTAACAATTTAGCAAGCTCCTGTCTCAAAATATAAACTTGGCGGGGGGGGGGGGGGGGGG
>PVKB01003501.1:0-168369 GCA_004027205.1 Ctenodactylus gundi | reverse complement strand
ATCAAAAGAAAAAAATTTTAAATGAGCTGGTGATGTAGCTGAGTGTGAGGCCTTGGGCTCAATCCCTAATATTGCAAAATAATTAAAATCAGGGGCTGGAAGAATGGCTCAGCAGTTAAAGTGCTTGAGCAAGCACTAAGCCATGCACTAAGTACCCAAGTTCGATTACCCAGAACCACATAAGCTGGGCATGGTGGCGCACGCCTGTAATCCCAGCACTCAGGAGGCTGAGACAGGAGGATTGCTGTGAGTCCAAGGCCAGCCTGGGCTCTGAAGTGAATTCAGGACCAGCCTGGACCACAGAGCGAGACCCTGTCTCAAAAAAAATAATTAAAATCCAAAATATAAATAAAATCACACAAGGCACCACATAAAACTTATTTGGGCCTGGTGGCACATGCCTGCAATCCCAGCACTCGGGCAGTTGAGGCAGGAGATTGCTGTGAGTTCGAGGCCAGCCTGAGCTACATGGTGAATCAAGAGCCAGCCTGGACTACAGAGAGAAACCCTGCCTCAAGAATAAATAAGTAAAACCACACAGTATGATAAAGAGTACTCTGTAAATTGCCATTCCATTTGTCAAAAGAATATCAGTACTGGGGGAAAAAAAAACCCACTTCCCTGACATCTACCATTAATAATATAGCAGACGCCGCCACGTGCTGTTGTGTGTCTGTTCATTTCACCCTCATAACCTGTGGGGAATCTGCACACACCTCCACTGTGCTTGTGCTGAGAAGACTGGGGTCACAAACTGCACACAGGAGTCTACATCCCCACCCAACTGTCTAATTCCCCACCTTCCCCCCACTCCATCCCCCAGACAAAGCCAGGAGAAGAATGAGGAGGGCGGGTAGCAAACACGGGAGTTCCGGACAGCACATTAAGTGCTAGCGCTGGCCAATCCCATGGTGATAATAAACCAGACATGCTAAAATGTGTGCTATCAAAATGCTGGTCACCAAAGCAGGAGTTGAAAAGTGACTCAACTACCAATTGCCTCAAAAAAAAAGCCATCCAGGAAGCCGCTTGCCCGGGTGCCCCGGCAGACCGCGGGCAGGCCACTGGCTGAGTGCTCTGCCCCTGCTCACCCTTCTCCTCTGGCTGCTCTGTTTTGTCTGTCCTGCATCTCCCCCACTCGGTACCGGAGACTGCGCCACCTAGCCCGGCTGGCTACTTGCCAAGTCTCAGAGTTGCCAAGGCTGGCCCCAGACTTGTCATCTTCCTGCCTCAGCCCCCCGAATGCTAGAATCTTCTCTGTTTTACTAGCCCTGGGCTCACTATTCCCACAAAACTGCCATTACAGCGAAGCCAGTCAGGAGCCAACTCTTGAATCAGTTCATCTTTAAATTTTTGTGAGATGTTGATTTTTTTGTGTGTGTGGTCTCAAGGACTAACCGCAGACTCACTCCGGCCATACCCCTTGCCTGATTTAGTGGATTTGGAAACAGAGTCTCACCCGGGGCTAAGTAGCCCAGGCTGGCCTGACCTTGTGGTCCCCCTGCCTCAGCTTGCTGGGTGCTGAGATGACAGGCCTGTGCGGGTGGCTGGGGTGAAGGCTTTGGAGGTAGCATGTCACCCGTCACATTCGCGGCCTCGTCGCAGGTCTCTGCAGGTAGGAGGAGCTTAACAGTGTTAGCCCTGAGCATATGCTTTCTATTGATATGTGTCTGAAATAGTGATCACATTCGATTGAGAACTCGGTGCCCAGCTTACCGCATCTCCGTCGTTCTCACTTTCCATCCCTTCCCGTCTTGCTCTCTGCATCATCTCTCCCTGTGTACTCCACCACCTTTTTTGCCTTTTGGGGTGGGGCAAGTGGTCAAGGTCTTGCTCTGTAGTCGTGAACTCATTATGTAGTCCAGGCTGGGCTCAGATGCAGGGAAACCCTTCTGCCTCAGCCTCCTGACTTCTGGGACTCCAAGCGTGCACACCTGGATAAGCTTTTTATGCAGCGCTGGGGAGGCCAGCCCAGGGACTTGTGTGTGGCGTGCGAGGGCTCTAACCCCTGAGCCGGCCCCGTCTGGATTTCTCATATTCGAGACGCCAGCGATAGTTAAGCTTCTGTGCCTGATTCATTCCTCTAGATGCCTAGCAATTTAGAAAATAATATTGTACGAGTGACCAAGGAGAAAATGCAAAGTGCGTGTGGGCTGTGGGAGAGGAGAGCAAGTTGTCTGCATTCGCAAGGAATTCTTTTTGAGTTTAAGAATAGTGGCTGTGGCTGCAGAGAGCCCCCTCCCCAGGGGACCGCACCACTCAGCACTCATGGTCACGTGACATGGCTTTTCCTTGTGCCTCCACGTCCTTTGAACTAATACACTTACATATTGAGAAGATAAGAGAATTAATGATCTTTATATTGTGTGAAAGTTTTTAGGTTCAAGGTCCTAGCACTGGGCCTAGGACTTTAGGACAATTTCATAAACTTTAGTTGGAGACACAGATAATATGGCGTTCACCACCATCTAAACCTCCTAGGTCTTTGGGCTAATGAAGTCAGACGCATGCAATGATGTGGGGGACGGACTGGGGGTCCAGCCCAGGGCTTTGTCACTGAGCTCCGCCCCCAGCCCATTTTATATTTTTGATTTTAAGATGATCTCTTCAAGTTGTGAGTCGCCCAGGCTGGCCCCGACACGCAGGGCTCCTGCCTCAGCCTCCGGAGTGTTGGGGTGGCAGGTGTGAGCCATCGTCTTGGCTACCTAGTGATTTAGAGGACAGCAAGCCGTAGGTGCCCACCTGCCGGCCAGGCCAGGCTGCTGTGCGGCTTGCTCTGCCCGGGCTCAGGAGCCGGCTGTGACCTCCTGAGTCAGCTCAGAGGACGTGACACGGGCCACTCGGAATTTTCCACGGTTGGCTTCCGTTGTGGAAATGTAAACACAGGAAGCATGGACACAGATGATGTGCTCACGGGGCAGCCCCGGGCCTTCGGGGAGGGAGGGAGGGCCCTCCACGCCCCCTCCAAGCTCCCACAGGCTCCTTAGCAGGGAGCCAGAAGGTGGGGAACCCTGTGGTGGCCACAGGGTGGCGGGAGGTGGGGCCAGGCACGACCTCTGCTCCACTAGGAAGAAGCCGGCTCCCCCTTTTCTCACTGCGTTGGAAAAAAGTTAGGCACCCAGGTAAAGCTGTGCCAGCCAAGTACAGTTTGGTTTCCAAGTCCCGTGGGGCTTGGACACCGAATCCTGAGGGTCAAACTGGGACGTTCAAGTCCCTTATATAAATTGGCATGTGACCTACTACATACATACGTGGTGGGGTTTTCCCCCCAGTCCTGGGTATGGAGCAGGGTGTTCACTTTCAGCTCTGTCCTCAGCGCCTTTTCATTGAGGACTGAGGACGGAGGAGTAGCACAGCAGTTTGAGCTCTTGCTTACCAAGTGCAAGGCCCCAAGTTCGCTTCCCCAGCAACACCAAAGGTGGCTGTGGTGGTGCACACCTGTAATCACAGCACTCTGCAGGCTGAGGCAGGAGGACTGTTGTGAGCTCAGAACCAGCCTGGGCTACAGAGTGAGACTCTGTCTCAAAACAAACAAACAACAACAAAAAGTTACTATTTATTTGAAAGAGAATCTCACTAAGTGGCCACATTGCTCAGGTTGGGTTCTAACTTGCAATTCTCCTGCCTCAGCCTCCTGAAGGACCAGGATTATAAAGTACTATGACCCTGGCCTGGTTCCCTCCAGTACACTTGACTTATTCAATTTTTTTCTTTTTGTGTTACTGGGGATTGGCCCAGAACTTTCCCTCCGAGCTACATCACCAGCCCACTTTAATTTCTGATTTTGAGACAGATCTCTTAGTTGTCCCTCTGGGGTCAAATTTTTTCCCACACCTCAGGCCAACACAGCTTCTTCTACCTTAGTTAATTTTCAGGCTACAAACTGAGAAATATCCAATTTTCTTTCCTTTTGTACATTGTTTTTGTTTGGAGGAGTACATTTTGCCTTGTTTCCGTTTGTGTGCATTGGCTTCTGATGCCGGGGATGGAACCGCAGTCAGCAGCTAACACACAAGCCGGGGTTGGATACCCCGCTCCCCATAAACAGGCGTGACTTTGCTTTTGGCTTTGCTTTATTCTGTTTTTTTTTGAAATAGTCTTACTCTATAGCTCAACCTAGCCCTGAGCTCATAGGTAGCCCGGGCTGCCCTTAAACTCACAGCAGTCCTGCCTCAGCCTACTTTAGAAAGTCTGTGAACTATGGTGAAGACTGAAATGTCAACATCATGGCTGAATAAGTGGTTTGTACAGAGACTTTGTTATCTGAATATTTATTTTCCTAGTCCCTGTTGTTACAGTTGAACAGGGGAGCAAAAGTCCCTAGCCCCTGAAATTCAGTGTACTCTCAGTAATCAAAAATGTTGTTTTGCCTGGCAGGGTGTATAGGCCTGTCATCCCAGCACTCAGGAGGCTGAGACAGAAAGTTTGCTGTTGAGTCCAAAGCTAGCCTGGGCTACATGTGAGGCAAGGACCAGCCTGGACTACAGAGTGAGACCCTGTCTCAAAAAAAAAAAAAAAAAATGGACGTGCACGTTTCCCCCCTGATGGCACAAGCCTGGCACATCGCAAGGGCGCAGGCTCACTCGTCTTTCTGACATGAAAGCCACCTCCTCTGCATCATCTTGTTTGTACTTTAGGTTTCTTTAAGGAGGAAAGAAGTTTTAAACACACTTGAAGGAACTGGAGTGCAGAATCTGTGTGTGCGCATGTGCCTGCATGTGCATGTGTCACTGGAGATTGAACTCGGGGCCTTGCACTGAATGACATCTCAAGTCTAGACCCTCCAAAATAAAGGATTCAATCAAAAAATGAGAATGTGAAATGAATCAACAGCCCGCAGAAGAAGCCCGAATGACCTATTACATGAAAAATCGCTCAACATCGTTAGCCATCAAGGAAATGCAAATCAAACCAAGGTCTCGTCTAACTCCAGTAAGAATGGCTGGTGTCAAGAACTCAAAAAAACAACAAATACCAGTGGGGCTGGGGGGAAAAGGAGCATTCCTCCATTGCTGGTGGGACTGTAGACTGGTACAGCCAATGGGGAAAGCAGTATGGAGATTCCTCAAAAAACTGAAAATCAATACTCCGTTGGACCCAGCTCTGCCTCTTCTAGATATCTTCCCAAGGGCTGAAGCTATAATACAGGGGTTAGAGCTCTTGCCTGGGGATCTTCCCCAAAGAGTTAAAGTCACCATACAGGAGTGATCCGTGCATGCGATGGTGATAGCTGCATAATTTGTAATAGCCAAATTTTGGAAGAAGCCAGCGTGTCCAACCACAGAGGAAGGGATAATGAAGATGCGGTATACGTGCGCAATGCAATATTACTCTGTCATAAAGGACACATCTGTGTCATCTGTGGGAAAATGGATGTACCTTGAGACCATGACACTCAGCAAGATAAATCACAGAAAGTTACATATCATATGGTTTCTCTAATCTGAGAAACCCAAACCATAAAAAAGTGAGAAGACAGACTTTGTGACAGGGAAAGGGAACACGTGGGGAGGGGACAGAGTGGGAAGGATGTCATATGTAACTTTAAAAAAAAAAAGAGGGGTTGGAGGAATGACACAGCTGTTAAAGCACTTGCCTAGCAAGTCCAAGGCCCTTGGTTCGTTTCCCCAGCACTACACAACCTGGGCATTGTGGGACACATCTGTAATCCCAGCACTCACTAGGGAGGCTGAGGCAGGAGCCTAGACTACACAGTGACTGTCTCAAAACAAACAAACAAACAAAAAAAAAAAGTGGAGGAGGGAGGAGAAGCCTGGTGCTATCTACAGTAAGTGCATTCAGGACCAAAAGCCAGCCAGGGCCAAGGTCATTGTGAGCTAGCCAAAGAGACAAAGGAGGGGAGCAGGGACAAAATGCTTGATGCCAGGGCCTTGGTCCTGAACCGAGGGGCTCAAGCAAATTACCTGTGCCTTATTGAATAGGAGACCCACCAACCTCAGCCAGTAACAAAAGGGACCAAGGGAGGGACCCGCGAACTGGGGCTACAGCTCCCCACCCACCCTGTCTTGCTGCAGCTGCCTGCGCAGAAGCGGGCACCCATCTCGCAAGATTATTCCAAGTTTCACTTTTCCGCCCTCCACTCCTCCGTGCCCTTCCTTTGTTTGGGCAGGGAGCCCCTCCAGGCTGCTCATTACAGCCAGGGGCGCGGGCCTGGTAGGCTGAGGGTCCAGAGGGAGGCCCTGGGGGTTGCACAGGAAAGGCGTGAGGCAGAGAAGATGGGGATGCCCTGAGGAGCCGCCTGCCTCAAAAATAAGATGAGCTAGCTAAGATTTGCAAGAGTATAGAAGTTTTACAAAACATGATAATTATATTCACAATGGGGAACTGGTATAAAATCTTTAAAAATATGTATGCGTGAATTTAGGGGTGGACAGGTAGGAAAAATGATAAACCAAATCTGGCAAAATGTCAGTAATTAGTGAAATTTGAGTAAATAAGTTACGAACGTTAAAAATTCTGAAATAAGTATGCCATCATATTTATTGCTTTAAGTATACTCATGTGATATAGATTTAAGTTCATCTAATGTAGCAGTTAGATATAGACTTAAGTTCATTTATTGTAGCAATTCACTTTTCAGTCTTTGATGTAAGTTTGAGAAAACTGATTGATGCAATGATAACCCTTTGAATATACAAGCATTTACCTTTCAGCACTCAGTTAAGGCATTTGAAATTCAACTTTTCTTTTTCTTTCTCACATTTTCTAGCCTTATGAGTTACATTGTTATACTTCTTTTCTCATGTGGACTGGTGGGTAAGGCCACGTTAAAGAATCTCCACAAAGATACAGCAAAATACAGAGAAGAAGAACTTTGGGCAAATGTCCCAATAAAGGGATCTGCTGGACTCAGAGAAGAGGCATCAAGATTTGACCACTGTGGCCCATTCTAGGGGTAGGAAGCTGAGCTAAAGAGTGGGGATTTGAGTGGAGTCAGATGCAGAAGATTAAGTATGTTAAGTATTGTATGGTTTCTCTGATTTGAGAAACCCAGAATACAGGGATTCTATAGAACCACATAGTGTGATAGTGGGAGTTGGAGGGGGGGGGGAGGGAGTGGGAGGCCAAAATGGGAAGGGACTGTAATGTTGATGTGATGTATATGTGCACAAAATACTCAAGTTCATTGCAAACATTACCCATATGTATATCAATAAAAATGGTGGGAAAAAAATAAAATGGAGGCTGGAGGTATAGACCAATGGCTAGAGCACTTGCCTAGCATGTGCAAGGCCCAGGGTTCAATTTCCCTAGAACCACTTAAAAATTAGCTGGCACTAAGCTGGGCCTGGGGTCGCATACCTATAATCCCAGCACTGGGGAGGCTGATTGCCCTGATTGCCCTGATTGGCCAGCCTGGGCTCCACAGTGAGTTCAGGACCAGCCTGGGCCAAGGAGCAAGACCCTGCTCAAAAAAAAAAAAAAAAAAAAAATTAGCTGGTGCAGGCCTGTAATCACAGCTCTCTGGGAGGCAAAACTGAAAAGGATCCCAAGGTCGAGCCCCACCTGTGCAACACAGTGACTTAGTGAGACCATGTCTCAAAATCGAAAATAAAAAATGGGCTGGGATGGAGCTCAGTGCCATGGCCTTGGGTTCAATCTCCACTACCAGATAAAATAGGGGAGGGGAGCGAGCAGAGTGGAGGAGAAGGGAGGGGGGTGAGGGGAGGGGGAAAAGGAAAGCAGCTGCAGGTGTCAGGCACTGGGAAGGCCCTTGATTCCATCCCAGGAGGGGAAAAAAAATATCTATACAAAAATACAGAGAGGGGAAGGTGGAGAGAGATACCAAGATCAAAGATAATGCCGGACATGATGGCACACGCCTGTTATTCTAGCAACCTGGGAGGCAGAAGCAGGAGGATTCCAGTTTTGAACCCAGACTGGGCAGCTTAGGGAGACCTTGTTTCAAAAATAGGGCTTGGGGTGTAGCTCAGTGCAAAAACCTTGGTTCAATCCCTAAAAACAAACAAACAAACAAAAAAGAAGATATAAGTTAGGGGGTGGTTAAAGGAGAGAAGGATAAATCAAAAATTTTTGAGCCGAAGAACAAATTTGGTGTGACTCACATAGGCTTTTTGTTTTGTTGAGTTTTGTTTGTACTGGGGTCTGAACCCAGGGCCTTTGCACTGAGCTACATCCCCAGGTTTTTAGGATCCAGTGGCTCTGGCCCATAGTCCTAGCACTCGAAGAGGCTGAGGCAGGAGACTCTCAAGTTCAAGTCCAGCCTTGGCAATTTTATGACTTATAGAAAGACCTTGTCTCAAATTACAAAATAAAAATGGGTCGTGAAGGCCATGGGTTCGATCCCCAGTAGCAGAAAAAAAAAAAAGGATTGGGCTCAAACTCTTTTTTCTCTCTTTTTTTTTTTTTTCCTTTTTGAGTCAATGTCTCCCTCTGTAGCTCAGGCTTATCCTGAACTCAGGCTAGCCTTGGACTCATGGAAATCCTCCTGCCTCAGCCTCCTGAATGCTAAGATTACAGGCAGGCACCATTATGTGCAGCTTGTGTCATGCTGGGGAGTCGAACTCAGGGTCTTGCGTGTGCTAGGCAAGCACTTTTGGGCTCAAACTCACAAGTGTCCTGCTTCGGTTTCCCAGAGTGCTGTGTGTACTGCATCCAGTTCGTAACATTCCTTGCTGTCTGGTCCCTTCTTTCTTTCTTTTTATTTTTTTATTTTTTTTGAGGCAGGGTCCCACTGCATCATTAATACGTTATCCAGGCTGGGCTAGAACCTGCAGTCTTCCTGTCTCGACCTGTGCCCCAGGGCTGGCCCTGCCTGGCTTGGTCTGTATCTTGCCCTGTGGCTTCTGGAGCCTTATTTTAGGGAAGGTGGAAAGGGTCTGTGTACATCCAGATGTTCACAGAAGCGAAGAGCAGGGGCTGGGCTCAGAACCCAGTGGTGAGAGCCTGGCCTAGCATGGGCAGGGACCTGCGTTCAGTTCCCCAGTACCATACAAAGATTAACTAGGCGTGGTGGCCCGCACCTGCAATCCCAACACTTGGGATGCAGAGGCAGGAGGATTTCTTGAGTTTGAGGCCAGCCTGGGCAACGTAGTAAGCTGAGGGCCAGCCTGAACCGGGTGAGTCCCCATCTCAAAACAAGCAAAGAACAAACAACTCAAAATCGCAAGGCAAGAACATTGGGCAATCAGGTAAGCAGGCGTGTCCGTTGTTGGCCTTCTCTTCAAGTCTTTCTGTTCTTCCTGGGCACTTTTGGTTCATTTGTTTGTTTTGGTAGTCCTGGAGACTCCAGACCTTCACACTGGGCTGTATCCTGACCCTTTGTTTTTCAGATGGGGTCTCACTATGCGGCCCTGGCTGGTCCTGAAATCACTATGGAGCCCAGGCTGGCCTCGGACTACAGCAATCCTCCTGCCTCAGCCTCCCAAGTGCTGGAATACTAAGTATGGGCCACCATGCCTGGCTTATGCAATGCTGGGGAATTGAACTTGGGTACTTATTGCTTGGTTTGGTGCTTGCTAGGCAAGCGCTTTAACCGCTGAGCCATTTTCCCCCAGCCCTCAACCCCAACTCCTTGCCTTTTTTAAAGACCTGGTCTCACTCAGTTTGCCTAGGCTGGACTCGAACACGCAATCTCTCTGCCTTAGCGTCCCAGGGCCAGCAACCCTTGTTAAATTTTAAACGCCTCTGTGCAGTGTTGGTGATTTGAGCCCGTCATGCGCGATCTGGGTGGTTTGACCGTGTCCTGTTTCCAGGTCACCTTGGGGCAGAATTGATCACAACTGCACCGGACACCTCGGGCTCCCTGGCCAGTGGCCACGCCCGTTATCTTCCCCATCTACCGTTTTGACCTTTATTAGTATTCGTTTGTGACACGCCTTTTTCATCTTCTCCCCCACCGCTCCCACACTCCCTTTCCCCTCCACAAAGCCTGTCCTCCGGCTTCTTCCTCTTTTACTTTGCTTTTACTTTCTTAGTGGTTCTTCTTGTTTCTTGTATTAGAGACAGTAGGCAGTATTTAGCTTTCTGGGTCTGATTCATTCGCAAAGCATGATGGTCTCCACGCACAACCATTGTCCTACAAATAACTCGAATTGGCCATATTCAGATCCGAGGCCAGCACAGCTATTATGTGTCAATTAGAAAGACTGTAGCAGGTGGGGACATAGTCAGTAGCCCAGCAAGCACAGGGCCCGGAGTTCGATTACTCATCACCGCATAAACTGTGTGCGGAGGCGCATGCCTATAATCTCAGCACTGCACAGGCTGAGGCATGATTGCCTGAGTTCAGGGCCAGCCCGGGCCACAGAGCAAGAATCCACCTCGGAAAGAGGGGTGGGGGAGGAATTGAAGGACAGTACCGCGGTTAAAGCCCTCGGCCTTGAGTTAATTTCCAGCACTACATAAGCCTGGCATGGCGGTGCCCTGGAATCCCAGTCTCACTCACCTCCGCCTCCTAAGGGCTAGGATCACAGACCTGTCCACCACATGGGGTGCTGGGGGGTTGAACCAAGAGCCTTGGGCACGCTAGGCAAGCACTCTGACCTCTGGGCAGCGCCCCAGCCCCCACCGCCCCCATCTGGGGTCTTTCTTGCAAGGGCCCTGGCGCCATCCCCATGGCGGAGCTGGCTCCGCACACACACGATCCACCGCAGGCCCCATCCTGCGCCTTTAAACTCCAGTCTCCGCACTCCGAGCGCCGAGGCAGGAGGGTGGTGAGCCTGAGCCCAGCCTGGGCAAGCTAGCCAGATCCTAGCTCGAAAAGCAAAAATCAAGGGCTGGAGGGATGGCACAGCCGCTAAAACCCTTGCCTGGGTTCTATTCCCCAGCACCCCATATGCTGGGCATGGCTGTGCATGCCTGTCATTGCAGCACTAAGGAGGCTGAGGCAGGACGATTGCGAGGAGTCCAAGGCCAGCTTGGGCATAGCCTTGGGCACAGTGAGTTCAGCCCAGGCTACAGAGCGAGACCCTGTCTCAAAAATAAATAAATAATCAAAATGAGCTATAGCCACTCCTGATGGCGATGGCTGGTAATTGTAGAACTCTGGAAGGCTGAGGCAGAAGTTTTGCAAGTTTTAACCTAGCCAAGACAATTTAACAAAAGTCTGTCTCAAAATGGGTGGGGCTGGGTGTGGTGATGCACACCTAAAATCCCAGCACTCAGGAGGCTGAGGCAGGAGCATTGTCATAAATTCAAGGCCCGCCTGGAGTAGTACACAGAGAGTTCAGGACCAGCCTGGGCTACAGGCTACAGAGCAAGACCCTGTCTCACAGAAAAAAAGGAAGGAAGCCGGGTGTGGTGACACAAGCCTGTAATCCCAGCACTCAGGAGGCTGAGGCAGGAGTCCCAGGCCAGCCTGGGCTCCAGAGTGAGTTCAGGACCAGCCTGGGCTACCCAGTGAGACGCTGTTTCAAAACTGCATGGCGGGGGCAGGGGTGGGGGTCGGCCTGGGAATGCAGCTCAGTGCAAAGGCCCTGAGTTCAATAACATCAACAAAATCAAGGATAATGAATTGGTAAAATAACAGAAGATGTCAACAAGTTTTGATGACCTGAGGGCTCCAAATTTCGAGGTGCAGTGCCTAGGGAATCTGGGGAACTCCCAGCCGGGAAACTCAAGCCAGACTCCCAAGAGCAGAGGGCATCTTACTACCGTGGCCTGGAACCCACCCGGCAGACCTGAGTGTGAACTGTGCAGCGGGCACCAGCGTGCTGTGGGGTCCGGCCTGCTGTTGAGGCTGCCCTGTGCTGGCAGGAGTCCAGGTCACTTGGAGCCACGCTGGGAGGCCGCTCAGCACACACCTACGGTACCTGCCCACACGGCAGGGTCTTGAGACAACGTCCCACGCCCGGTGTGAAAGCGCCACAGCCTAGCTGGGTCCAGGGGGGCACTGGGCGCCTACGCCAGAGGACTGCAAGTTGGAGCCCAGCCTAAGCGAACTAGACACTTAGGGAGACTCTGTCTCCAACTTTTTTTTTTTGAGACAGGTTTTCTCTCTACTGTCCAGACTAATCCAAACTCACTGTGGATACCAGGCTGGCCTCAAACTCACAGCAATCCTGCCTCAGCCTCCCCAGTAATGGGATTACAGGTGCGAGCCACCAGCCAGCTTTCAAATTTTAAAAAAAAATAGAAATAAGAGCTGCAGATGGAGCTCAGACTGGAAGTTCCGGGCTTGATTCCCCAGTACCACCCCAGCGGGGAGTGATCTTGCCGCCCGCGGGTCCTGGCCCCCAGAGCCCCACGGGTCCGCGCCGCGCCCCCGGCCCGCGCGCTCACCTGATGTACGGGAGGAAGGGGTGGACGTGGCCGGAGAGCACCGCCACCATGTAGGAGATGAGGAAGGCGGCGGACGACCAGGTCACCAGGAGGAAGGGGACGAAGGCCATTCCCCGCAGGAAGCACAGCATCGCGCCGCAGAGGGGCCCGCGGGCTGCCAGGAGGCGGCGGCCACGCGCGGGCACCGGAGGCTCGCGGAGCCGGGACCGGCCTGCCCGGGGGCGGGGAGCGCGGGGAGCGGACAGGGGCGGCGGCGGGCGGCGTGGAGGCGGCGGCGGGCGGGGCGCGGGCGGCCCCGGCTTGTTGCGAAACCCTTGAAGTCACAAAGCGACGGCCGAAGCCTCCCGCCCCGGCGCTCCGCGAGGCTGAGGCAGGAGGATCGCCAGCGCGGGCGCAACCGGCAACGCCTGGATCTACGCCTGGGTCTACACAGCCCTGTCTCAGAACCAAAAATAAAAGTGGAAGCTGGGCGTGGTGGCGCACGCGGGAGGCTGAGGCGGGAGCGCTGCCCTAAGTTCGAGGCCGGCCTGGGCTACATGAGAGTTCAGACCAGTCTCTAATAATAATAATAATAATTAATAATAATAATAATAATAATACGAGGCTATAGCTCAGTGTAAAGCCCGGGCTTGATCTCCAGGACCAAGAAAGAAAGAAAAAACAAAAAGGCAGCGGGCTGGGCCACCCGCGGCGCGGGCTTCCTTTCGCTTTGGGTCGTGCCCGCGAAGCTGGCCGTCCCACCCTGGCCAGCCGCCCGCGCCCTTGCGCAACCCCGGAGTGGCCAGCGAGGCCCAGGGGTTTCCGGGACGCTGGCCCGGCCAGCACCCGAGGGCGCCTCCTCCAGGAAGCCCCTCCGCCTGGCGGCCTCAAGCGACAGGGGTCCGGGCGGAGGCGTGGGGGACACCGCAGGGCCGGCACAGGCGACGCCGCTGGGTGGGGTCCCCTCTGTGCTCACGAGGGGCGCTGGGGAGTCCCGGAGCCTGATGTAAAAACAAAGTAACAACACCGGGCCTTGTGGCGTGGGCCTGTAACATCAGAAACGGGCCTGGGAATCGTTCAGTGGGACCCGGGGTCGGTCCCCGGCGCCGGAACATGAGGCTGAAATGTGCCCGCGGAGCCGGGGCAGGTGGAAGCTCCGGTTTTCTGGCTCCTGGCCGCCGGGCGTTGTCACCATGGGGTGCCAGAACTGGGCCAGAACTGGGAGCGGTGGGACACGCCTGTAATCCCAGCACGCCTGAGGCTGAGGCAGGAGATTTGCAGGGAGCGCAAAGCAGTCCGGGCTACACAGCGAGTTCAGGACCAGCCTGTCACCAAAAAAAGGTAAAAAACTGGGCCTGGTAGAGCAGAGGGGAAGCACCTTGCTGGTGACACAAAGGGGATCGAGGGGTGATGGAGAGGTGAGACCTGAGAGCGCTCGCGGGCTCTGGGTTGGATACTCCAGTTCCACATAAAAATTAGCCAGGTGGGGTGGCATACACCTGTCATCCCAGAAATTGGGAGGCTGAGGCGGGAGGATTACCATGAGTTTGAGGACGGTATGGGCTAGGTAGTCACTAGTTGGGGACTAGCTTAGACTACAAAGTGAGACCCTGTTTCAAACAAAACAAAGCAAAACAAAAACAGTGTGTGCATGCCCTGGCAAATGTGTGTGTGTGCGCGCGCGCGTGAGCGCTGGAAATTCGAGCTAGGGCCTTTGAGCTACATCCCATTTCATTTTTATTTATCTGTTTGTTTTTGATTTTTGAGCCTGGGTCTCACTAAATTGCTCAGGTTGTGCTCGGAATTTAGGATCCTCCTGTCTCAGGCTCCTCAGGTGCTGGGATTACAGGTCTGCACCATCAGACCTGTTGCTGGGTTTTTTTTTTTTGTTTGTTTGTTTTTTTTTTTCCTGGTAAAACTGGAGATTTAGCCCAGGGCTGGGAACTTCACACTGAGCTACAGCCCCACCTTCTTTTTAATTTTATCTTGATTTTGAGACAAGGTCTTGCTAAGTTGGTAAGTTGCCCAGGCCGGCCCCAAGCGTGATATCCTCCTGCCCCAGCCCCCTGGGGTGCTAGGATTTTAGGCCTGTACATGCAGCCCAGGCCAGGCTTCTTTTCCAAGGTGAGGCCTCTAAACAGTGGACAATTCTGGGCTCTGTTCCCAGATATAGAAGGAAGTCACATCTCTGGGTACAGAGTTAGAAAATTCCCATTTTTTTTCTCAACATGTTTCAAATAAGACACTGATTACCCAGTGAGCTTGGCTTTTCTGGCCCAAAACTACACTCATTTGTTTTACATAATTCACCTCCAAAGACATGCTGTTCCCTTTTAGACTGGTCACATGGCAAGCTTCTAGTCTTTCTTGGTGGTGTTCTAGAACGCCCAGCTTGATGAGAGGATCGTGTTTTTGCTTTATCCAGTGTGGTTCCCTGGGTTGGGAGCCGCCCTTACTAGAAGAGTTTAGGGCACGTCGGGGAGTGAATTCCCACCCGAATGGCTTCCTCAGAGGTCCTCCCAAACTGGCTGCAAGCTTGTAATCCCAGCCCTCAGGAGGCTGAGACAGGAAGACTGCTGAAGAGAGTCCAAGGCCAACCTCAGCTCCATAGCGAGTTCAGGGCCAGCCTGGTCTATAGAGCAAGACCCTGTCTAGAAAAAGAGAGAGATGTCTTCCCTACTAGGCCCATGTCTTCCACCCACAACGAGGGCTACTTTGCTCTTTCCTGCAGCTAGTTGTGTTGCATATCTCACAATACCTCATGGCAGGCGGGGTACAGGCTATAGTCCCAGCGCTTGGGAGACTGGTCTGGAGGATGGTGAGTTCACGGGCAGCCTGGGCTATATAGTGAGACCGCATCTAATAAGAGACAAAGAGCCAGTGGCACCAGCCTGCAACCCAGCCCTGTGGGAGGCCAGAGGATAGAGATGTCGTGCCCAGCCCAGGCAACTTGGCAACTTGGTGAGACCCTGTCTCAAAATCAAAAAGCAAAAATGGGTGGGGCATATGGATCAGGGCAAATGTTCTATGCCCAATACATATCTTTTTTTTTTTTTTTGAGACAGGGTCTCAGTCTGTAGCCCAGGCTAGTCCTGAACTCACTATGGAGCTCAGACTGGCCTTGAACTCACAGCAACCCTCCTGTCTCAGCCTCCCAAGTATTGGGATTACATATGGGCACTGCCACCCCGGCTGGTACGGCGGTAAGTGCTAAGCAGCACTTCGGCTGCTAAGGGGCTTCCAGCCCTACTGGCAGAATCCTGCTCCTAGGGAATCTGCTCTTACATGTTTGCACGTACCACTAGCATATTAATAGCCATGAGACGCACTAGTACCCTCCGAGCTCTGAGTACTGAAATTATAAATACGCAGCAGAGCTTCAGACATTTCAGTCAGAGCCGGGTTTGTGGGCTCAGCCCTAATCCTCAGCATTCTGGGAGGTTGAGACAAGAAGATTGCAAGTGCTAGCCTGGGTAGCTCAGCAAATTAGCAAGACCTTTCTCTCTCTCTCTCTCTCTCTCTCTCTCTCTCTCTCTCTCTCTCTCTCTCTCTTTCTCTTTCTCTCTCTGTCTCTCTCTCTCTCAGGGTTTTGCTCTGGTAGTCTGCTGTTGACCTCCAACTCATTGTAATCCTCCTGCCTCAGCCTCCTGAGTACTAGAATTGCAGGCATGCACCACTACACCCAGTTTATGTGCTGCTGGGGAGCTGAACCCAGGGCCTTGCTCTTGCCAAGCAAATGCTTTAACCACTGAGCTACACTCTTAAAACCTTGTCAAAAAAAGAAAGAGAGAGAGAGAGAGAGGGAGGGAGGGAGAAAGTAAAGGAATTTCAGTGAGCCAGAGAGAGCGCACAGTTCTGTGGGCCTTGCCCGAGCACGGTCCGCATCAGGCCGCTGCAGGCTGTTATCAGTGAGAGGAGCAGCACCTGATTCTTCGGTTTCAGACTGGCTCCTACCAGCTGCTGTTATGCAACCTGAGACAGAAGGGGTAAAAGGACGCTGTTGAGAAAGTCGGGAATGTCCACGGTGACATGAGGGTGGATGTTGTAAGAAGTCAGTTTTCTCTCCCCATGATGAGTACTTTCTAAACAAACCATGCCTAGCAGCCTAGCATCTGACCTCAGACGTGCCCTGCCTACGACCCTCCTGCCTGGGGCTTTCCTTGGCCCCTTCTGAGACAGGGTCTCACTCTGCAGCCCAGGCTGCTCCTGAACTCACTGTGGAGCCCAGGCTGGCCTTGGACTGAAGGCAATCCTCCTACCTCAGCCTCCTGAGGACTGGGATTCCAGGTGTGTGCCACCAGACCTGATTTATGTGGTGCTGGGGTATGGAACTCAGGTACTTAGTGCTTGACTTAGCACTTGCTGGGCAAGCACTTTACCACTGAGTCATTCCTCCAGCAAACCCCGACCCCTTTCTTTGAGGCAGGGTCTGCTTAAGTTGCTGTCTTGCCCAGGCTGGGCTCTAAATTGCAATCCACCTGCCTCAGCCTCCCGGAATGCTGCGATGGCAGATGTGTACCACCAGCCAGGCTTTGTGTTTGTTTGAGACAAACAAACACACGGCAATCCTCCTGCTTCAGCCTCCCAAGTGCTGAGGTTACAAGCATGCACCGCCATGCCCACTTGACATGGTGCTGATGAATCAAACCCAGGGCCTTGAGTGTTTGCTAGGCAAGTGCTTTAATAGCTGAGCTCTTCCCCCTACCCCCAGGTTTATGTTCATTAATTAATTTATTTTGAGGCAGTGGGGACTAAATCCAGGGCCTACCCCCTGTGTTTATAGCCCTAGAACATTTTATTTTCTGTGCTTGCTTGTTTGTTTGTTAAAAAAACAGGATCTCACTCTGTAGCCCAGGCTGGCCTGGAACTCACTGCAATCCTTCTGCCTCAGCCTTTTGAGTAGTGGGATTACATGAGAATATCTGAACTTGGTCTCTTTGGTGTTCTAGCTCAACAGGCAGTAAAAACACCTCCTCGGAGGTTACCCGCTGTGATGGTCTGCTCTCCTATAGATTCTGCTTCCCCAGAAGGTGATTATCCACTTGGGGATTTGACTCCAACCACCATGGAGGAGGCCACACCTGGGGTGAGTATCTTTTTTTAATTCACTGGAATTGAGCAGCAAGGTTATTACAGGTATGCACCAAGACAGCTTCTCTCTGTAGCCCACACTGATCCTGAACTCATTATGTGGTTCAGCTGTCTGTGGTGCTGTGGAATAGAACTTAAGGCCTTGAACTTGCTAGTGAGCACTGTAGCTGCGGTGTCATTCCTCCAACCCCCTTCCATGTCCTAAAAAAAAAAAAAAAAGGAATTTCCTACCAGACCTGGTGATACAGATTTAAGTATAATTCTAACACCTAGCACTCAGAGGCAGCTAGAAAATTCAGGTGATCAAACTGGACATGGTCTACATGCCTGTAATCCTAGGAGGATTCAGGAGGAGGCTGAGGCAGGAGGATTGTCATGTATTCGAGGTCAGCCTGGGGTCCATAGTGAGTTCAGGGCCAGCCTGGGCTACTTAGTGAGTTCAGGACCAGCCTGGACTACAGAGTGAGACTCTGTCTGAGGAAAAATAAATCAATGTAGCCAGGCCCAGCAATGGAGGCCTGTCATCTCAGCACTCTGGGAGATGGAGGCAAGTTCTAACCTAGCCTTAGAAACTCAGAAACTTAGTGAAACCCTGTCTCACAGTCAAAAATATAAATGGGCAGAGGATATAGCCCATGGGCTCAATGATCGCCCTGGGCTTAATCTCTAGTAAGAAAAAAAATAATAATAAGGCTGGAGATGTAGCACAGTGTGAAGGCCATGAGTTCAATTCACAGCAACACCAAAAAAAAAGTACTGTAAGTGTGTGGGTGTGGGTGTGGGTGTGGGCGTGTTGGTGTAGCATGGAAGGAAGCTGACAAGCTTTCTCCACTGGGAGCACTACTGGTATTCCAGACAGAAGGCCACTCTGTCCAGTGGGAAGCTGCGGGACCTCATAAACCTGTTAGCATCCTCAGACACTCCGCCCTCGTGGCCCCGCAGGGCTCCCAGGCACCGGGACAACCAGAACACCCTCCCACAGCCCCAGAGCCTAAGGTTTGGGAGCCAACGTTCACTTGAAGTAATTATCAATGGTTTCCTGCTGTCTTACAAGAGCAAGGCAGGGTAAGGGAGGGAAAGAAAACAGAGAAAAAGAATTTGCTTGTTTTGTTCTATTTATTTATTTATTATTTTTAGGACATCTGCAGTCTAGTACGGTTTTGAACTCACTGTGTAGCCCAAGCTGGCCTCAAATTCACAGCAATCCTCCTGCCTCAGCCTCCCAAGTGCTGGAATTACTGGCAGGCACCACCACACCTAGCTAATTTTTATATGGTGCTGGGGATCAAGCCCAGGGCCCGTGGCTCCCTCACCGCGGTGTGGGCGTCCCTCCCAAAGCTGTGCGCTCTCGGTGAAGGGCCCGACTTCCCCGCTGGGGACCCTAGGACATTCGGCAGCCACTCTCCCCCTGAACCTCCAAACAAGCTCTGGAGGACCCTGAATTCCCAGAGGCCTGTGCAGGTGCTGGGCCATCTTTTAAAATGATCTTGTGGAGGCTGCCACCTAGTGGTGAAATTTGTTGACCATCTGTTTTCAAGCTTAGTAACAACAGCAAGGGCTTAGGCAAGGGTTAGGCCCATGACCTCCAGCAACAGGCTATTCATTTATTTTACAAAATATTCTGCGTCCCTAAACGGCACAATAAAGCTTTCAACAAGTGTGAAGCGCAGAACCTGACCTGAGAACGCTTGTTCAAGACGCAGGTACAGATAGCAAAGGCAACAGCCAACTCAGTGAAGGGGACATCTGCCGGTGGGACAAAACTTCTGCCGGCTCCACCTCAGAGAGAGGACCATGTCCAAGAGTAGATAAAGAACTGACATGCATTAGACCTTCCAAAAGAAGAGATCCAAGCAAAAAATGGGCATTTCAGAGGAAGAAGTCCGAATGTCCAATACACACATGAAAAAACATGAAGTCATCATACAAGAGTGACCCATACAAATGCACGCCTATAGAAGTGTAATTTATAACAGGCAAGTCTTGGAAGAAGCCAGCATGTCCAACAGGAGATGAAGGGCCAAATATGTGGCATGGGGCAACCCACCTGGGACCCCAGCCCAGAGAGTGGGAGCCTTTTCCTCTCCTTTCTTTCTAAATCAAAACCTGTTACTCAAAAAAGAAGGAAGAAGAAGAATATATACACAGTGGAGTACTACTCTGCCATAAAGACAAATTCAAGTCATTTGTAGGAAATGGATTCACCTTGAGACCATGATGCTTAGTGAAATGAATTAGACACCGAAGGTTAAATATCTTATGGTTTCTCCAATATAAGAAAACCAAACCACAACAGAAGTACAAGAGAGAAGAAAGTAAGGATGCAGACTTTGAGAAGGGAGAAAGGGACTTGGGGAGCATTGAGAGAGGGTACAAAAGGGATGTGATATGTAAATAAAAATATGAAAGAATTGAGTCTGCCCCCATAACTATTATTTTTAATAGAATATAAGTTTGCAAAACATAGCAATTCTATTTAACATAGGGAATTGGTATAAAGTCTTTAAAAATATGGATGCATGAAGGATAGGTAATGTGATAGACCGTATCTGGCACAATGTTAGTGGTTAGTGACAAGTGAGTAAATCATATCTGAAAGTTAATAAGACTGAAATACCTAAGCGTGCCACTCTAGCTATTGCTGTAAGTGTAGTATACTTATGTGGTATAGATTTAAGATATTTAGTGCAGCAATTCGGTATAGACTTAAGCTTGCTTAATGTGGCATGTCTTTTGAATGCATAAACATTTACCTTTCAGTCCTCCACTTGGAATTTAAAATTTAATTTCTCTCTCTTCTTTCTCACATTTTCTAGCCTTATGAATTCCAATGTTATGGTTCTCTTCTCAGGTGGACTGGTGGGTGAGGCCATATTAAAGACTCTCAACAAAGATATAGTAAGATACAGAAAAAAAGAACTTTCGGCAAATCACCCCAATCAAGGGCCTGCTGGACCCAGAAAAGAAGCATCAAGATACGGCCACTGCGGCCCATTCTGGGGGTGGGAAGCTGAGCCAATAAGTGGTGATTTGAGTGGAGAAGTGAGTCAGACGCAGAAGATTAAATATGTTAAATATCGCATGGTTTCTCTGATTTGGGAAACCGAGAACACAGGCATTTCACAGAACCAAATGGATGTGATGGGGGGAGCTAGGGGAATGGGGAGGGTGTGGGGGGCCAAAATGGGAAATGATTGTAAAGTTAACGTGATTATATGTGTGCACAAAATGCTCAAGATAATTGTAAACATTATGTATTTCATATCTCTGTGTGTATATATATTAATAAAAATGGGAAAAAGAAAGGAAGGAAGGAAGGAAGGAAGGAAGGAAGGAAGGAAGGAAGGAAGGAAGAGAGGTACAGAGACCTGGTTGTCAGAGGGTATAGTGCTTGCTTGACAAGCACAGGCCCTGGATTTGGCTTCTCAGCATCACATACATTGGGCATGGTGGGGTAAGCCTGGAATCTCAGCACTCAGGAGGCTGAGACAGGAGGATTTTCATGTGCTCCAGGCCAACCTGGGCTACACAGTGAATTCAAGAGTAGCCTGGATGACAGAGCAAGCTTTATCTAAAAAAGAAAAAAAAAAAGAAGAAGCACGGGGCTCAAGCTTAGCTCAGTGTTTAGGGTGTTTTCATAGCAAGCACAGGCCCGGCCTTGATTCCCCAGCGCCACATGAGCCAGGCACGGTGGCGCTCTCCCGTGATGTTGGCCTTGATGGCTGACATGGGTGGGCTATCACGAGGCCTGGACCAGCTCCACACTACAGACCGAGATCCTGCCTCGAATGAATGAGTGAATGATCCAGCTAGACCCAGAGGCTCTGGGCTCTGATCCTAGCACCTGAGAGGCTGAGGCAGCACGGTTGTAATTTTGAGCCAGCCTAGGCAACTTAACAGGAAGACCCCGTCTCAAAATCAAAAGTAACTAATCCCAGCACTTGGGAGGCTGAGGTGGGAAGATCGCTTGTGAGTTTGAGACCAGCCTGGGCTACACATTGAGTTCAGACTGTAGCTTAGACAGAGCTGAGATCTTCTCTCAAATAAAATAAAATAAAATAAAATAAAGTAAAATAAAAATTGGCTTGGGATGTAGCTCATTGTGACGGTCCTGGGCTTGCTATCCAGTAACTTACATACCTACCTACCTACATACACACATACCACTCGGGAAGCCGAGGCAGAAAGATTCCCTTCAGTTTGAGGTCAGCCTGAACTACATAGCGAGTTCAGGAACAACCTGGACTAAGGAGCAAGAGTGAGACCTTCCCTAAAAAGAAAGAAAGAAAGAAAGAAAGAAAGAAAGAAAGAAAGAAAGAAAGAAAGAAAGAAAGAAAGAAAGAAAGAAAGAAAGAGAGAGAGAGAAAAGTAGACTGGGGGTGTAGCTCAGAGCAAAGGACCTTAGGTTCTATCCTCAGTACCACAAAAAGAAGAAAGAAAAAAACGAAGAAGATTCTCATTAAGCACTGAATTGTCCAGCTCTGCTTGAATTTGTGGTTCTGCATCAGCCTCCCAGGGTCCTGGTTTTACAGTGGGCGCCACCAGACGTGGCAAGTGTGATGTTAATCAAGCTTTGCCAGTAGAGGGCGCCCACGGGCCGCGCAGAAAGAAGGCTGCCTCTTGCAGGAAGTGAACTTTGCGCTTTGTGCTTTTTGATTTTGCCTTTCTCGCCTCACAGTGAGTGTAGGAGTATGCGAGGAATGACCCAGCAAGCGAGGGCTAAAGTACCCGAGTTCGATTCCCCAGCACCACAAAGTCCGGGCATAGTGTTGCACGCCTGCAATCCCAGCACTCAGGAGGCTGAGACAGGAGGATTGCCTTGAGTCCAAGGCCAGCCTGGGTTCCATAGTGAGTTCAGGACGAGACCCTGTCTGGAAAAAAAAAAAAAAAAGATTATACGAGAAAGCAGCGCTGTCTGCCCAGCTGGTCATGCCCAGGGCGCACAGTTCCTTAGTTGACCTTGCTGCCCTGGGGTGTGTGCGGTGACCACAGTGGGGATCGTAGGCCCAGGCCTGAGATCTACAGCAGCACCCTCTGCATCCTCAGCTCATCTTTATTTTCGATTTTGAAACAGAGTCTCCCTAAATTGCTAAATTGCCCAGGCTGGGTTTGAACTTGCAATCCTTCTGCTTCAGCTTTCCAGAAAATTCATAGTTTTTTAAAAGATTTATTACAAAGAAGGCACACGGAGCTGGTCATGGTGGACTCCAGAGAGAGACTTTTTCAAAAACAATTTTATTCTCTATGGCATACTAAAGTGCGCTCTCTCTCTCTCTCTCTCTCTCTCTCTCTCTCTGATTGAAACAAGATCTTGCTCTGTAGTCCAAGCTGGTATTGAACTCACAGCAAGTGAGCTTTTCTCCCATCCAAGCATTAAGCAAGCCTTACCCTGCTTAGTTTTCTGAGATCAGACGAGATTAGGCGCATTCAGGGTGGTATGGCATAGACTCACAGCATTCCTTCTGCCTGTGTGCTGCTATGCCTAGTGGTGCTGGGAACTTAGTTCTGGGCTTTGTGCTTGCTAGATCAGCAATCTTCCTGCCCCAGCCTCTTGAGTGTTGGGATTACAGGTGTGCACCTTCATGGCCAGCTTTACCTGGTACGGGGGAATTGAACTCAGACTTGGTCTCACTAAAGCTGCTAAGTTGCCAGGTTTCCCGAGCTGGGCTTAAACTTGTGATCCTCTTGTCTCTACCTTCCAGAGTGCTGGGATTATAGGCCTGGCCCACCTAGTCCTGCTGCTGACTGGGGGTGTTTTTGTTTTGTTTTGTTTGACACAAGGTCTCACTCTGGTCTTGAGGTCACTATGTATCCCAGGCTGGCCTCAAACTCATGGCAATCCTGTTGCTTCAGCCACTCGAGTGCTGGGATTACAGGCATGTGGCACTCTGCCCAATTTTTTTGTGGCGCTGGGGAATTGAATCTAGGGCCTTAGGCTTGCTAGGCCAGCATGCTAACTGCTGAGCTATGCCCCCAACCCCTTTTCTTTCTTTGAGTTTGAACTCAAACTTCCAAAACTGAGCCAAAACAAGCCTTTTCTCTTTTTAAATTGATTATCTCAAGTGTTTGTTACCACAGCAGGAAACTAGCACGGTGGTGAAGGAGGCGGAGCTGGAGGTGAGGGGAGGAGCAGGGCAGTCCAGACACAGCCCTGGAGGGCTCTACTCTAGGGCCTGGAAGCAGGAGGTGCAGAGACCCATCTGGAGACTGTTTGTGATAGGGCCTTGAAGGTCACACCAAGGACAAAAAACTTCATTGAGTCCCTCAGGTGCCATTGCTTTTGGGCCTGGAAATGATCTGGTACTAAAAAGTAGAATTAACTGAGCACGACTTCCTTAGCCCCTATCTGTATAACTCATGATTTCTATCATAACTATTTTTTTTTAGACAGGATCTCATTCGTAGCCCACAATGGCGTCAAATTCACGTCAATCCTGTTTCAGCCCCGAGACTACTTGTGTGCACCACCATACCCAGCTTTCTGTATTTACATTTAATGGCTTACATATGTATCCCTGCCTAACCCCAAAGGAACAATCACCAAGTGTAGTTTGCTTTTTCTTTTCTTTTCTTTCTTTCTTTTTTTTTAAATGTAATCCAGGCTGGATGCCAATTCTTTTTTTTTTTTTTTTTCCCACTCCATGAGTCCCAGGGCCCTTGGTTGGTGACCTGCCCTGCAACTTTCTTTGCAGACCAGGCTGGCTTGGAACTCAGAACATCCTCCTGCCTCAGCCTCCCTGAGTGATGGATTTGTAGCTGTGTTCTAGGACTAGACTTTTTTTTAAATGGTATTGGGGAATGAGCCCAGGGCCTGCATACTGAGCCTCATCTTCAGTCTTATATTTTACTTTTTGTTTTGAGACCAAGTCTCACTGAGTTACCCAAACTGAGCTTGAGTTTGCCATCTTCCTGCCTCAGCCTTCCGGAGCGCTGGTTTCACAGGGATGCACTACCAGGCCTCCTTTTTGAACACCTGACACCTAGTACTATGCCGAACATCAGGCACTACATACATTCATTTATTTATTTCTCCCTGGCGTACTGGGGACCGAGCCCAGGACTTCGCATTTCTCGGCATCCCCAGCTCTTTTTTTTTTATTTGAGGCAGTGTCTCTCTTTAAGTCATCAAGCTGGGATGACATGCCAGCAGATTCGGCCGTAATACATATTTAATAATGAACGAACTGAAGGAATATTGAAATTTTGATTGGAGATAGAAAAGGAGTTTCATGAAGCATCTCTTCTTAGCTCTGTGAAAAACTATGATCTCCCAGTTTAGTGCATAAAACCGTTTTTTTTGTGTGTGTGTGGGTTTATTTTTTTTTCGTTTTGGTACGGGAGATTGAACCCAAGGTCTTAAGCGGGCCAGGTAAGCGCTCTGCCGCTGAACTACATCCTCAGCCCAGAGACGCTGTGTGCCCAGATCTATTCGTGGTATCACAGTAAGGCTGCGGCTAGGCGCGCCGCAGAGGCGGGGCCTCCTCCGCGGCCACGCCCAGCCCCCCGCGCCTGCGCAGACGCCCGCCGGCGCCGACCCTTGCCCCTCCGCCCGCCAGGGGGCGCCGGCGACCGCGCAGACGCCGCCGCGCGCCCCGCGGACCCGGGAGGTGGCGGCCGCCTCGCGCCGCGGTCCGCCTCCGCCGTGCCGAGGGCGTGGGCACGGCTCCCGGAAGCGGCGCCGCGGCGCGGGCCGGGCGGGCGGCGGTGGCCGGGCGGCGATGCGCGGCGGCCGCAGGCGGTGAGCGGGCCCCGCGTGGCGGCTGGCGGAGGCCTGCGCGGCGGCGGCGGCGGTGATGCTGCTCAAGCTCCTGCAGCGACAGACCTACACCTGCCTGTCCCACCGCTATGGGCTCTACGCGTGCTTCGTGGGCGTCGTCGTCACCCTCGTCTCCGCCTTCCAGTTCGGAGAGGTGAGTGGCGGCGCCGCGCCGTCCGCCTGGTCCCCTCCGCCCGCGCCGCCCCGGCGTCCGCGGCGCCGGTCCGGCCGTCCCGACCGGGTCCGCATCCGCCCGCCGTCGCCGGCTGCTCCTCTCGGTCCCCGTGGACAGCGTGCTTTAGCTTAATCTCGTCCCTTCCCGGGTCTCTGAAGTTGCATCGCGAGGCCCGTGCGTGCTTGCAGGTGACCTGGCCGTGGGAAGCGGCAAGATTCGAAGGATTTCAGCTGGGAAGGGGGACTTGGGGGGCGGGGCGCGGTTTCCCTTTGACTCTGGGTTTGCAGCTGCACATCGCGCGTGGGGACCCTTCCGGCGGGGCTGCGCGCGCCGGTGTGACAGCTGTCCGGCCCCTTCCACCTCCTCTCGCTTGGAGACGTGCTGGTGGTAGGACCCTGGCACGTGACGAGCACCGGTTAGGCGTCTTGGACTCTCGCCCTTCTTCCCGGGCGGCCGCAGGCCCTTGGGTCTTGGGACATGCTAATAATTTACATTGTTAAACGTGCGGTGAGGGAGTTGGGTTGGACTGGACACTCGTTGGACGACAGGTTTGAAAGGCAGATGCTGTGGATTTTGTGCAGACACTGTAGATTTTGTGATGTATACTTCATACTTTTGTGGTTTAGGCTGATAGTTATTTCTTTACAGAGTTTTCCATTTGCACTATTTACTTATTTGCAGTGTTAGGAGTCTAAACACAGCTCCCCCCCCACCCCCACCCCCATGTTACCTACCGGCTCTATCATGGATCGACATCCCCAGGTCTGACACAGTGTCGTTTGTGTTAAGGAAAGGGGCAGAGCCTGAGAGCCAGCCAGTACTGGAGCATACGGGGCACGATTTTAGAGATTGCCACTTCTTTGTTTTTCTTTTTTGTTGTGGGGATTGAAACCAGGGCCTTCATACTTGGAATTAGAGGAAGAAAACAAAACAAAACTGTATTTTCAAATGGTTTGATGTTTGTCTCTGGGTTTATTTTTGGTTGCAGAGGTTTTTAAAATAAGCAGGATGTTTTTTAGAAACATATCATGTGAGTACTTGAAGTTTGTGCCCTTTCTGGATTATAAAGTTCATAAATAATCTGTTTAAAAGTTGTAGGCTCATACGGAGTGCCCGGCACTGGCAGTTTATAAAGACTGTTTAATGAGAGCTGCAATGTATGGCCTGTTTCCAAGTGTGTGCCTGTAGCAGTTCTAGAGACCAGGAAGAAATAAGTCTTACCGGTAAGGATGAGAAGGCTGTAGCCTCCAAATGAGTTATACGTGCTTAGTGTTAGACTACCTGCTGCTCTGTGTTTCATGTGTTAAAAATTAATGTATGTATGCGCAGCTTATGGATTCCCCCCACACCACCCCTGCTGGAGATTGAGCCCAGGGCATTCACACTGAGCTACATCACCTGCCCATATTTTTATTTAAGTCAGGATTTCATTGAGTCACTCAGTTGCTCATAGTTGGTGGCGGCCTCCTAGAGTGCTGGGATTACAGGTGTGCACCACCACACCCAGATAAGTGCCTTACTATTTTTGGATTTTTTGACCGTGACTAATTTAAGTTAGCCATTTATTAAGGCAGCAGGAACAGTATTTAAAGGCATCAGTTGTTAGAGTTTATTTTATACCCTTTTCTTTTTCTCTGTCATTCATCGACCAAACAATGACAACAATACAAAGACATTTATTACTTATTACAGTCTTTATTTTTTTTATTCCATGTGGTACTGGAGGTGAACCTCTTAACACTGAGCAGTGTCCACAACTCATTTTTATTTTTGATTTTTGAGACAAGTTTTCACAAAATTACTCAGAGTGAGTTTCAACTCAGATCTTCTGCCTCATCTTTCTTGAATATTGGGAGTACAGGCCTGTCCCATCAGGCCTGACTTGCTACAATCTTAAATGGCCAAAGACCTTGAAGTTTGCGATAGAACAGAGAAATGAGAGGGGAAAAAGTGTCAACAGATGGACGAGAGTTAGAGGCAGCTGCCTGTGTTAGCTGGTTACAGCACGGTGGAAAAGAGCTGTCTGATTGCTGTGCCAGTTAATAATGATCATCGCAGTGACAGTACTTTACCATGTGCCAGGCAGTCCTTTTATTTTCCTTTTTTTCCGAAGACAAAATTTCACTGTGTGTAGTCCCGCTGATCCTGAACTAGCCATGTAGCCTAGGCTGGCCTCAAAGACATGGCAGTCCACCTGTCTCAGCCTCTACAGTTCTGGAATTACAGATGTTGATGTGGTGCTGGGGAGTCGAACCCAGGGAAGGCCTTTAGCTTGAGTGCTCTACCCTCTGGGCTATTTCCTCCAGCCTGTAGGCATCTCTTAACTGCTTTACATACTAGTTTAATTCTCATATTGTTACCCCTAGGATGTAGATGCTGTTATGCCCAGATTATAAAATGGGGGCACTTGCACCAGATAATTCATCTGATTCTTGGCGGAGATGAGCTTCAAGCTCAGGCAGCCTGGCCCCAAGGCTGTACTAAACCACACCTCTAGGAATTCCCAGCCAGCCAGGCTCCCCTGTGTCTGATCTTAGAAAAGAAAATTAACCACCCTGAGCGAGCTACTTTATCTTCTTTTCTTTGGTGTTAGGAATCGAATCTAGAGACCTCATGTTGAGCTACATCCCCAGTTTTTTTGATACAGGGTCTCACTCTGTTGTCCAGGCTGGCCTCAAACTCACTGTGTAGCCCAGGGCTCAAACTCACATCAGATCCTCCTGCCTCAGTCTCCCAAGTGCTAGGATTACAGGCGTGTGTGGGACCCACTGTGCCCAGTTTGTGTGGTGTTGGGGAATTGAACTTAGGACAGAGCTCTAACTGTTGTGCTGCTCCTCTAGGCCTGCCCCATCCTTCCAGCCCATTTTTTAGTTTTTGAGTTTGAGACAGAGTCTTGCTGAGTGGCCCAGGCTGGACCAAAGTGCTCGGATTATAGGCTTGTTTCACCTGGCCTCGTTTATGTTTTATTTAGAGACAGGTTACTAACTTGCCCAGGCTGGGCTGAAATCTGTCATCTCCTGCCTCAGCTTCCCAGAGTGCGGGGATTACAGGCCTGCGCCGCCATGTGTGGCCCTCGTGTTTACAATGAAGACAAGCATAGCTTCTCTGCAGAGCTGCTGGTGAGGCCCAAGTGAGACCTGTGTGCAGCCTGGCGCAGTCCACAGCAGGCAGCAGTAGACTGTCACTAAATGCCGGTAGCTGCTGCTGCTGGTGTTCATTATCTTCATTGTCAGTGTCTCCAATCGTTATTTTTTTAGAGGCTCAAATTTAAATTTGTTAGAAAATTTAAAAATTGGGCAAACAGTTCATTTCTTGTTCAATCCTTATTTTGAAATATGCTCTTGCAACAGAGTATTGGTATCTTATACTTAATAATCCCAACTTGGTGATTTGAGGTTGTTGGGTTTTTTTGTTTGTTTGTTTGTTTCCTTTCAAGTATTGGGGCTGCATTACTGGGCTGTGGCGCTGAGCGTTATCTCTATCCCTTTTAATTTTATGTTGAGATAAAGACTCAGTAAGTCACTAAATTGCCCAGGCTGGGTTTGAATTTAACAGTCCTCCTGCCTCGGCCTCCCAGAGTGCTGGAATTATAGTCCTGTACCACCAGGCCCAGCAGTCACTGTGTGTATTCTAACTTCTTTTTTCTATTATTGGGAAATTTTATTCAGGAAAGGAGAGTACACAGTCAGAGTGGAATGTGGACATTCAGAGAGAATGAGATGCATACAATAAATTTATTTATTTATTTTTGAGACAAGATCTTGTTCTGCAGTCCAGGCTGGTCCTGAATTATTATATAGCCCAGGCTGGCCTCAAATTCATAGCAGTCCTTCTCCATCAGCCTCCTGATAACTGTGGTTACAGCGTGCACCACTGTGCCCAGCTCTATGCCGTGCTGATCTCAGGGCCTTGCGCTTGCCTCGCAAGCACTTTAACCACTGAGCGGCTATTCTTCCAGCACAAGAAATTTAAAAGTACTGAGCTGGACGAATCCCACAGAGGTTAAAGAGCTTGCCTACCATGCTCAAGGCTCCCAGCACCACATAAGCCAGGTATGGTGGTGCTTGCCTATAATCCCAGTGTTTGGGAGCTGAGGCAGCAGGATTGCTGTGAGTTCTAGGCCAGCCTGGGCTATATGGCTACATAGTAAGTTCAAGACCAGCCTGCATTACAGAGAGAGACAGTACCAAAAAAAAAAAGGGAAAGAAAATTTAAAAGTATATGCTCAAGAAATAAGAGTGTAAGCCTTCAAGGAGAGATGCCTGTTGTGTATTATTTATTTATTTATTTATTTATTTTGGTTCTGGGGATCGAGTCCAAGGCCTTCACACTGAGCTATCTCTTCCCAGCCCGTTTTTTTTTTTTTTTTTTTTTTTTTTTTGAGTTTTAATTAAAGACAAGGTCTCACTCAGTTGCCAAGTTGCCCAGGCGGGCCTCAAACTTGTGATCCTCATGCCTCAGCCTCCTAAAGTGCTGGCCTTACCAGCCCACACCACTGGGCCTGGCCATTGTATATATTTTAGGATGTGGTTTTGAGGTAAAAATTTATTTCAAGGCCATCTTTACCTGGTTGAACCACTGTGAATAAGTCTATATTCCTTTAACTGAAATGTTGGGAACTAGAACTATGTTATCTTAAATTAAACATCATTATTTTAAAAATAACTAAATAAACACTTAAAAAACAGTGAAATATATGAATATTTACATTTAGGATAATACAGACTAAAATTAGCTTCATGTCAGGTTAGGTCAAGCTCTGCTGCCAGACAAGTACAAAACTGTCTTCAGTGTCTGAATCTTTGTTAATTTCAGGACTGTGAATGAATGGAGGATTGTAGATCACTAGTATGTGTATATCTGTGTGCCTGTATGTGTGTGGGCATAACATACAGTGTATTACTGTCCCCCCCACTTTTTTGAGACAGGATCTCACTTTGTAGTCCAGTCGTACTGTATAGCCCAGGGTGGCCTCGAACTCAAGGCAGTCCTCCTGCCTCAGCCTCCTGAGCGCTGGAATTACACATATGCACTACCTCGCTCAGTTTATGTGGTGTTGGGGAATCGAACTCAGGGCCTTGAGCTTGTTAGGCAGGCTTTTAATCACTGAGCTATTCTCCAGCCCCTCTCCCTCCCTCTTTCTTTCTTTTTAAATTTAAATTTATTTTTATTTTTATTTGGTTTCACTCTGTAATCCAAGCTGGTTCTGAACTCACTGTGTAACCCAGGCTGTCCTCACACTTACAGCAATCCTCCTGCCTCAGTCTCCTGTGCCCTGGGCTTACAGGTGTGTGCTACCGTGCCTTGCTTAGTGGTACTTGGGAATTAAACTCTGGGTGTTGCATTTGCTAGGCAAGTGCTTCAACTGCTGTGCTGTTCCTCCAGCCCAGTATGTTTCTTCCTTGTGTGTGATCTAAGTATGGAAGCAAATATCTAAAAATTGACTTTCATAAGGAAGTTAAGACAGCTGTAGATAAAATTTCCTCCTCCTGGATGATAATTTTTTCCTGGTCTTTCTGTTCCCTTTTGCTTCCCTGTTTTTTGTTGTTGTTGTTGTTGTTGTTGTTTGTTTGTTTGTTTGTTTTCTGTTTTTGAGAAGGGTGTTACTAGGGTTCAGATCCAGGGCCTTCACACTGAGCTACAGCCCCAGCTTGATTTTTATTTTCATTTTTGAGACAGGGTCTTGTTAAGTTACCCAGGCTTTGCTTGAACTTGTGATCCTCCCGCCTCAGCCTTGCGAAGTTCTGAGACTATTGGCCTGTGCCGTGGTCTTTTGCTCCTTTGGGCCAGTGAAATACTACTGTATAAGAGCTGGAGGAATAGCACAGCAGTTAAAGCACTTATCTAGCAGGGCCCTGAGTTCTATTCCCCAGCAGCACATAATAAACCTGGTGTGGTGGTGCACGCCTGTAAACCCAGTACTTGGAGGCTGAAGCAGGGGTGTTACATTGAGTTCAATACTGTAGAGAGATTTCTGGACCAGCTTCGACTACATTGTGAGGCCTCATCTCAAAAACAAAATGAAACTATTTTTTGTTATAAAGAGGAATGTAAACGAGGTCCATTTCAGGTAACCTTTAGCCTCAATCACTAGTTTCTCATACTGGACCCAGTTTCTAAAAGGAATTAGTAATACCTATCTCTGAGTAGTACACTCTTCCAGTGAGCGTATGAGTGTGTTCAACAGGTGGGTGAGTGGAAAGAGACCTGGCAGAGAGGGCCCAGCACCAGCCTGACCCTCAGCCAGCGCGCACAGGCTCACTGGCTCCCAAAGAAGTTACTCCCCTCTGCCTCGTGGGTGGGAGCTGCTGCTTGTATTTCTTCTGTGGTTTCTTTTTGTTCAAAAAAAGTTTTTATTTTTCTTTCTTTTCTTTCTTTTCTTTCTTTTCTTTCTTTCTTTTGTCTTCGTCTTTGGAACCCAGCCTGGCCCTGGACTCAAGGCAGTTCTCCTGTCTCAGCCTCTCAAGTGCTAGGATTACAGGTGTGTGCCATCACGTCCAGCTAAAAGTTTTATTAATTTACTTATTTATTTTATTTATTTATTTTTTTGAGACAGGATCTCATTCTGTAGCCCAGGCTGGTCCTGAACGCACTGTGGGGCCCAGGCTGGCTTTGGACTCAGGGCAGTCTGCCTACCTCAACCTCCCAAGTGCTGGGATTACGTGTATAACACCATACCTGGTTTATGTGGTACTGGAGAATCAAACTCAGGTACTTAGCACTTGACATAGTGCTTCCTAGGCACGCACTTTAACTGCTGAGCCATTCCTCCAGCCCGTAAAAGTTTTATTTTTAAACGAATAACATTTTAAAACTGTTAAGCCAGGCATGACCACATATACCTGTAATTTCAGCTGTTCAGGAAGCTGAAGCAGGAAGATCACAAGTTTGATCCCAGCCTGGGCAAATTAGGGAAATCCTATCTCAAAAAATTAAAAAAGAACTGGACATGTAGCCTGGCATTTGTGAATTTTTTGGGGCTCTGTCTCCAGTACCTGGGTACGTGTGGGAAGCCACTAGGCTAGGTGTCTGTCTGCCACCTCCCCCAGCTTTAATGTGCTGTGAAAAAGTACATACATGTACTTGTTACATCTTAATCATTTTTACTTCCCTTTTCTTCTTCTTGCCCCCTCACCCCACATATCCCTTTCCCTCTCCACAAAGTCTATCTTCTGATTTTTCTTCTTCTTCCTCCTCCTCCTCCCCCTCCTCCTCCTCCTCCTCTTCTTCTTCTTCTTCTTCTTCTTCTTCTTCTTCTTCTTCTTCTTCTGATTTTTTGAGAGAGGATCTTGCTCTTGCTCTGTACTCCAGGCAGTCCTGAATTCACTTTGTAGTGTAGGCTGGTATTGAACTCATGGCAGTCCTCCTGCCTCAGCTTCCTGAGTGCTGGGATTACAGGTGTGTACCACTGTGCCCAGCTGAGCAGCCATCCTTATCTGTTTGAGATGAGCTTACCTTATAGGAGGACTGTGTAACAATACAAGCAAGGGAGGAATTGTTGAACAGAGTACAGCCATCGCAGCTTAGAACTCAGCCTTCTGAGTAATGGGATTAAGGGTATGCACCCCTACGTCTGGCTAATTTTTGCTGATTTTTTACATGGTGATAGGGCATCGAACCCAGGGCATTGTGCATGCTAGGCAAGCGCTGTTTATTTTTACTAGGCAAATTCTCTTTGGCATAGCCACTGAGCTATGCCCCGAGTCCCAGCAGAGTAATTTTTAAATTAGTGGTTTTGTGTGGTCCATGAATGGTATCATGAATATCTACATGGAAGCTAGGTGTGGTGGTGCACACCTATAATCTCAGCATTTGGAAAGCTGAGGCAGGAGGATTGCTGTGAGTTTGAGCCTAGCCTAAGCTACATAGTGAGTAAAGGACCAGCCTGGACGACAGAGCAAAACCTTGTCTCAGAGTGAATGAATGAATGAATGAATAAGTAAGTAAGTATGGCACTGGTAGAGAAAAGGATTCCCGCTCCTAGCATAACTGAACTTAGGCTGAGTGTTTTATTTTATTTTATTTTTATTTTAAACGAAGTCTCACTCTGTGGTCCAGGCTTATCCTGAGCTCACTGGGTAGTCCAGGCTGGCCTCAAACACATGGCAGTTCTCCTGCCTCAGCCTCCCAGAATCCTGGGATTGCAGGCCTATGCCAGACAGAAAGCCTGCAGCTGACGAAGGGAGTGTTGGTATATGGTCTTTTCTCTGTCCTCATGCATGGTTTGCTCTTTCTCCTTGGTAACCACTTTCAGACCCCAGAAAAGTCCTCCCTGAACGGGGGGCGGGGAGGGGGGTTGTGGGGTGGGTGTGTGTGGGGGGGGGCAGGGGCCTTTCTAGGGCTTGCAGGTGTTAAAGCTGTTCCCAGCAGAAGCTTTAGAGGATCTGCGTCCTAGGCCACACCCACTATTGTTCTTGGTGTCTCTTGCTCTATCCAGGTGAGTCTGGGCCTCTCCCCTCAGACTAGTGCTCACTCCTTGCACAGCCCCTGGATTCTGATGAACTGGAGCTTCTCGTCTAGTCTCTCTGCTTCTCTGGGGCTCTGGCCTGATCCGGGGTGCCCTGCGCTGGTTCAGTCCTGTGTGAGGCCTGCGTATGGTGCAGGGAACAGCATTCTTTGCTCCACCTAGTGGGGTGGGCTGCTAGTGGGTTAGCCCCACTGCTCTGGTCCCTAAAGCAGTTGGCCAGTTTGCACTTTGGTTTCTTGGGTGAGAGGCAGGCATGGCGCCCATCATGCAGAGAGACCTCTCTTGCAGGGTCTGTTGCGCCCTTTTTCTGGACTGGAGGGAAGAGAGCAAAGAGAGTCCCCTGGCCTTGAAGTCTGAGTGCCAGCTCTTCTGAAAGGCCTCCACTGGGCTGGAGGAATAGCACAGTGGCTAGAGGGCTCAGCTAGCACCCACAAGGCTCTATGTTGGATTCCCCAGCACCATGCCTGTGATCCCAGCATTCAGGAGGCCAAGGCAAGAGAATTGCCATGAGTTTGAGGCTGGCCTGGGCTATGTAGTAAGCTTAGGACCAGCATGGACTACAGAATGAAACCGTCTCAAAAAAAAAAAAAAAAAGAAAGAAAGAAAAAGAAAGCCTCCTCTTATCTGCAGTTCTGGACCTTACTGCAATGATTATTAACACAGGTGTTGGTCCTGTACTTCCCTGGATAATGTAGTATTTTACATATATTTTTTGAAGCAGAAAGTAAATTTATTGGGAGAAGTATAAAGGAGAAAGAGAGGTAAGAACTGCCTTGCAAGCATGAGGAAGGGCAGGGGAGCCAGCTATTTGGCAGTTAGAGTCATCTTTTATGGTTTTTCTATGGACCAGGCATATTTATTTTCCTGTACAGAGTTGGGCTTAACTGATTGGTGAATGTTAGCATAAAACTAGCTCAGTGTTTTACGGATCAAATTTGAGGGCCCAAGGTAAGACCCTCCATGGGTCATGAGGATCTGGGTCTTATGATCTACTTGACATTAACTTTGTCCTTGGCCATTCCAAGGTGTGGTCTTTCATAAGGTATTTTACAAGTAGTAGTTATTGAGCTTGCTCATTTCTGAACTCAGCATCCTGAGCAAAGACGAACATTTTTCTTTTTTGAGACAGAGTCTCACTCTGTTGCTCAGGCTCATCGTAAAATCACTATGAAGCTCAGGTTAACCTTGGACTCACAGCAGTCCTCCTGTCTCAGCCTCCCAGGTGCTGGGATTACAGGCTTGTGTCTAGCTTTATGTGGTGCTGGGGAATCAAACTAGGGTACTTAGCACTTGCCAAAGTGCTTGTAACCAATGAGCCATTCCTCCAGCCCCCAAAGATGGACTTTTGCTCCCTGACACATGGCAGATCTCCTGGCTCATTCAACATCCTTGGATGTTTGTAGAGCCTGAGCCAGGTGCCCAGGGGGACAACAGCAAAGGAAGCGTACATGGTTCCTGCTGACGGGGACCCTGTGTTCTGGGTGTGCAGACACAAAATGCTCCTTAATTGCAAGTGTGAGAAATGCTGCACAGTGGAGGTTGTGGAGCGAGGCAGTGGCAGTAAGAACAGATGCATGTGGTGGCATCTGGTGGCAGAGGCTGAGAGAGGCCTCCATGATGCTCTGAGAGCCCATCTCCAGAGGGTGGGAACTACTGAGGCTGGGAGCTGGGGAGGGCAGGTGGGGAGCCAGGGAGGCATCTTGGCTCCACAGAGGCAGTTCTCACTGGGTGGTTTTGCCCATCAGGATTTTCCACAGTGTCTAGAGACTTGCTGTTTGCTAATTTTTTGAGATTCAGTCTTACTAAGTAGCACACGCTCCCCTCAGATTTGCCATCCTCCTGCCTCAGCCTTCCTAGGTCTCTGCCACCACTCCTGGCCTGGACCCATCGTTGTCACAGCTGGGCACGGGCTGGGATTGCTGCTGCTGACCCCCAGGGGTGGGAGCCGGGCCTCTGCTAAGGCACAGGAAAGCCCCCCACTGCATAAAATTACCTTGTCCCAAATATCTGGTACTGAGACTAAGAAAGCCTGGTGCTCTGCCTCCTGGGAAGCAGTGCGAACGCCAGGGAGTTGCAGTGTTTGAGGAAGTAAGGGAAGGCCCTCCGGGCTGTAGGTGGAGAGACCAAGACAGTATGGAAGCTAGAGTGTGGTAGTGCTCTTTTCCCAGCCTGCGGTGGATTAGATGTGTGGGACTTAGGGATTTGTCTTGAGAACAGTGGGATTACAATTGAAAGATATTTTGCATTAGCATTTAGTGGCTGGAGGCAAGGAATACTGCTAAACATTGTGTAGTCAATAGTGCACAGCAGGGGTCATCAGAGCCCCCCCCCCCCCCCCAAGTGTCAGTGATGTGAGACTGAGGAGCCGTGACTTAGAGGGAGTGGTGTGCAGGACCCTGGACTAGGCTGGCAGGAGGGCACAGGAAGAGCAGACAGATCAGAGGTGTAGGAGGCCCAGGCCTCTGGTATTTGCCAGACACTCCACTGACATCTGGAGATTAAAAGTGAACAACATAGACAAGTGATTTCTGTTCCGCTGGCCCCCAGCGGTTCTCAGGGACGGTGTTGAGTGAAAACCTGCCCCCGTCAGCACTCGCTTTGGTTCCCTGATTGCGGTTGGCCTAGTGAGGAAAGCTGGACTCAATGAGGCGTCTGATGTATACAAGCACTTTGCAGAGTGCCTGGTGGAGGATGTTTTGTAAATACTAATTAAGCGACATATGTTCTATCTCAGGACTCTTCTGATGCTCATGAAAACAACATCATCGAGAGCCTCACCCTTCTGGCTAATGGCCATTACTCTTTCCCTGGAGACAGCAGAACAAACTCAGCAACTACCGCAGTGGGTCTTATTTGGTGCTAGTAGGGGAAGGGGCACGGGCTACATTTAACACAATTTGCGCTGTTTAGTTACCATGTAGACTTCCTCTCCAGCTCTTTCAGATATGTGTGTAACAAATCGGTATAACTAATAGATGAGATAGATTCACAGTATATCTTTTTAAATTTCTCAGTCTCCGAACATTGTTCCCATCTTGTGATCCAGATGCCTATTTTTAGCAGGTGGTTAGTCAGCCTGCGTGTGACTCCTACCTTGCACCAAATTCAGCAGGGAAAAAGTGATCTTTCTGAAATGCTGCAGCCTGAGTCATGCTGGGGCAGAGTCAGATGCGTTGCTGATCAGACGTATTTTTCCTTTTAGATTTTGAGACAAGATATTATGAAGTGGCTGAGTTGCCCATCCTGGGTTCAAACTTGTGATCCTCCTGCCTCAGCTTCCCAAATTCTTGGAATTACACATCCACTAAGCTCAGCCCATTTGATTCACTTTAAAATTACTTACAAAAATTGTTTTTTTCTTTACTTTTCTTTCTTTCTTTCTTTCCTTTTTTTTTTTTTTTTTTTGAGACCAAGTCTCGCTTTGTAGTCTAGGCTGGTCCTGAACTTACTATGTAGCCCAGACAGGGCTTGGATTTAAAGCAATCCTCTTGCCTCACCCTCCTGAGTGCTGGGATTACAGGCATGCACTATCATGTTTATCTAAAATTGTTTCTTCTTTGAGGATTCTAGTTTGTCCTTCTCTCTCCATCTACTTTTCCCTTTATTACCTCAATTTTCTCTCATGATTCCAAATTGGTAATGCTTCTTAGCCAAATTTTTCTGTGTGTTGTGACAGGATTGTATGGAGATGTTGGCTCTTGGCCAGGCTCTCTGCTGCCTGCCAGTGACACCACATGGCTCATTTTCTTCCCGTGCTTGAGAAACTCACAACCAGACAGGGAAACGGCCTACCAGAAGACTTAGATGGTTGTGGAACAGCACCAGTGAGGTGAGGGTGGGCAAGTTAGCATCTTGAGAATCAGTGGCAGGAGCATCTTTTTCTCATGATTAGAGTGAAAAGAACAGCCCAGAGTGGGAGAGTAAGAAAGAAACATGGGGTGAGGTCCTCTTGGGCCTCAGCAGGGGAGGCCACCTCCCGCTGCTCCCCACTCCTAGGCTCTAGGCTGGCCCCCACTCTCAAAGGTGCGAGTGGAATATCAAGCAGGATGACACTTTTGCCTTTCAGAAGCACTTGTGAACATTTTATATCCCTGCAGTGTGTCCTGGGATTTGAGAGCCAGTGGGACAGCCATCATTTCAAAGAAGGACTTAGACCCCTGTGGAAGGGCAGTGAGGATCAAAGTGGGGCCAGGAGGGCTGTTGGGTGCAGAGGGCTTGGCGCCCCTTTGCCAGGAGAGCCTCGTGTTGGGGAGATCTGGGGCCATGGTGTCTGTCCTCCCAGAGGGCTCTGTGTCATCAGGGTGGAGAGACCCCACGCAAGCCCAGGACACAGGCAGCCATGCAGCCCTCCTTCCACACCGTTCCTTTTCTAATGCTCTGAAGGCTGTGGCCTGCTGGCATCATGGCGCTGGCGCCCATGGAGTCTCTCGTCTTGATGACATGCTGTGTGGAAGATCTTTCTGTCCCTCGCGAGGAATTGGAGGAGCACATGGCATGTCAGGAGTGGGCTGACGGGCGTGCAGTGGCCGTGGCAAGAGCTGGGGTCACTTTATAATGCTAATCTTAAAAAACTCAAAACACTGTGATAAGCGGAGTTGAAGAGCTAGGCTGGTAGTGCCAGGTCAGCTTCCTCAGGTCAGGTGATGCCTGTACTTGGCCTTGACGGAGGTGGCTGAAGGAAGACAGTGCCCCTTTTTTTCTTTCTACGGTGAAGCATGTTGCAGGTGTAAAGGTGTGGGTGTGAGAGACGGTGTTGCTGGGGAGCAGGCGCTGGGCGGAGCCGTGGCGTTGCTGGGCACAGCGTTGATGCAGACGGGCAGTTTGGGACTTGCTTGTTGCAAGCTGCAAAGCCTTTTTTTTCTTTTTCCCCCCAGCTCCGGCCTTCGCGTCAATCCACACCCCAGCCTGTTTTATTGTTCCGCTAAGATAGGGTCTCGCTGCTCAGTGGCCCTAGTTGGACTCCCGTTGTGAGCTCAGCCTCCCAGAGTGCTAGGATGATGGGCGTGCACCACCATGCCCAGCTGAGGCAAGGAATTTGGACTCATCCTGAAGAATATGGGCTATCGAACGAATAATGAGATAAATCCATGCTTAGTCCAGGTATGGCAGCACAGGCCTATCGTCCCAGAACTCTGGGAGGCTGAAGCAGGAAGATGTTGAAGTTGAAGCCCGGCCTGGACAACTTAGCGACTTGGGGAGACCCTGTCTCAAAATCAAAATTAGAAAAAATGGGCTGGGGATGTAACTCTGTGCAAAGGCCCTGGGTTCAGCACGCTCTTCCTCTCTCTTTTTTTTCTCTCTAATTGCTCTAGAAGGAATGTGGGAGATGAATTGAGGTGGAAAAGAACTGGCAGCAGGAGGTGATGGGTTATAGCAGGAATCCAGGTAGAAATACCACGTGAAGTTCAGTGGTTCAGAATCAGCAAGCTTTTAGTGTTGACTTTAGTCATTGTATAAATGCCTAAAAGAGAGGCATCTTAGTTACTGAAAACTGGCATTCTCTTTTGTTGCTTTGTTGTTTGACTTTGGGCAAGCCTGTTTTATTTTATTTTACTTTTTAAATTTATTTTTGAGACAGGGTCTTGCCCTATATTCCAGGCTGGTCCTGAACTCACTATGTAGCCCAGGCTGGCCTCTAACTCACAGCAGTCCTCCTAGCTCAGCCTCCCAAGTGCTGGGATTACAGGCATGTATGACTATGTCCAGCTTGAAGTCTCTCTATTTTCAAATTGTCCTTGCTATATTATATTTAAAGCAGAACAATTATGTCAAAGTTTCTTTTTCTTTTTCTGCTACTGGGAATAGAACCTAGGGCCTTTGTGCTGAGTTACACCCTCAGCTCTTTTTCATTTTTATTGTGAGACAGGGCCTCATTAACTTGCTAAATTGCCTGGGCTGGGATACAAATTCTCGTCCTCCTGCCCTCCCTCACAGGGTTGAGGATTACAGGTGTGTACCACCACGCCCGTCTTATCAGAGTATTCCACAATCAGGAGAGTCTAAGATTGAAAAGTTAAGTTTTGCCTTAAGCATCAGTTCTCAAGGATAGTAGGGAGCTTCTAGGTCTAGTCCCTTCCCATCAGCCCCGGGTTCACAGGGTTTCTTCGGCTGTGGCACTACCACAGCTGGCCTTGTGCTCCTCTCCTAACAGTGCTTCAGGTTTTTCTTGAGGCCTATAGGAAGTGTGATGTGGCAGTGCTGATGCAAATGAGGCATTGAAGGGATTTGCAAAAATGATGGAGTGTCTTTTCTTTAAAATTTTTTGTTTTGAAAGTAGTTATTTTTCATAGGAAATATATTAACTTTTAATGGGCTTATTTTTAAAAATATTTTTAATATATTTTAAGTACAGTAAATATAATAGACACACTCCACATGCATTTAAAAGTAATCATTGGAAGCCATGTATAGTGGTACACACTTGTAATCATTAATGCTTAGGAGGATAAGACAGGATGATTGTTGTGAGTTTGAACCAGCCTGGGCTACATAGTGGATTGAGGGCCAGTTTGGACTACAATGCAAGGCCCTGTCTCTAGCTAACTAACTAACTAACTAACTGAAAATGGCCTGGAGATGTGGATGGATATAGATCAATGGGAATCCCTGGGTTTAATTCCTAGTACAAAAGAAAACAACCACAACAACACAACAACAAAACACCCCTTGGAGTCACACACACACACACACGCACACACACACACGTGTGTGTGTGTGCGTGTGTGTGTGTGTGTGTGAGAGAGAGAGAGAGAGAGAGAGAGAGAGAGAGAGAGAGAGTGTGTGTGTGTGTGTGTGTGTGTGTGTGTGTGTGTGTGTGTGGTGTTTTTGAGACAAGGTCCTGACCTTACTGTGTAGCCCAGGCTGGCCTCAGACTTCATGGCAGTCCTTCTGCTTCAGACTCCCAGTGCTAAGATTATAGGCATGTGCCACTGTGTCCACCTTGGACTCTTCAATCATTTATAAGAGATTAAAGGAGTACTGACAGTAAAAAGTTTTGCTTTGTTTATTTGAGACAGGGTCTCATTATTATATAATCAAGGTTGGCCTTAAACTTGCTACGAAGCCATAGCTAGCCTCAAACATGTGATCCTCCTGCCTCAGCCTCCCCAGTGGTGAGATTATAGGCATGCCTGGCTCCCAACAAGTTGAAGAACTGGGGTTCTAAGCATCCAAGAAGAGTGTGGCTTCCTTTTCATGCTAATGTGAATATGAGCCCATCATGGCTCCTTTTGGCCTGTGCAGAAGGCCCTAATGGCTGCCCTGCCTGCTTCTGCGCAACCGTACCCTGTAATCACAGTATACCTTGTAACTCTTCCTACAAAAAAAACTTTCATAACAAACTACCCTAAACTTGCGTGGTGACTTGAAGTAGAAACAGCCGATGTGCCCGTTTCTATTAACATTGCCTGTGATCTAAGAAAAATTTCTCATTATTAAATCACTATGAAGGTTAAAAGAAAGGTAATATGTCATGGTATAGTAACAGCTGAACTCTAGTAGCACACACCTGGCAGTCCCAGCCACTCAGAAGAATTCCAAGTTCAAGGCCAGGCAGAGTGATGTAATCAAATGCTGTCTAGAAAACGGAACAGGACTGGGGCAGCCCGCATTTCTGGGACCCTTTCTGATTAGCACTAGCTTTGCCCTTCTTTCTCTTTCTGTATTTACTCCAGTAAAAAGTGTCTTCTTCACAACAACAGAATAGGGCTGGGCATGTAGCTCAGTGTGAAATCCAGAGATTAACTGACGGGCAGCACCGCCACCTGCGTGGTAATAGACCAAATGAAACCCCATGAAATTCATTGTCAAAGTTCATCAGTTTTGTTGGAGCATAGCCATGTTCACATGTTGTCCATAATGTCTTTCGTATTTTGTGTGGTGGCACAGTCTGAAGAGTTGTGTTGGGACAGAAACCATACGGCTTGTAAAGTCTCAATTCTTTACTATTTTGACCTTTACTAAAAGGATAAAGGAGAAGGAAAGAAAGGAAGAAAGAAAGAAAGAATAAATAAAAGGAAGGGCAGCTCCTGGCTTTACGTGGCAGTTGTTTGTTCTCTGGGCTGTGCAGGTCCCAGGGAGTTGGCCTGGGCTGGCCTGAGTGGCTCAGCTCCCAGCCCGTGCTGCTGGGGTGGGTGGGCAGCCTGGCCTGTTCTTCCCCTGGCAATGGTAGAGGCCCCAGGGAAAGATCGGGCAGGTTCTTGGAAACCATCTGGGGCTTAGGCTTATGCAGTTTCCTCATCTTTGTTCCTGGAACACAGTAAGCTTGTTCCTGCTGTGCCATTAGCCTGCAGCGCTGCCCCATCATCCTGTGCTGGGCTCCTGGCTGCAAGCCTCAGTTCAGAAGCACCTCTGGCTTGGGTCCTCCCTGCCGCCTGACCTTGAGCAGCCTTCTCCCCAGGTCATTCCTCATTGCTTTCCCCTGGTTTTCTTCCCTTCCCTTCTCCTCCTTTCCCTTCCCATTTTGCTTTTGGCATCCTTTTTGGAATATGTTTCCCTGTTTAATGTCTGGATCTCTGCTAAAATGTCAGCCCAGGAGTGGCGGCCTTTCTGCTCGTCTTGTTCATCCTGGGTCTTCAGCCCCCAGAAGCCTGGCACTTAGAAGTAAGCTGATGCAGAAACATTCTTTCCTACCGTCTAAATTTGGAAAGGTCACCTGTGGTGAACAGTTTCTAAATCTGAACCTGAAAGAAAGTATGTAGGTTTAGTGTGTGTCTAGAAAACTGAACAGGGCTGGGGGCAACCCGCATTTCCGTGTTAAAATCTTATGTCATTGTGGTACATTTGTTGCAAGAGGTGAAGCACTATCAGTACATTTTTATTAACTAATGTACATAGATTGCATTTGAGGCGAGGCTTGCATAGTTCTGTGGGTGTGGGTGAAGGCAGGGTGTCATATGTCTTCTGTTACCGTACTTTAAGAGGAGTTTCATTGCCCTAATACTGCTCTTACCCTGCGCTCTGCCTCCTCCCTATTTCCCTGGCAACCCCTGACTTCTGTGTGTTCACTTATGCGTTTCCAGAATGTTGTGTGGTTGGAATCCTGCAGTGTATAGTCTTTTCAAATTGACTTCTTTTACTTGGCAATATTTATTTAAGGTCTCTTCATGCTTTTTCATTTATTTATCAAGTAGTACTGAGATTTGAGCTCAGGGCCTTTGCACTAACCTACATCCACATCTTACCTTGTTCTGTTTTTGATTTTGAGGCAGAGTCTCAGTAAGTTGCTGAGTTGCCCAGGCTGGTGATCCTCCTGCCTCAGCCTCCCAGAGGTACTAGGATTACAGGCCTGCACCACCAGACCTGGTAACAACTCCTTTTCTTTTTGTCCGTGAATAATCATCCACTATGTGACTTATACGTTTGCATATTAGATGTCTTGGTTGCTTCCAGTTTCTGTCAGTCAGTAGTAAAGCTGCTGTAGACATTTGGGTGTAGGTTTGTATGTGGATGCACCTTTTAGCAGAGTTGGGTGAATACCTAGGAGCACGTTTGCTGGGTGAAGTGGAAAGCCTGTGTTTAACTTTGGGAGAGAGTAGCAAAGCCTCTTCAAAAATGCCTGGGCTGTTTGAGTTCGCAACAGCAATGCAGGGAGCTCCTTGGGGTCCGGGTCTGCCCCACATCAGTGTGACCAGCCATTCCACTAAGTGTATAGTAGTCACTAGTTCACACTGCAAAAACCAGCTGTCGTCGTCTTCTTTTTCTCCTTCTCCTTCTCCTCCTCTTCCTCCTCCTTCTTCTTCTTCTTTGTAACTTGTTCATATAGTTCTTACAGGCACTGTGTGTGGACCATTCCTGTCCTAGCTGGAGCCCTCCAGGAGCACACAGCCATGAGCTAGGAATGTTACTCTAAGATTGTAAAGTTTTCCTGTGATTTTTAGTGATCTTACTTATTTCTTTATTTATTTTTAGTGACTTGATAGCACACTGCTTGAGCAGGGACTTTGTAGGGCAAGGATCCCAAATACCGTGGCTGTGGACCTGTACTTGACTGTGGCCTTGGGAAGACCCGGCCACCAGGACAGATGAGGGGCCCGCAGAGCCTGCTTCCTATCAGCGTGCTCCTACCAGGCTCGATGCCGCTGCCATCCGATCTGCTGCTCCCATGTCTGCTGTCCTCCACCCAGCTTACTGCAGGACAGATGTACCCCCTGTCCCCACCCCTCTCACCCCTCAGCCCCTCCTGCCCTTGTGCCCGGAGAGTGGTTTGCAACTAGACCCGTTCCTGGTGTCAGCCAGGTTGGGGACCCGTGGTAGGAGACAGTGGAGGGCTGCATAGTGGAGGACACGGTGTGGTGGTGACATAACCCAGCACAGAGCAGACGTCCTGGGCCGTGTGACCTGGGAGTACAAGGCGTGAATAGCCAGTGCCAGTGATTCAGGCTACTTCCACCCGTCTGTGCCTGGGAAGACGGCGTTTGTTGTTATTAAGCAGACATTATATTTTAGTTATTAAACTTGGGCTTCTATTATTTCATAAAACAATAAGTTAAAGTACTTGATTTTTTTTAACCAGCTGTGGCATAGGACGTATTTGTATTATATGCAGACCACTGAATATCTGATCACAAGTACAGGAAAAGCTCTGTCAGTGTTACTTGAAGTTCCTGCTGTTTATAGTTAGGCCTGATTTCTAGAGTTTCATAAGGCAGCTTGCCACGTTTCTGCTATAATTAAATAATTAGGAAGAAGATACAGTTTTTACTGAGAGCTTTATATGCTTGTGTGTCTGGGTCTGCTTTTTCTTTTTAATGTAATATATAGCCTTTTGTAAAACTACCTGGGAATGGATCTGAAAGATGAAAGTTCCGAAGATAAACCTTTTTTTTTTTTTTTTTTTTTTTTGAGACAAAGTCTCTTTCTGTAAACCAGGTTGGTTCTGAATTCACTATGTAGCCAATGCTGGCTTGGAACTCACGGCAGTCCTGCCTCAGCCTTCCGATGCTGGCATTATAGGCATATGCCACCACTAATCTTTGTGTGCTACTGGGGAATCTTTATGTATCAGTGGAGAATTGAACCCAGGGTTTTGCATGTCAACTGCTGAGCTACTCCCTTAGCCCTTATTTTTTTTCCATACAGATTTTGCATTTATATTACCTGTATTTTATTTTATTTTTTCTTGGTATTTAAGATTGAACCCAGGGCCTTTGCTCTGAGCTCCATCCTCAGCCCATTTTTAAATTTTTACTTGTTTATTTTAAAAAGTTAGTCATTTATTTTTAAATTTTGGTTATTTGTTTATTTACTTATTTATTTAGAGACAGAGTCTTGTTCTGTAGCCCAGGCTGGTCCTGAACTCACTATGGAGCCCAGGCTAGCCCTAGGCTCAGCAATCCTCCTGCCTCAACCTTCTGAGTGTTGGAATTACTGACATGTGCCACCATACCCAGCTTTATGTGGTGATAGGGATTTGAACTCAGGGCCTTCCACGTGCTAGGCAAGTGATTTAACCACTGTGCCATTCCTCCAGCCCCCATTTTTTTCTGTTAGAGATAAGATCTTCCTAAATGGCTGAGTTGCCCACACTGGGCTCAAGCATGCATGTGATCCTCCTGCCGCAGCCTCCCAGAGTGCTGGGATTACAGGTCTGTGCCCCTAGGCCTGGCCACATTACTGCCAGTATAATGTTTTCAGTGTCTCGCCATTATATAAACAGTGATTCCGGAAGAGAGGCGTCACTTCCCCTCAACTTGTAGTATCCCAGCACTCTCTGCGAACACTTTATCCATTTCGTGTGAGAATCATTCATTGCTCTTCTGTAACCCAGCACAGTGGGTTCATTCTGTAGTAAGTGCACCCCTAAGAGCAAACATAGGCAGCACCCCAAGAGTGGAGGAGGAGTATTTATACCTGCAGACGGGGTTTACTTTCTTGATTTCATGCCTCCCAGAACAAAACAGTATAGCCTCTTAATTTGTGGGGCTTGTACATAATCACATGGGGGTGTTTCAGGGGCAGGCATGTTCCTGAGCAAGCCAGTGGGATTCAGCTTTCAAGGAGAGCTGGCAGGAAGATGTACTTCCCGGCTGCCCCTGGTCTGTATGCCAAGTGGCAGAAGAGTCCCCTGTGTGCTGGGCTGTGGCCTGAATTTGCTAGCTTTTTGCAGACAGTCAAGGCTGCAGTCAAGGCAGTCCTGAACTCACTATGTAGCTGGCCTTGAGCGCAGCCTTCCTCCTGTCAGCCTCCCAGGTGCTGGGATTTCAAAGCCCTCCCTTCCCTGCCCCATCCCAGGTGCAAGAACCCTCCTTCAAGGAATCCGGGCTGGGCGCAGGTCTCTTCACCTCATCCAGTGCCATGTCTGGTGTGGGGCAAGCAGGAGGGAAATCAATAAAGTTTGAAATTTAATGGCTGCCCATTCTTTCAGCAGTTCTTAATGAGATTGTTAAAATGAAAGAAAAGCCATACTTCAGGGGTTTTTTATGCAAAGAAAGCATGATTTCTTTTTCTTTTTTATTTCAGGTGGTTCTGGAATGGAGCCGTGATCAGTACCATGTATTGTTTGATTCCTACAGAGACAATATTGCGGGGAAATCCTTTCAGAATAGGTGAGAAAAGATCTGTTTTGAAGAAAATCTGTTATTTAGACTTAAACAGTGAGTCATTGTTTTAGGTCCTTCCGTTTTTGTGGGACAGAATACTGAACATCCCCAACTTAAGGGAGGAAAGATTTATTTTAGTTCACAGTTTCAGAAAGTCTCACACAGTTCATTCAGGGGAGGCTGGGAATGGTGCATCCATGTGGCCAATGTCTAGTCAGAAGAAAGCTCTTCACAGCACAGGAGACAGAATGCCAAGCAAGGAGGAAGGGGGAGCTGCCCTTCCAGCTCCCGTCTCCGTCTTCGTGATCTGCCCCTGCTGACCAGGCCCCGCCTTTTAACAACACATGGTTCCATAGCAGTCCATGGCATCCAAGTACACTAGGGGACATTCAGGTCCAGAGCTTGATGGTCATGAACCCAGTCGTGTTTTACTTCCAATGCTTAACGAGGTCTTTGCAGGTTGTAGATGTGTCTTAGATGCTGAAGCATACAGTCTGAAGAAGCCTCGTAGTAACCATTTGTATGGGTGCGAAACCAGCCTCGCCGAGAGCAAGCCTGCCTTGCCGCAAGGATGCACTGCGCTGTGGTCTCGGGTCTCATCCTGTTGCCCCACACTGGGAGGTGAAGGCCCCTTCGTCACTGTAGGCTGCGGAAACCAGGCAGCTGCGCACAGCTCTGTGGGTGAACTCCTGGCTGCAGGCTGGGCCACACCCCCAAGCCCCTGCCGAAGAGCATGCAGCCTCATTTCCTGGGGCAGCAGCTCCTGCAGGCTGTCTTCACCTGTTCTGGTCCTTGGGAAGGCACATCTCAGTGGAAAGCATTTTTCCCAGCATTCTGCTTTCTGTGCAGATAAAAGGAATCCCATGGGTCCTTGTTTTGTTTCTATAAAATAGTTATTTATATGGTTCTATATTTGTGTGTTTGTATGTGTTTGGGGGTATGTGGGTGGTCTGGGGATTGAGCCCAGGGCCTTCACATTGAACTGCATCCCCAGCCCATTTCTTATTTTTCATTTTGATTATTATTAACTTTTTTTGAGACAAGGTCTTGCTCTGTAGTCCAGTCTGGTCTTGAACTCACCATATGGCTCAGGTTGGCCTCAAACACATGGCAGTCCTCCTGCCTCAACCTCCCAAGTCCTGGGAATACAAGCCTATGCCACCATGCCCACTTTATGTGGTTCTGGGAAATCAAACTCAGGGCCTTGAGCTTGGCAGGCAAGTGCTTTAACTGCTAAGCTATCCCTCCAGTCCCCCCACTCCTCCTTTTATTTTCAATTTTGAGAAAGGATCTTGCTGAGTTGCTTAGGTTGTACTTGAGCTTGTGATCCTGCCGTCTTACCCTCCAGAGCACTGGGATTACACGCATGCACTACCATACCTAGCTAGGAACTACTGTTAGTGAAATTTGGTTTCAGATTTTTTTCTTTGATCATTATTTTAACTTCAAAAGATAAATTAAATCATCTCTCTTTTCTTTTTCACTTTTTTTGGAGATAGGGTCTCACTCTGCAGCCCAGGCTGGTCCTGAACTCACTGTGGAGCCTAGGCTGGCCTTGGATTTGTGGCAATCCTCCTGCCTCAGCCTCACGAGTGCTGGGATTACAAGGGTACACAACCACGCCCAGCTTATGTGGTGCTGGGGAATCAAATTAGGGTACTTAGCACTTGTCTTAGCACTTACTGAATCTGGGAAGTTCTGCAACCTGGCTGCCCATGATTTACCTGAGGATTAGTTTCATAAATCCTTTTCCTCTATGCTCACTGAACTAAGAAACCTAATTAAATGGTGGATAATAATGGGTGTTAATCCATGTGCCAACATAGAAGCTTGTGAGTTTTCTACACTTGATCTTAGCCAAAGGCCAAGAAATGAGATTGTGAGTTTTCTGGAACCCTCTAACCTCTGTGTGGCCAGTTCCTCCAGAGGCTGTCTGTCCCCTGCTTTAGAGTCTCTTTTCTATCTCTACTTGTGTAGGTATCTGTGTGCTTTCCACCAAATACTTAACTGCTAAGTAAACGGTATGCATGTCACCTTACTCAAGTCCTATGTGTCTCATGAAAGAAGGGCTGTGGAAGTCCTCAAGTTGCCCTAAAGCTTGACCCCTTGCTTTGACCTTTGATGCCCTGGGTATGCGACTAAGATTGAGCTATGTACCTGGCCCAGTAGGGAAGCTCTGAGTCTTTTAGGATCCCTGAAGGCAGCATTTTTCAAAGACCTTAGGCATCCGTGAGACCCTTCAGGGTTTTGTGAAACCAAAGGTCTTTCTGTAACTAACTTTCTGTAACTAAGATGTCATTTGCTTTTTAATTTGTTAACCATGCTAATATGTGTACTAAAGGTTTAAAAGCAGCAACCTTAAGATGAGTTATTTTACTCTTCACCACATTTTTCCAGAGAGAAGAGTAAAAGCTAATTTTACTTGAACATTCTCATGATGGAGAAGTGAAATTATTAGTTTGATTATATCTTGACCTTTGAGGGCTTATTTATTTATGTTTTAGTACTAGGGATTGAACTGGGGTCTTCACACTCAGCTACACCTCCAGACCTTTTTTTATTTTGAGAAAGGGTTTAAGTTGCCCACACTAATCTCAAACTTGGAATCCTCCTGCCTCAGCCTCCCATAGTTCCCGGATTACAGGCCTGTGCCACTATGCCCGGCAGGTGCACATCTTTATAGTATTCTAGGTGATGTGCACATTCATAGTGTGGAGATTGTCTGGAGGAAAAGCTCTGTGTGATTGCTGGAGTTGCGGCTCATCAGCCAACCTACTCAGGGAACACTGTTATTGCTTGAAGGCACAACTGACAGTTTGATTCCTCAGACTTGGTTGTGTTTCCTTCACAGTGAATAAATATCGGTGTTGTCACTTGAAGGAAAGCAGTGTTGCAATGATAGTAACATTAGAGCCTTCAGGTAAAAATTAGAGTTTTGGAAAACACCTTTCCATTATAGTGAGTTTAGTAGCTTCACAATATTGTAAAGATTTTTCTGGTTATATTTGTGCTATCATTCCACATGATATTTTTAAATATCTTATAAGAAATTGAATGAAATGTAGCCACATTTGGCAAATCAGTAATTGAGTATTATTTATTAGATAATGTATTTGTGATGTTAAAGAATCTTGCATCAATAAAAGACCCATTCAGAGTGTGAGAAAGGGGCTGGGAGCGTGGCTAATGCAAGGTCCTGTGTTCAATTCCCCAGCACCACATAAACTGGGCAAGGTGATACCTGCCTGTAATCCCAACACTTGGGAGACTGAGGCAGGAGGATTGTTATGAGTTCAAGGCCAGCCTAGGCCACATAGTGAATTCAGGATCAGCCTGGACTATAGAGAGTGAGACCCTATCTCTAAACAAAACAAAACAAAACATAAAGTGCAAGAAAGCCAACGGATTTTCATGTAAAATCACCAAAAACTCCCCTTTTCTGATGATATTGAGGATTGAACCCAGAGCTTTCACACTAAGTTATATCCTCGGCTTTTTCAATTTTTTTTTTTTTTTTTTTTTCTTGAAACAAAGTCTTGCTGAGTCACTGAGATGCCTAGACTGGGCTCAGGTTTGTGATCTTCTGCCTCAACCTCCTAGACTGCTGGGATTATAGGTACATGCTTGACTAAAATATGGTCATTTGTATTATAGAAATGATTAATGTTAATAGATGAAGGGGTTTTTTATTTTAAAATGAGTTAATTTTAAAATGTCAGTTGTATTTTACTTGTGATCTGTATGGATAAATATAATCTAAACAAAAAGCTGTGAGGTTTTTATAATGTTTTAGTGTTAAGTCTAATGCTTGCTAACCAATCCCTTAGTGTAGCTTTCTCATACTTCAGCGTACAGCTGGGGGAGGGCTTGAGAAAAATGGTAGTTTTGCCTCCTGTAGAGTTTTTAAGTCTGTGGGTCTCCAAGGGTCTCTGAGAATCTGCATTTCTAACAGGCTTCCTAATGTCACTGAAGCTGTTGGTCTAATGACCACCTTCTGACAACTGCTGGATAAAAGATTCTTCATGAAGTAGGTACTCTTGCTTCTCTGGTTTTCATTTTCACCTCAGCTGATTTCCCTAAGGCATAGTAACATTGGCGGTTCCCCCTCTAACGTTAACTGAATTCGGCAGTATGCTGGCACTGCATACATGCCTACATCTCTGCCCAGAAGGGACTTCACACTTTTAGAAAACTCCTGTATTAGAAAATCTGGGTTTGGAGTTCAGCAGTTTGAATCAGTTCCTATTGTTTTCTTAGTCTTTGTGTGAAATTTGATGTGCACGTGCATTTATGTGTATAGTTGGGCCTTTGCACTAATCTGTGCCCTTAGACCCTTTTATAGTTTTATTTGGAGACAGAGTCTCAGAGTCACTGAGCTTGGGCTTGCTGTCATCCTTCCTTTGCCATCCCAGAGTGCTAATATTACAGGCCTCTACCACTAGGCCCTGCCGTACAGGGCTTTAGAGTGTTGTTTGCTCTGAATTAAAAAAGAAATTCATTCTATATCTTCTTCTTCTTCTTCTTCTTCTTCTTTCTTCCTTCTTCCTTCTTCTTCCTTCTTCCTTCTTCTTCTGACAGTCTCACTCTGTAGTCCAGGCTGGTCCATAACTTGCTATGTAGCTCAGGCCGGCCTTGGATTCCTGGCAGTCTTCCTGCCTCAGACTGGTCCATCATACGTGGTACTGAGGAATGAAACCCAGGGCCTTGTCCTAGCCAGGCAAGCACTCCAACCTCTGAGCTATGCCCCAGCTCCCATTTTAGATCTTCATAACAAGAAGACTGTCCCACCCTGGAAAGCCCACCACAGCCTAGGGAATGGAAACTGCACACTGCCTTCTGTGACCCACCTTCACCTGTGGTTTTAGAATGTGTGCTGCACACCTCACCTTAGGTTGATGACTTGTGGGCACAGTGAATTAACTAGATTTTACATGAGTGGGGAAGACTAATGTATACGCAGAAGGAATGGACTAGAGGATGCATCTGACAAGTCTGTGTTAATCCTACTCGTGTACCTGGAACTATTTTAGGTCCTGGCCACCTCATGGTTAAAAAGGAGGAATTCATTGACCCTAATAGAACTGGCATTTAGTGGGAGAAACATGAATTGTAAGCTACATGAACCACTTCTTTTTTAGTATAACTTTCTAGGTCAGCAGTATCAGGATTATCTGGAAACTGTTAGAAAGGACTTCAGGGCCCAACCCTGTACCACGCAGCTAGGGAACTGAGCGTTGGCTTGATACCTCCGATATAACTAAGTGTAGAAAAAAAAGTGTAGATTTGGAGGCTTTGGGTAACATTACGATAGGGAGATGGGTTGAAGATATAGGGGAAGAGGAAACGATTCACACAGCAGGTCACAGAATGCCCAGTGCCACTTCTGCCCCTGAGGATGTGTTTGCATGCTTGAAAAACCACACAGCACAATGTACCAGAAATTCTTCCAGTACCGGGTGCTATGGAAGCTGCGTGATCAGCAGTGAACTCTCTGCAGGGCTGCTGAAGGAGGAAGGAATTGGAGAAGTTGGAGAAGGAAGAGTTAATTAAAAGAGCAAAAAAAAAAAAAAAAAAAAAAAAAGACCTTGTAGACAGACAGAGGGTAGGGTGTTCAGAATTGTGAGATCCTGCAGGTTCTGATTGTATTTGGGTGGGTGGATGACAGGAGCATCCAGAGGTCAAGGTGCAGACTGTGAAAGGGGTTGGGCTGCATTCTGTAGGCCGCGGGGACTGTGATAAGAGCTCTCCCGTGTGCTGGAGTGAGGCGACCCCTCACTTTCCTGGTGATACTTTGGCTCAGCTGTCACCTGGTTGGTCACAGCTCTCCACCTGTGCCCCTAACTCCTTGCACAAGCCGGATGTGTGTGTGCCTGAGAGTGTTTGCACAGGTGCTTCTTTGGCCTGCTCTTCCCTAGCCACCTGCTGGCTTGGCCTCTGCACTTCCTTCACATCTTTACTGAAATGCCACCATTCAGGAAGGTATCTTTAAGTGCCTTGCATTTTCTATGCAGTTTCTGCTTTATTTTCTCCATGACATTTAACATCTTCTGATCGTGTGGTTTATTTCCTGGCCTCCTGCTTCTAGGATGTAAGCGCCCCATCTCATCAGCTTCTTTTAAGCAGAAAGTGGTGGCTACTTTGACTATTTTATTCTTTTCTTATTTGTTTTTCTTTTATAATTTGAAGGATGTATCTACCAAAATACATTTATTTCCCTGTGAGATAATTATGTCTGTAGCCAAAAGCCTGTTTCTGTGTCTGGGCTATGAAGATGACAGAAAGAGGCAACTTTTGTACTTAGCCAGAAAACAGCAGCAATCACCGTGACGTAGCTGCTCACTAAACTTGAAAAGAACAATCGAAAGTCATGTCAGCCCCTGGACGTGTCCCTGACCTCCTGTGTTGTAGGTCAGAGCTGTGCTGATCTGGAGCACGCCCTGAAAGATAAGTAGATGTTTTATCATCAGTGGAAGACCAAGGATGCTTTTGGAAGGATAATGCTGAATGGGAACACCAAATTGAGGCACTTAAATGGCAAACTCAAGAATGAAAAGGTTCCCTGACACCTTCCTTTGAGGGTGAGGTAATCGGGGAGTAAATGGAGCAGGCCTGGAAGGTGTTCTGTCCCACTGTCTTATCTTTGTCAACTCATCTGCACATAGGAGGCACTCAGTGTACTGAAAAAGCCAGGCTGCTAAGGGTGGCAGTCCACCGCCCCCCCGGCTGACAACCAGTACTGACCCTTGGCCTTGGAAGGACCAGGCCTCGGGGACAGAAGAGCTGTGAGCAGGAGCAAAGCTCTGCCCCTGTCGTGTGCTCCTGTTGGGTTCTGATGCTGCTGCTGATCTGATGGGAGGCGGAGCTTTGCTGCCTGCTCCCATTTCAAAGCTGTGCTTCTGGGCTAGAGGTGTAGCTCAGTGATCCTAACCTAGAAAGCCTGGGGCCCTCAGTTGATCCCCCAGCACCACATACTAGTGGGCATGGTGGTGCCCGCCTATAATCTCAGCACAAAGCTGAGGCAGGAGGATTACTGTGTGAGTTTTAGGCCAGCCTGAGCTCCATAGTGAGTTCAGGACTAGCCTGGTCTATAGAGCAAGAGCCTGTCTTGGGGGAAAAAAAAGCTATTCTCCAGCAACCTCTGCATAAGGAGTACCCCCAACCCCTCGTGCCAGGGAAGGTAGGGGATCTCTGTTTTGGGAGCGAAGCAGGAAGGTTTCTTGTCTTCTGGGGGCTTATGTTGCAGGAGAGGGATACGTGGAGTTAGCAGCGTAGGCCAACGAACCCATTGGGTATGTTAGAAAGGCAGTAGTCCTGTGGACCTGGAAGAGCAGGGCAAGGTGGGAAGCGGGAAGAGAGGCACTGCTGGGAGCATTAGGACAGGAGGAGGTTGTAGAACTGGGTGGCCTGGGTTTTCATCCTGGACTCTTTGATAAGTTTTATTTGTGCTTTATTTTTCAAGCTTTTAATTATTTTTCTTTGTTTGAATCCCAGTTTCTTCATTTGTTAAAATAGAGCATAGTAGTTCATCTAATCTAGACTAACCACCTTCATTCCCAAATAAGTCTCAAAATGAAGTGGTGTCAGCCTCCGGACAGGATGGTTGCGAGGACCCAGCTGTCCAAGCTGTGTGGGGCTTCTAGCCTAGTGCAACTCACAGAGGTGGTGTTTCTCGGCCCCAGGAGAGCAGTCAGTTCTGTGATGCATGCGGTGGTCAGATTACCTTTCACTTTTTTCTAATAATCTGCAAATTTAAGCTCTGTCATCATCTTACTCCCAAATATGTTGGAAAGCTGCATTTAAACTGGCAACCCTGTGGGTGTCCCTAGGCTCTGTCTGCCCATGCCAATCGATGTGGTTTACACCTGGGTGAACGGCACCGATCTGGAGCTGCTGAAAGAACTGCAGCAGGTCAGAGAGCAGATGGAGGAGGAGCAGAAGGCGATAAGGTAAAACTGATTTTAAAACAGCAGAACACACCTAGTCCCGTGAGTATTGTGAGCCTGTGTTTGACAGGCACAAGGTGATTTTCCACGGTGCCACCCAAAGATGTGCCTCTCACATTCCTCTCATTTCGAGAGGTTAAACGGACATGGGTCTGGGCTCCCTCTTGGTGTCTGAGGAAGAGCTGGCCCCTTACGCAAGATGCTGGCCTCACGTTGTCACCATGGTATGAAGCAGTGTCTTATCTCTCGGGGTAAAGGTGGCGGCACCTCCCTAGGCTTCGTGTTCTTCGGTCCAACTCCAGCTTTCTTATTTTCGTGAAATGAATATTTATTATGAAAAGGAAGGTAGCTTCTGGGTAAGATGGATTATTCCCTTGAAAAGAAGTAGGCTTGTAGAGTTATTGTCATTTGAAAAAAGGTAGTTGATATTTTTGTAGTTTCAGGCTCCTGGCTATGGTATTAGAAACGCTGACACTTCGATTAATGTGTGGTTTCGGTTGTTGTATTTGCACTCTCTGGGAAAGCCCTCCGAACCGAGACTTCCTTCTGGCACTGCCGTTTCCCTCTATATACATGTGGGGTGCACCTGTTGCCGGCACTGCCGCACATTCTGACACATGCTCTCTATTGGGTGGCTGAGAGCTTTCCAGTGCATTCTGGCTCCGTGTCTTACTAGTGCAGAATTGCAGTTAATGCTCAAGTGAACTCTCCTAGTTACAGTGCCATTGCTGATAGTTCATTGGGACATCAACTTATTTGCATTTAAAATGTCATAAGCATTGTATGCTTTGTATATCTGTATGTTAGCTTTAGCAGAATCACCAAGAAAATCAGTGTTGTAGGTCTTTCTTATTCACATTTGAGGCTAGCACTAGATCATGCATATGTAATGAACTATATTTGCTTTTCACTAGAGAAATGCTTGGGAAGAACACAACGGAACCAACAAAGAAGAGGTAAGCATTTTGATTTCCTCTCAGGGATAAAAAGTGAAGGACTGATGTAAAATTTCCAGAATCCTACTTATTTTTGATAAATACAGAGTACTTTTTTTTTTTTTTTTATTTAAGTACTAGGGATTGAGCCCAGGACTCTTTAATACATTTTCCAGCCTTTTTTTTTTTTTTTTTTTTTGGTGCTGAGAAAACTAAATTTTTTTCTGTGAAATATATTTCATTTTATTTAAATTACTATTTTTATTAGCACACATTTGCGTATCATAATAACAGCTTGAGAAATTGGTGCATGTACACATTGCATTGTGATTTTTACTTCCCTCCCCCCTTCCCACTTCCTCATTCCTCTACGTCCCCTTTCCTTCTCCACAAAGTCTATCTTCTACTTTCTTTTATCTCCCTTTTATTTTCCCCAGCCCATTTTTATTTTATGTATCTTTGTTTGTTTGTTTGTTTGTTTGTATGTATGTATGTATGTATGTATGTATGTATGTATGTATTTAGAGACAGGGTCTCACTCTATAGCCCAGGCTGGTCGTCAACTGTCTATTTAGCCCAGGCTGGCCTTGAGCTCATGGCAGTCCTGCTTCAGGCTTCCAAGTGCTTGGGTTATAGGTTATAGGTTATAGGTTATAGGTTATAGGTTATAGGTTATAGGTTATATGTGCTCTCCAGCACATTTTTAAAAGTTGTTTTGAGGTAGGGTTTAAGTTGCTAAGTCACCCAGGCTGGGCTTGAATTTGGGATCCTTGTGCCTCAGCCTTTCAGAGTGCTGGGATTCCAGCCTGCGCTACCCGGCCTGGCTCAGTATGTTGTATTTAGTGCTCATCTTCCACCCCTTTCCTGCCAACGTTTGATTCCCAGTTCAATGCATTGCAGTGCCGCAGGGCGTAGTGAATGGGATATCTGGTTATTTGGGCTCAGCCTTATTGCTTTTGGAAGGAATAAAGTACTCAGTTCTCTGAATTGGTGTGTTGTTCTCTTGGTTTCTTTAAACTCTAACCTATGCCCATGTCTTGATTCTAAAATTTATATTTATCATTGATTTATATGTTCAGCATTTTTTTTTTATTTTTGGATGCTGTCATGTGTCTTGTATTTAAGGACTTGGGAAGGGGATGTTAGCCCAATGACAAGGATCAGAGGTGTCTGTCTTGCTAGATACATTTAATTGGAGTCAGCTTGGCTCTGATAAGCCCTTCAAATAAGACTGTGTCACGACCACTGCACTGCTTCACTATTAGACTTTCAAAACCAGTCATTCTTAGAGACAGCCCGAGCACCTCCTCCTCTTCTGCCAGTTATACTAATGCTAATGCTGCTTTTTAAATGACGTTTAAATTACTTAAATAAAAGTAATGTTGCAGTGTTACAGAAATGTGAGAAAAGTGAGAAAATCTTTTCATGACCTTTATAATCTATTCTCTTTATATTTCCAGTTCATTCATATTCTAATGACACCTGTGTGCAATTTTGTACCTTTATTTTTATGTAGTCATACATATTTCTATGTTGACACATTTTCCTTCTTCATACTTTAATGCACATACATGGGCGCATGTGTAGGTCACACATGCCATTCCCATCTATTACCACACGACTTCCCCAGGACCTGCTCCCCCCACATGTGTGAGAGGACTCAGTTTTTGGTACTTATACTAAGGTGGAGTCGCTGGGTTTTTTGAGGGATGTCAGCAGGGTAAACAAAAGGTGATACCTTACTTCTCTCATTTCTCTGATTATTGAGGAGGCTAAGCAAATGTGTGTATTATTTAATCTGCTACAATAGCCACTTTGGGAACTTCCTACCATGTTCTTTGTACATTTGTTTAGTCAAGGGGTGGAGAACATCCTGCTCGCTGACTGCATATGACCAATGAAATCACTTGGTTCAGCCTGTCCAAGGCAGTGCACTAAAGAAATGCAGTTTTCCGGCTGAAGCAGGAAGGATTGCCGCGTGTCTGAGGCCAGCGTAGGCTGCATAGTGAAACTATCTCAAAAACAAAGAGAAAAGAAAAGCAGTTTCAGCCATCACATTAGAGGTTAATTGTAATTTTTTCTTTTTGATATTAGGTTCTAAACCCTTCACACTGAATTATATCTCCACCTCTTTTTCCCCCCACCATTTTTATTAATACATGTGCAATACATAATGTTTACAATGAGGTTGGGAATTTTGTGCACTTATATATATCACATCAACTTTATAGTCCCTTCCCATTTTTAGCCCTCCCCATCTCCCCTAACTCCCACTATCAAACCCATTTGGTTCTATACAATGCCTATGTTCTGGGTTTCCCAAATCATACAAACCATGTGATATTTAACATACTTAATCTTCTGTGTCTGACTCATGTCATCCAAATCACCACTCTTTAGTCTCACCCCGAGACTGGGCTGCAGCATCTCCACCTTTAATGCTGTATTTTGAGATAGGGTCTTGCTGAGTGAGTTGCCCAGGCTGGACTCAAACTTGCAGTCCTCCTGCCTTAGCCTCTCAGAGTGCTTGGATTGCAGGTGTGTACCACCAGGCCCAACTTAAATAATTTTTTTTTAAAAGCCAAATAGGCCTGGCTAATTTTTAAGCTGATAATTTTGTATAGCCCACAAATGATGTTGTAAATATTCAAATGGTTGCTGGCAGGAAGAATGCTCACCACATTTGGTTAGTCAGTTGGTACATTTATTTTGGTATCTCTTGTATTCAGATAAAAATATCTAATAGGCGCTCATATTAGAACCAAGTAATGTTTGCTTTTATTTGCATCCATGTAGTAGCATATCCAGTGTATCTGATTATATTCTAACTGGAGTTGATGAATTATATCTAGTAACTGACACTGTTAACCTAAATATACTTACTTCCTAAGTTGCCTAATAATGGGTTTAGCTGGAATATGAAAAATCTTTCAAAATTATAGTAAAGAAGTGTTTAAGTTCTTGTCCTTTCTTTGGGCGGAAGTGGGCCGAGTTCTTGCTGTGTAGTCTGGATTGGCCTGGAACTCCCCACACAGCTCAGGCTGGCCTCACACTTGCAATGCTCCTGCCTCAGGATCCTGAGAGCTGGGGATTACAGGTGTGCGCCACCACTCTTGGCTTCCTGTGTACTTTTGAGTTTGTAAATTTCGGTGGCAATTTTATTTTACTAATAGGCATTTGAAAACTGTTATCTTTAAGATTTGACCTGTTAGTTTTGCACCATAACTTGTTAAGTTTTGTGTGTTTCTTAAGCGTTTTATATTATTAAGATAACATTTCTGTGTATTAAAATACTATGAATTTTAAAGACATAGGCTATAGGAAAGAATCCCCAGGCCTAGTAGTGTATGCAGCCCTTGTGTGGGTTGAACCTCAGAGGTGTGGCTGTGACCGTTTGGTTTGGCTTTTTTGCAGGGAGAAGCAGCTGGAGTGCCTCCTGACGCACTGTGTTAAGGTGCCGATGCTTGTCCTCGACCCACCCCTGCCAGCCAACAGCACCCTCAAGGACCTGCCATCCCTTTACCCTTCCTTTCATTCTGCCAGCCATGTATTCAATGTTGCAAAACCAAAAAACCCTTCTACGAATGTCTCCGTGGTTGTTTTTGACAGCACTAAGGATGGTAAGATTTTTTGTGTGGATATTTTTAAATCACATTATCATTGATATTTGAATAATAACATTCTGAGCAGAATGAAAATGCTTCAATTTTAAAGAACTGTCTGATAACTAAAAATCCATAAAGAGAAGCAAAAGATCTGTTAATGTCAAGCTCAGGGAAGGACTGCGTGCTTTTACCCCACATGCATGCCCTTCTGTGCTAAGCACCTACCGAGAACCCAGAAAGCAAGGTCCTCAGAGTTAACTTATTCTCTTGCCCCTGAGTTACTCTGCAAGGCTTTTTTCCTGTCCTGTAACTCCATACCAAGGTTGTATTCTGAAATTTGGGCCAGATATACTTGCAATATTCAAACTACCCTCCATTCTGAAACAGCTGGTATAGAGCTGTTACACTGTGAATATTTGTGTTTCCCCCAGAATTCACATGTTGAAATCCAACCCATAACGTGATAGCATTAGGAGCTGGAACCTTTAGTAGGTGATCAGAGCATGAAGGCTGAGTTCTCATGAATAAAGGGATCAATGCCCTCATAAAAGACGGCCTGAAACTCCTTGTACAGGTGAGGTTGCAAAGAAGACAACTGTCCGCAGCCCAGCAGAGGGCCTCCCCGGACCCTGAGCATGCTGGGGCTCTGGCCTTGGGCGTGCAGCCTCCAGCACGAGATGTACACCTCTCTTGTTTTAGGACAGCAGATGATTTGGTCAGATGATGGAATTAAGATTGCAGTTCCTTCCGTAAAATTGCACCCACATCCTTAGAGGTCTCATCTTCCTTCTTGGATACTTAGCTTCTGAGCCACACCCATGTCCCTTGTCCCCTCTCTGGCCCCTCTCTCTGTTGGTCCTCTCTGACAGCCATTTTCACTGGGAGGCTGCGGGCTTTATGTGTGCCACAGGAAAGCTGTGGCGTTCCCTTTGCAGCACAGAGTCTGCCTCTCAGTTCCCAATCTGTGTCAAGCCTCTGGCTTAAGGGTTTGGAACCACTGTTGCCCCCTTCCTACACTCTACCTCCCCAACTAACAGTGAACCACATTTATTATCTTTTTAACAAATCAGTTCTTAGATTTGAACCTTACCCATCTTGTTCTCTCTACACAGTGTGTATTATGGAGTGCTAACCTGCTCTGTGGGGTGGGAAATTTCTCAGTCTGCCCAGCACACTCTGCCATGTAAATCACAGTTCTGGATCTCAATGGCTTCTGTCTCAGGAGACTACTGAGTAGTGTGTGGAACTCTTCCTCCAGCATGCAAGGCTCGACCTTGTATGCTCCGACTGCACCATTGACCACTCCCCTAGTCAAGCTGCAGCTGTTGCCGGGCCTTTGCTCCTGCTGCATTGCCTTCCGATTCATGGAGCAGAAACCTTACTGTGCATAATTTTATATTGTGAACAGTGCCGAACACAGTGCCAGCTCCCTGGTACTTGAATTCTTTTTGATTAGGAAGGAAATTGTAACCTCTCTGAGCAGAAATGTCTCCCTTCACGCAGCAGACCTGGCCCTGGACTGTGTGGACCTCAGCAGCGTCACAGACCACCTCTGGCCTGCTCAGCACTGGTCTTGGGTCCAGCCTATATGCTTCGGGTTATAGGGAAGGCTTTATTCTGGGAACACTCAGGAAGTTTTGTTAAGTATCTGCTGTGTGCCAGGAAGTGCTGAGATACAGCAGTTATCAGATGGATAGAAGCGTTTATACTTACGCAGTTTACACACAACAAATAAATTAACACAGTGAATATGTGTGGGTGGGGTGGTGGGTGAGACAGGGTCTTACTCTGTAGTCCAGGCTGGCTCTGAATTCATGATCTAGCTCAGGCTGGTCTTGAACTCTTGGTAATACACTTCACTCAACCTCCCGCATGCTGGAATCACAGATGTGTACAACTACAGTCAGTTTATGTGGTCCTGGGGAATTGAACACAGAGCCTTGTGCTTTCTAGGCAAGCACTTTAACCTCTGAGCTACAACCCCAGCCCTAGGTATGTAGTTGGTAGAAGATAAGTACTGTAGAAAAAAACTGAGCACCGACGAGGGAGGCAGAGTATCAGCCAGGGAGAAAGGAGTTGTCATTCCAAATTCGGTGGCAGGGGCAGTCCTCACCAGGAAGGTTTTGTTTTGTTTTGTTTTCTTGATGAAATGTGAAAGTGAGGAAGCCAGCAACATGAGTATCTGTAGAAAGAGTGATCAGTATATATAATAGCTAGTGCAAAGGCCCTGAGGTATAGGAGTGTGTCTGGGATGTTTGAAGAGGAGTAGTAGAGAGGCTGCAGTGGAGTGAACAGAGAGAGGGACAGGAATGTGTCTGGAGATGTAGTAGGTGTGGGCTTGGGTAAGGTTTGTAGCCTTGCTAAAGGCTTAGGCTCTAATTCAGAGTATGGTGGGAGGCCATAGGAGGGTTCTGAGTACAGTAGTGACACGATGTGACTTACAGTCCAGGAGGATCAGCTTCGCTGCTATGGTGTGAGTAGTTTGAGAAGGAGCAAACGTTGTAATAGTTTCGGCAGATGAGATGGTGGCTTAGTCCAGGTGATGAGAAGGGCATGGATTCAGGACATTTTGAAGGGCAGCCCAATAGGGTCTCTTGATGTGTTGGTGTTGGGTAATATCACTTTAAAAAAAAAATGAAGTACTTTACTTTTGATTAAAAGCATAAAAATTTAATAGAAATTCAGTATGGCCAGGACATGTCATTGATCATATTGAACTCACTGTTACCTAACATTCCTAAATCTTCAAAAAAAAAAAAAAAGTATGCATAAGCCAAGCCTGGTGGCTCAAGGCTGTGATCTCAGCATCCTGGAAGGTTGAGGCAGGAAGATTGCAAGCTCAAGCTCAGCTTGGGCCACTTAGCAACTTAGACCTTATCTCATTGCTACAAATAGTCAAAATTTTAGAGAATCTTTAGTCTATTATCCTATCTCTTCAGCTTTTTTTGGGGGGGTAGTAGTGGTGATGAGATTAAGACCAGGGCCTTTGCACTGAGCGATACCCCTGGCCCATTTTTTATTTTTATTTTGAGGTAGGGCCTCTCTAAGCCATTAACTTGCCCAGGCTGAACTCCAGCTTGTGATCCTCCTGCCTCAGTCTCTCAGAGTGCTGGGATGACGGGCCTGGATCTGTCAGCTTTGGTAAAACACAGAAAGACACAGGAAATGTGTTTATTAAATATACATATTGACATAGCATTCATCAGGCCAGAATCCACAGCAGACCTTGAAAACATTCTGCTGGGTTGGTAATGGCTTTATAATTTATGCCCTTCAGGCAGAAGTGGTGAAGGTAATTTCCCCAGCCAAAGGTTCAGCCTGAATGCCAGCCATTCATGAAGATGATTTGAGAATGATGTTATGACTTTGCTGAGGCTGTAAATACACATGTCAGATAAAGGCAGTATTTCAGATCTGTTTTCCTTACTATATATGCATGCATGTGTGCGTGTACTCACTTGGGTTGTGAGACTCTAGGCCAGGCCTTTGCACATGCTAGGCAAGCTCTCTCCCACGGAGCTATACTCCACCTTACAGGGCCTGTGCAGCAATCTTCCAGGATTGACACCCATCTTCTCAGGCTATTACTTGTAGAGCCTGCCTTTTTTGGGGGAGGGAAGACAGGGTATTGTCCTGCAATTCATGCTGGTCCTCAACTCAGCATGTGGCCCGGATTGGCTTAGAACTCATGGCAGTCCTGCCTCAGCCTCTATAGTGCTGGGATTATAAGCAGAACCTGCCTTCTTTGCCAACGTAAAGGTTGGAATGGGAGCCTTGTGACTGCTCCCGTTTCCTAGATCCCTGAATGTCCCCAGTAAGGCTGCTGATTCACCTGTGCATGTCACCTTGAAACCGTCTCCCAGGTGGATCTTGCATAATCTGTTCCTTCAGCATTAGCTGATACATTTTAGAGATTCCTGTGAGAAAACTGCTTCTTAAGGAAACCTGAGGTGGGCACGGTGCCCTGCTGTCTCATAAATGCCCTGTTGGTGTTCAAGGGTCTCTTTGTCTGCTCACTCTTGTTTGCCCATACCTTCATTTTCAAGTGTTTCACTCCAGCCAGGCACTTCTCTTTGCTCTCAAGTGTATCTGTGTTTGTTCCTGTGACTGTAATTTCCATCATCATGATGTTTCCTTCTTTACAGCCAGCCTAAGTCTTTTATAAACTACTTCGTATTTCTGCTGCCTGCATGAAACTCTTTTGATAATACATAATTTATTATTATTATTATTATTATTATTATTATTATTATTATTTGTGATACTAGAGATCAAAGCCAGGACCCTCATACTGAGCTGTATTATCCCACCCATTTTTTAACTTTGGTTTTGAGATAGGTTCTCACCATATTGTTACGTTGACCAAGCTGGGCTCACATTTCCATCCTTCAGCCAGAGTGCTGGGATTACAGAGCTGTGCCACTGAGCCCAGCTGGCAATGCAGAATTTATTGTACATTGGTTTTCATTGTTCTTAATTGTATGCTTATTTTGCCTCTTACAACTGTCTTTTTTTGAGATCATGTGCTGAAGTGGGTTTAATAGCTCTCAGAATGTTTTGCACAGTGTCCTGCCAGATAGGGAAATATTTGTTACAGATACACAGATACACTTTTTTGTTGTGTTCTTTATTATAGTTGAAGACGCCCATGCTGGACTACTTAAAGAAAACAGCAGACAGGCTGTTTGGAGGGGCTACTTGGTATGTCAATTTAATTGTATTAGATTACAACGAATTGTATTAGACTAAAACAAAGTATGAGTGATGAAGCTCTTTTGAGAAACTTTTTGTCTGAGACCAGCTTTCTAGAGTTAATGAGTGTTGACTTAAGTAATTATATTACCTCGAAGCGTGTATGAAATGGGAGCTCTTTCCTACTCTTCTTAGCATCTGTTTTCTTTGGTTTTATTTTATTTTTTCCAGTTTTATGACAGAGAAAGTGACTGTATTTTTTTCCCCTCCTTATTTTAGACAACAGATAAAGAAGTTCCTGGGTTAGTGTTAATGCAAGATTTGGCTTTCCTGAGTGGCTTTCCACCAACATTCAAGGAAACAAGTCAACTAAAAACAAAATTACCAGAAAATCTTTCTTCTAAAATAAAACTGGTAAGTGCAAAGGAGAGCCACCAGCATGGAACCTCTTACCTAATACATGACTCTGGTCTTGTGGCCCTGTGGGTTCGGACTGTGGTCAGTGATCATGAGGCCGAGGGAGGCTCTGCTGCAGCACAAGATGCTGGCACGAGCGAGATGGTGATTAGGGATAATCCTCACTCTTCACTCTTTTTCTTGCCCTACTGGGGATTGAACCAACCTAGTGCCTCGTTCATGTTAAGTAAGTGCTGCCCCACTGAGCTACTGCTTCAGATCTTTTCATTTCTTGTTTCAAGACAGGACATTGTGAAGTCACCTAGGCTGACCTCTTCCTATGATCCTCCTGCCCTAGCTTCCAGGGAGCTGGGATTATATCATGCATCTGCAACTACACCCGGTCACTCTCTACTCTTAATTTCCGGGGAGGGGGGTGGAGACAGGGTTTCACTCTGTAGTCTAGGCTGGTCCTGAACTATGTAGCTCAGGCTGAACTCAAACTCAGGCAATCCTCCCTCATTAACCTCCTGAGTATTGGGATTACAGGAGTGCACCACCACGCCTGGCTTATGTGGTGCTGGGGAATTGAACTCAGGGCAAGCACTCTACTGCTGAGCTGTACCCCAGCCCTCCTTACTCTTCATTTGGACAAAGTCTGAGACTCTTACTTGGCTTGCAGCTTCTCTGATAGAAGCAGGATTCACTTGTTTAGCAAATAATCTTCTGGTATGTGTCAGGTGGTGTTACAACCACCAGACGACACACGGCTGTGGACAAAACAGATAGCAGCCCTTGTGGATTAAGGAAATAGAGGTCTGGAAGGAAGGAGAGGCGGAACTCATGGATATAGGACGTGCACAGGGACACCAAGCTTGGCATTTGTCGAAGCTTTCGTTCACAGAGGGATAATGCTTCACCTCTTCAGCAGGTGAAACTCTTGTTGTAGATAATTGAGGCATGAATGTATCTGGGGTTTGTACTTCCCTACCCTTCAGGCCTAACTTGATATTGACGCCATGTGTCAGGGTGCTTTGGGAGCCTGACCTGTGACATGCCTTTTCATGAACACTTACTGGGTTCAGAGCCATATCCTTGGGTGATTTAGGGTGCAGTCCATGTGGGTGTGCTTTCTAGTTGACCTGTTCGTGATGCCTGTTACTCTGTCAGGAATATTCTGGGATGTAAAATACAGCATGGCTGTCTCTTCTTTTAGAGGAGAGAGCATATAGGTCTTGGCTCGGCATTTGCTAGGCTTGCTTTTCTTAACTTTGTCGAGCAGCAGCTCTCTGACCTGATTTTTCTTCCTTCTGTCATACATTATGTACTAAATAACAGTTTGGGGTGTGGGAAGATGAAGATGAGGATAGTAGAAGCTGCCTGGGTAGGGAGTACTTAATTAGTTCTTGCCTTTTTTTTTTTTTTTTTAATGTATTGCCCTCTCCAGGGTCTTTTCACATGTTCTTTTTCCCTACATGTGTCTCAGTTTTAAGATACGTTGTATTATCTTCATCATACAATGATAATATGAATGACTTGTATATTTTTCTTTATTCATATTTTCCTCTGTGACTTTATTGTGCCTTGAAAATATGACCATGCTCAGCATATTAGAGTTGAATTTACTCTTAGTCTTCAGTTTATTTATTTATTTATTTATTTGTTTATTAGGCAGCGTCTCATTCTCTGGTCCAGGCCAGTCCTGAGCTGACTGTGCAGCCCAAGCAGTCCTCCTGCCGCAGCCTTGCAGTTATTTTAATATAGCAGTTAAATCCTTCCTTCCCTTGAGCTATTTTTAGAGCAGAATTGGGCAGATATTGACCTAGATTAGCTTTCCTTTCAGCCAGTATTTGCTTGGCTTTTTGGCTTCCTAGCTATTAATCTCCAGATTATACAGACATGCTTATCTGTATTTACATACATATGCATTTATTATTTTTATATTATCATATCCCAAATTTTAAAAAATACTGTACAGCAGTATCTTCAAATATTTATGTAAGGTGTATAAGCAACGTAAGTGAATTTTCACTTGAGTTCCATTTCCAAGATACTTCTAGTCCTAAGCCTTTTGGCTAAGGGATACTCAACCTGCAATATTGTACTAATGTAATGACCCTTCTTTTTAATGATGCCCTTGAAGCTGTATAATGCTATTCTTTTAAAACATATGAGCTTCAACCCCTCCTCATCCCCTTTTGTATTTGGATTGAACCCAGAGCCTTCCCCAGCTCTTTTGAATTTTTATTTATTTTTGTTGTTTTGTAGTACCTGGGACTGAGCCCAGGGCCTTCACACAGAGCTGCCTGCCCTGGCCTTTTTAATTTTGAGGCAGGGTTTTGCTTCACCACTAAATTGTCCAGACAGAGCTTACATTGCAATCCTCCCGTGCCAGCGTCCCTGAGTGCTGAGGTAGCAGGCTTGAGCTGCCATGCCAAGCTAACTTGTTCTTTGAGGGAGAGTCTTGCCAAGTTGTTAAGTTGTCAAGTAGTCTGGGCTCAACTAGAATTTGCAGTCTTCTTGATCACCTGGGATTACAGGTTTAGCCACCACACCCGCCTGAACCTTTTCTTTTGTATTTTATTTTTAAAATAAGCACTTGGGGCTGGAGGAATGACACAAGCCATTAAAAGTGCTTGCCTAGCAAGCACAGTGCCCTGGGTTCAATTCCCCAGCACCACATAAGCTGGGTGTGGTGGTGCACACCTGAAATCCCAGCACTCTGGAGGCCGAGGGAGGATTGCTGTGAGTTTGAGGCCAGCCTAGGCTACATAGGATACATATTAAGTTCAGGCCAGCCTGGACTAAGAGTGAGACCCTGCCTCAAAATAAATAAATAAAATAAATAAATAAAGCAAGCACTTAGTTTTTGAAAAACCAGCTTTGGAACTGATTTAAATTTTAACAAATCTTCATGATATAGTACTGGCCTTGAGTTCTTGAATAGCAAAAAAAAGAAAATGCTTTTTTTTTCTGTTGGTGTTAGTAGAATTGTTTTTTTTTTTTCTTAAAAGATTCTTAATCATTTACACAAAGTCACTCCAGAATGAAAATAGGTGAGGTCTTCTGAGGTGTCCAGTTGTACTCAGTTGTTGGGAACTGAGTTTCTTACAGGGTCATCCTCCTAGAAGGCTTTGGCTCCACCTCTGGTCTCAGTTGCAGCCTGACAAAATTCATGTTTTCTATATGAGAAACTTATAAAAATTTGGACAAACTGCTATTTAAAGCAGGTAGCTATCTTTGGAGGCCTTTGTGCACACTCACCCCAGCTGCAGACTGCAGAACTGCTCTTACCCCTCGCCTTCCCACTTTAGGCCAAAGTAGTGGAAGTGTGCAGGGTCGTGCTGTTACCTACTGGCTCCTCGGGGCACTTCTCCACCTTCCTCCACTGGGCAACTTGATGTGAGTGCCGAAAAGCTCTTAACATAAATAAATGTGCTTAAGTTCCTTCCTTTTCACCTCTCCAGTTATTGTGCAGTTGTTCTGGGCAGATATGTTCCTTATCTCTTTATATGTAATTAGAAACCAGTCCTAGGCGAGACTGTGAGCAAGAATAGTTTTAGTTATATAACTTTTACCAAAGAAAAGGCCAATTCAAGTCATGGAATAAAACGGTATAGTTTAAAAACAATGCTGTGGGTCTCTGAATCTTACTAGGAACCTAAAGTCCCTCCACAATTTCTACAACATTTTCACCTGCTGTCCCTTTGTTAGGCTCTTTTTTTCTTTTATTATTATGTACTCTAGGCAAGCAGCCTACCACAGAGCTGTCCCTCTAGCCATCTTTCCCTCTTTTTCAGGAGCTGAAAAGAGGGGTTTTGTTGTTGTTCTTTTCTTTTCCTTTTGGATGGGATCTCACTGTTCTCTAGCCTGGTCTTGAACTCACTAGTAGCCCAGCACAGCAGTCTTCCTGCCTCAGCCTCCTGAGGACTGGGAATTACCCCATGCTGAGCTCACGTGTTGCTGGGGTGTGGAACCAGGGCCTGGGCTGCTAGACAAGGGCACTCCAGCCCTGCTGTTGTTGCTGGTTTAATCTTTAATCCTTAATGGATGGTATTAGAACAAGATGGGTTTTTGTTTCATTTTCTTTATCTTAAAATGGGAATCTCTAACCCTTTAGCTGTAGCTCAGTAGATGTTTATGTCACAGCTAGGGACCTGTCTACAAGGAAGTACCGTGCAAAGAGGCACACCAAGCCAGATGTGGCAGTGAAGGCCTGTCATCACAGCATTCTGGGAGGCTGAAGCAGGAGGATCTCAAGTTCAAGCTCAGCCTGGGCAACTTAGCAAGACCTTGTTTCAGAAATAAAAGGGGCTAGATATTTAGTTCAGCACATAGGCTGCGAGTCCAATCCCCAATATCAAAAAGAAAAAATTAAAGTTAAGATTTTTTGCAATACATTTAAAATTATATAGGGATATTAAATTTTTATATATTCAGAATAGTGATTTTTTTCATTCTTGAGAGCCCTCAGAGGTACTGTGGGAACCACTGTGAGAGGGAAGACAGGAGAAAAAGGCTGGGGGCTGGTGGGTTCACAGGCAGAGTACAACATACAGCTTCTGTGGCTGCCTCTCAACTCCCAGCAAACCCGGAGGTAGAGAGAGTGACTTCCGTGGTGCTGGATACATGGCAGGCAGAGCCAGGCCTGCAGCACATGCTTGTAAACCCAGCACTCTGGGAGCCTGAGGCAGGATTAGAAATCTGAGCCTGGCCTGGCAACTTAATGAGACCCTGTCTCAAAAGGCGAGTGGGGGGTGGGGACTGGGGATATAGCTCCATGAAATGGCTCTTGATTAAATCCCCGATGCCACCAAGAAAGAAAAGATAAAATTTGTCAAGATTAAAAAAAAAAAAAACAGTAATCAGGAAGGCAGTAGACGTGTGCACAGACAAGCAGCCACACCTGTGCACAGTTGGTGGGGCTCACTGGGCTGTGTAATGAAAAAGGAGGAAGGATGAATACTACACCTCGTTTTTTGTCGTACAGCAAATAGAAGAGCTCACAATGGGCCCATGATAATTTGTCTTTTATTCTATTTTTTTCATTTGCTTCCCCAGTTTGGAGTAAGGATGTCGCTGTTTTTGATCAGTGGTTTTTACCTTGCTCTTCCGATTTGAAAGCCTCCTTTTTTTTTTGAGTCAGGGTGTGAGCGTCACCTAGCCGTAATGGTGGCACATTGTTAAAGATGGCGGATCTTTACATTTTCATGCCATATCTGATCAGACAGAGGCAGGAAGGGGGGAGGAGGGATCAAGGATATGATGTTGTGATGAACTTGGCCCTGGGCCAATGCCTTAGATCTTCTCGGGAAGATTGTGAATCCTGTCAAGAGAAAGGCAGGGGGAGGGACTTGCGACGTAGGGATTTACGTTGGCACCGACCACATTTTCAGTGTACTACCTCTCTCCACTTGCATGTGGGAAGGTTACCCTTTTTGCAAAAAGAAAATTAAAGCCTCATACCCTGTTGCCCATGCCTCCCAAGTCCATCCTTTGTTTGGACTTGAAGATTTCTACGAGTCGTTTCTAATAGGGTCTTGCTCTGCAGCCCAGGCTGGTGCTGAACTCACTGTGGAGCCCAGAGTGGCCTTAGACTCATGGCAGTCCTCCTGCCTCAGCCTCCCAGGTGCTGGAATTACAGATGTAAGCTGCCATGCCTGGCTTATGTGGTGCTGGGGAATCAAAGTCAGGGACTTGAGCTTGTTAGGCAAGCGCTTTAACTGCAGAGCTATTCCTCCACTCCAGAAACCTCCTTTTGTAGGAAATCTTAGAATATGTTGAGCAGTATGGATGCCGAAGCCTCTTTGTAAGGCCTAATATTTATGATGTTTCCCTTAGGTTTTCCTGTAGATTTCCTCTTAGATAGCTGCTCTAAAATCCCTACCCTGAAAGGTAATTCTCCTATGGAAGCACTCAGGCAGCCCTGCTGACGATCCTTCTCCAAGCATGAGGCCATATGGCGCATAACCTGGTCAGATACCACCAACAGAAGTGCGGGCAGGATTCCCCTTCCCCCAGTGTAAGGAGATTGGTGACACTCTAGAGCAAAAGCTACAGACCATCGGCAAACATCTGTTTTGTTTGAATGCTAGACAATCATAAACATTTGGGTCACTGGGACTGGTGGCACATGCCTGTAGTCACAGCCCTCTGAGGTAGGAAAATTACAAGTTTGAAGTTGGCCTCCACCATTTGATGAGTTAGTTGGGCCTGGTCTCAAAATAAAGATGAGCTGAGGATGTTGCTGTGAAGGCCCTGGCTTCAGTCCCAGTACTGCATAAATAAATAAAGTCAGCACTGAAAAACTGGGGAGATACCATTGTAAGAGTGGGGAACTCAAGCCTCTCGGAAGACGTGCAGCCCTTGGTGGTGTCGAGCAGTGGCTGCAGCTCTCAGTTCATGTTCACCCTGGTCCCCTCCGCTTTTGTTCTAAGCACTTGTTTTGTTGTGTTCATCCAGAAGATGCATCTGCCCTGTTTGCGCATCTCCTTCAGTGATGCTGCCTCGCCATTTTATGATTCAGGATCCAGCTATGAATTAAAAAGTGTTTCTTCCTGAGTTTTGATTTTTTTTTTCCATGTGTAATTCTATTTGATAGCTGCAGCTGTATTCAGAGGCAAGTGTAGCCCTTCTAAAGTTGAATAATCCCAAGGGTTTCCAGGACCTGAACAAGCAGACTAAGAAGAACATGACCATCGAAGGAAAAGAACTAACCATAAGTCCTGCATACCTGTTGTGGGACCTGAGCACCATCAGCCAGGTGAGGGACGGTCTTTTGCATGTCCTTTACAGCTCAGATCAGAATTTAGAATGTGGAAAATGTCCAGAGGAAAGAGGAAGATTCCTTCCTCTGGTGAGCTGAGTTGAGATTTTTCTAATTTTCTGGACATAACTGTTGGTTTAATACTAATTGAAATGACCTAGAATGCATGTAAGAACCTTTGTGTAAATTGTGGTAAAGAATTGCTGTATTTTAGAGTTTTGTTTGGTTTTAAATGTATTTTTTTTTTCTTTGAGACAGGGTCTTGCCCTATAGCCCAGGTTGATCCTGAACTCACTGTGTAGCCCAGGCTGGCCTTGGACTCAGGACAATCCTCCTGCCTCAGCCTCCCAAGTGCTGGGATTATAGGCATGCAGCACTATGCTTGGTTTATGTGGTACTGGCGACCTAAACTTAGCGCTTACCTAAGTGCTTGCCAAGCAAACACTGCAACCACTAAGCCACTCCTCCAGCTTATTAAGTCTTTTTTTTAATGTTTAATTAGGACTATATTTCGTCTGGTATGGTGCCATACGCCTGTAACCCAAGCACTCTAGAAGGCTGAGGCATGACGATCCCAAGTTCTAGACCAGCTTGGGCATCTTAGCATCAGTGAGACCCTGTTTCATAATAAAAGTGGGGCTGGAGACATAGCTCAGTACAAAGACCCGGGGTTCAATCCCTGATACTGCTGAAATGAATGATTGGATGAAGGAAACAAGAACTATTTGAAAGTGAGCCAGAGCACCTTAAGAGCACAGAGGGCCGAGGAGGCCGAGGGGGAATCGGGGGACCTCCCATCATTACATGGCCGGACTTCCTTCAGTCCAAGCAGGATGAAGATGTTTCCGCTAGCCGCTTTGAAGATAATGAGGAGCTGCGATACTCCTTGCGATCTATCGAGAGGCACGCCCCGTGGGTCCGGAACATTTTCATTGTCACCAATGGGCAGATTCCGTCCTGGCTGAACCTGGACAATCCTCGAGTGACAATAGTAACGCATCAGGTGCGTAACTTTCCAAATGCGACAAGGCTGTGGTTTCTAATTCTTACCCTTTAATGTAGCATGGGAGTCTCTTCATTTGGATCCCCTATCCCTCCTTCACATCCACATTAAAAGAAAAAATAAATTCTTTCATTCTGTCTCCCTCCTCCTCTTCAGAATGAAACCAGAGCAGCTCTATTCACTTTCTCTTTTTCTCTTTTGATTTTTTTCCCTTTCTTTTTGTTTAAAGGATGTTTTTCGAAATTTGAGCCACTTGCCCACCTTTAGCTCCCCTGCCATTGAGAGCCACATCCATCGCATCGAAGGGCTGTCACAGAAGTTTATCTACCTAAATGATGATGTCATGTTTGGGAAGGATGTGTGGCCTGATGATTTTTACAGTCACTCCAAAGGTCAGAAGGTGAGTGCCTCAGAGGATGATCCGACGTGCTCGGAATGCTTTGGCAGAGGAGAAAAGCTGTGTGTGTGCTTTTACACTCAAATATGAACAGGTAAGTATTTTAGAGTTCTAGACTCAAGAGTATAGAACCCACTCTCTCTCTCAAATCTTTAAATTTTTTACAACAAAATTACTGTGAAGGAGAATTGTAATTGGAGTGACAAGAGAAGGAAAGTTCGTTCAGGTTAGCACGGCAGAGTGGTGGGTGACATGTCTGTCACTCAGGACGGCCTGGTTCATGGCCTTGCACAGAGCCTGGCAGAGGGGGTGGGAAAGCACAGAGGCAGAAGCCAGCTGTTGAGGATGATCCGGGCGGTGACTTGACCTCCCTATGTCCCCTCTGCCTGATGGGAAATTTCAAATATCCCTCTAACAGTGATTGAAAGACTTAATTAATGATTTGTTAGAGACTTAACCACTACAAGCTTATGAGTTATAAAACTGTGATTGTAAGTACCCACAGAACAAAGTGACTTTACTGCTATTTATGGTGCCCCAGGGGCTCAATCTTCTGTCCCTTGTTCACTTTTTTCCTCTGTGTTAGAGTGTTGGGCCACAGGAGTGAACTGTGGCTTCATGGCTTCACCTGGCACAAAAGCAAAATCGGTGACTGCACAGTTTAGAGGCATGGAACACACAGGAAGGGGCCTCTTACCTGAAGAACAAGTAAGTGTGAGTGTAGGTGACGAAGGACGTTCCGAGTTAATGGAACATGCAGGGGTGCAGAGACTTGAGGAATATATTTTTTTCAGAGCTCTTGCCCAGCATGTGAGGCCCGGGGCACCCCCATGCCTAGAGCCTGCGCGGGGAGCAACCGTGCACAGGACCACTCACTTTGGAGCTCCACGCGCTGCGCTGAGGACTTAGCGCAGGGCAGCGGCAGCGTGAGCAGAGATGAAGGATGTGGAGAGCTCATCTGCTCTTTCGTTCAGCCTTGAGACTGTGTTACCCATATATACTCAAGAACAGAAAAAGTGACGTGGAGCACACTTCCCGCCTGCTTTCGCACAGTCTGTGCTCACCCTTGAGTCTGAGAGATTACTGTTTTATTTCCGAGCACGTTGTCAGAGCAGTTGTGAGATGTCCTTCGTGAATGAGTCATTGACTGCTGTTCTTGAGTGGTAGAAAACCATGAATGTGCTGAGCTCTGTTGGTCCTCACAGGAGGATTCTGAGAACTACTGTGGGCATAGGCCAGCTCAAGGCAAGCATGAATATGAATATGCAGTCAGACCCTGGGAAACTTTAATCTTTGCAGGGGTTCTTTTTTTTTTTCTTTTTTTTTTTTTTTTTGAAACAGAACCTCCTTCGGTAGTACAGGCCAGTCCTGAGCTCACTATGTAGCCCAGGCTGCCCTTGAACTCCTGCTGCCTCAGCCTTTTGAGTGCTGGGATTACAGGCATGTGCTACTGCTCTCAGCTTATGTGGTGCTGGGGCATCGAACCCAGGGCTTTGTGCTCGGTAGGCAAGTGCTTTAGCCGTCAAGCTACTCCTCTAGCCCCCAGTTCTTTTCTTTTTCTTTTTTTTTTAAGGAACTTTAACTCAAGAATAAAAAAGTGTCAGAAATCATTATATTTTCTCTTTGGTTCTACTATAGGTTTATTTGACATGGCCTGTGCCAAACTGTGCCGAGGGCTGCCCTGGCTCCTGGATAAAAGATGGCTATTGCGACAAGGCGTGCAATAACTCAGCCTGTGATTGGGATGGTGGAGATTGTTCTGGTGAGAGTATGCTTTAATGTGATTTGTTCACATTTATGAAGGTTATTTTCATCCTAATCAACTGTGAACATGTACTGTAGACTTAATTAAGTCATGTGTGGCAACAGTCAGCAACCCCCAGACCCTGGGGAAGTAATGATCAGTGCCCCACGTAGACATCTTTATTCATAGTGCTCTAGCTGAGAGCTCTTTCTAAGACTGACCCTGCCTTTGAACTCATCTTTTATCACTAAAATGTGAGAATCTAGAGTACTCTCAATTATGTAAACCTAAGAGCTTTTTTTTTAATCTTCTCTTTTTTGTGTGGTAGTCTTTGTTTTTTGTTTGTTTGTTTGTTTGTTTTTTATTTATTGTTTTAGTACTAGGGATTGAACCCAGGGCGCTAAGTGTGCCAGGCAAGTGTTCTTCCCCCTGCTACATCCTCAGCCCAAGAATTCCCTTAATTTGGTTCTCCCAGGACCTCACGTCTGGTCACTTTCCACAGAAACAGGCTGCAGCAGGTCATGGGATGACCAGAGATGTGGAGGAAATACCTGCCTTATCTCCTCAGCAGCTATGCTTTCCTCCCCACCTATTCATATTTGGATTTCTTGATAATATAGTTTTTGTTTTGTTTTGGTTTGGTTTTGTTTGGTTTGTTTGTTTTGTTTTGAGACAGGGTCTCACTCTGTATCCCAGGCTGGTCCTGAACTCACTGGTATAGCCCAGGCTGGCCTTGGACTCAGAACAGTCCGCCTGCCTCATCCTCCCCAGTGTTGAGATCACAGGCATGCACCACCACACCCAGATTTACGTGGTGCTCGGGAATTGAACCCAGGGCCTTATGCTTGGTAGGCAAGTGCCATTCCTCCAGCCCCATGCGATTATAATAGATTTTTTTTTTTCACATTTGCTTACTACCTTACAATGTGTGAAGTGCTATACTCATAGAACATTAGTTTGAGTTTGAATTTCTTGAAGGACATGAGGGAACAGATTTGAGGATTGGTTGAATATTGAAGAGAACAAAGCTTTGCATTGTGTGTCAGTGACACCTGCCAGGCAGCTGTGAGAGTGGACCCGCACACGTGTGGGGAGGTGGAGCTGTGCGGGCCAGAGCTTACGTGTCTAGAAGAACCTTAGCATTTGGTAACAAAAAGTCAATACACTTGTTCAGACTCGGCTTTTTTGTTGTGTTTTGCTTTTGTTTGAAGTTCAGATAGTCCCCCCCTTCTCTCTCCCTCTCTTTCTCTCCCTCCCTCCTCCACTCCCCCCCCCCCTCCACGCACGCATTGCAAATGCACATGACCTATAAAACTGAGTCCTGAGTAACTGTTAGGTGATGTTCCCTGTTCAGTTTCAAGATACATGACATCTTCTACTGAGGAGTAAGGTAAGCCTTTTCTGACTGAAGTTCTTGCATCAGCCACATAAATAGTAGTGGAAAATAAAGAACAGCCTGCTCGCAAACTCTCAGGCCCAGCAAGATGATCCCGTCCTCTCTCCCTTGGCAGGTAACAGTGGAGGGAGCCGCTATGCCGCAGGAGGCGGCGGTACCGGCAGCATTGGAGCTGGGCAGCCCTGGCAATTTGGTGGAGGAATAAACAGTGTCTCTTACTGCAATCAAGGATGTGCAAATTCCTGGCTCGCTGATAAGTTCTGTGACCAAGCCTGCAATGTCTTGGCCTGTGGGTTTGATGCTGGTGACTGTGGACAAGGTATATTACCATAAGAACATATAAAAGTGAAGGGGTAAATCTTTGACAAGAAGAGGAGCTTTGGGATTGTTGTCATTATTTAAAGAAATTGTCCTGGTGTGTCCTTTTTGCAGTCTTGTTTCAAAACTAAGTTAATTCAAGGGGGCATAAATCTTTAGCAAATAGTAGACACTTAAGGCATATCTCTTTCTGTTTCTGCTGTCACCAGATTTTTCTTCTCAGGCGAAACAGATTTATCCAGCTGAAAATATATAGTAAAGATTTAATTTGAAAACCGTAAAACAATGATTATTTAAATAGGGACTTAAGCACTGGATCTTGTTTATAGCTTATTGATGGCAGTCGTTTTGGCAGGAAGCTTTTCTCAGGTAGACGAGTTAGGAATTGATACTTGGAATTTAATGTTAAATATGCCATATTTCTATCATGAGTCAGGGTCAGTATGAATGCCTCAGAGTGTAAAATGAGCCATATAGCAGCAGCTATTGTATTACCATTTTGAATCATTTTAAAATCACTCTTAAAAAGCAAAAACTCATACAAAGAATTAAAAGAAAGGCAAGTTTTTTTAAAACTAGGTTTTTGCTTTTTTCCTCCAGATCATTTTCATGAATTGTATAAAGTAACTCTTCTCCCAAACCAGACCCACTATATTATCCCAAAGGGCGAGCGCCTGCCGTATTTCAGCTTTGCAGAAATAGCCAAAAGAGGAGTTGAAGGTTCCTACGGCGACAGCCCGATAATTCGACATGCATCCATTGCCAATAAGTGGAAGACCATCCACCTCATCCTGCACAGCGGGATGAATGCAACCACCATATACTTCAATCTCACATTTCAAAGCACAAATGATGATGAGTTCAAAGTCCAGCTAACAGTGGAGGTGGACACAAGGGAGGGACCAAAACTGAACTCTACAACCCAAAAGTCGTACGAAAACTTGGTGAGCCCTGTAACGCTGCATCCAGAAGCAGAAATCATTTTTGAGGATATTCCTGAAGAAAAACGCTTCCCAAAAGTCAAGAGGCATGATGTTAACACAACAGGGAGGTGGCAGCATGTGGTAAAAATCCCAATGGTGAATACTTCACTTCTTCCCATGGAGGCCCAGGAGAGTCTCCGTAGCCTGGACTTACAGCTGGAGCAGGGAGATATCACTCTGAAAGGGTACAATTGGTCCAAGTCAGCCTTGCTGAGCTCATTTCTGCTGAGCTTACAGAGCTCTAATGTAAGAAATCGAGCTATAATCACAAATAAAATAAACGACAGCAGTGAAGCCCCTGTGGAAAAACTGGTTCCCATGAGCCCAGGCAACTTAGCAGGTTCTCAAAGACTGTCCTGGTCAACTTTTCCAGTGGGGAAAGTAGAAATGAATGCACACCACCAGGATCAGAACCCACCCCAGGTCTTAGAGACCAAAATAAGTTCTAAACTACATACTGTGGCCCAAAGTATAGGTGGGGGTATGTCCAGAGAAAAGCTCTCATCTCCCACTATTTCACCAGGAAACCTTGTGACAAAAGAAAGGGAAATTGCAGGGAAAGAAGAGAAAAACAGAATGGAGGAGAACTTCAAAGATCACATAGGTGCCCATGAAGTCGTGCCCGGAAGGAAGTTGCAGCAGCACTCCACGGAAGGTTACTTGGGATTTTTACCCTGGGAGAAAAAAAAATATTTCCAAGATCTCCTTGATGTAAGTTTGATCCATCCTTACCTTATTCTTTATCCTGAACAGAAAGATTAAATAACCTTCTAAGTGATACCAGTAATAACCGTAATAGCAGTGTTTCTCTAGCACAACTGTGTCGCCCACTGGGTGGGGTGCTGATCTTACATGATTTGATGGCCATATCCCAGTGACTCTAATAATAAAAATGCCGGAGGAATGTATTTGCCATTGTCATCCCCATTGACAGTTCATGTAACAGGACTAGAGTGAGGGTTTAGCCTGGGCCAGAGGCTGCAGAGGCAGCCCAGCAGGGGTGGCACAGGACTCTACCAGATGTGTCAGGTCCAGGCTCTTCCTAGCTTTGCTGATGGCAAAATCTGAGGTTCGGGTGAGTGCGTTGGCTGCTCCAGCAGCACAGCAGCAGCTGGTCTGAGCCAAACGTCTTCTCTGGCTACAACCTCCATCGTGCCCCGGTGCCATCTGCATGGCTCTCAAATACTGTCACAGCACTAAATGCTGAGGAAGATGTGACAGTAGTATCTGGTTAGAGACCCATGGGGGAGACGGACTTGTGGACAGGTAACTGTCACAGGAGCTCTGTGTCTCTGCCAAGGCATGGGCAAGGAGCTCCAAAGAAGTGCTGCAGGGCACTGCCTGTGGTGCTGTGGAGGGTACCGGCAGGGAAGTAGCGAGCCAGCCTTTGACAAGTGGGGGGCCAACACAGGACAAGCCCCAGGGTCAGTCTGGGATGTGGAGAAGCACACCCATGGGCACATGGTAGATGGAGAGGAAGGAGGGTGAGGAGTGAGCTCATGAGGTGTTGACTCTTCAGTGAGTGACAGATGGTGGAGTTCCTGCCCAGGCTTATTTCCACTCTCCTTTCTGTTCTTTCTTTCTTTTTCTCTTTCTTTCTTTCTTTCTTTCTTTCTTTCTTTCTTTCTTTCTTTCTTTCTCTTTCTTCCTTGGAAAAAAATTTACAGAAGTACTGCTATTTGCTAGTGGTAAAAATGGCAAACATTGTAAAAGTATACCATGGAAGGAAAAGGAAGGTCTTTCTTCCTCCGTGTCTCCTGTTTAGATAACCACTCTGCGTAGTTTATTGGATATCCCTTTAGTACTTTTATAGGCATGTGAACATGCAAGTTACAATTTCTGTTTTGCTACAGTGGAGTTACACTATGCATATTCTTCCTGTAGTTATCTCTGGATTTAGTAGCATGCTGCCGGCACACTACCCTGTCGGTGCCGCTATTCTTTGTCACAGCAGCTAGTTGTCTCTGGTGTTTTGCATTTACAAATAGTATTATTATAAGTATTTGTGCGTGCGTGCGTGCGTGCGTGCGTGTGTGTGTGTGTGTGTGTGTGTGTGTCTTAGATCTGAGTAAGTTTTTATTTCTGTGGGTAGAATTACTAGGTCAGTGTACGGGAATGGTGCTTGTCAGCTTTCAATACGTCCTAAGACATTGCCGCACTCACCACCACAGGCAGTGTATAGCTGTGCTTGCTGCTCATCGACACTGGCCAAGGTCAGTGTTTTTACATTTCTGTCAATTTGGGAAGCAAAAATATTTTCTCTTCAGTAAATTTGGATTATTTATTTGGAATTCTGTTCTAATTTGATCTTTGCCAATTTTCTTTGGCCTTTTAGTTCTGCCTCTCTATTTATTTATTTATTTATTTATTTATTTATTTATTTATTTATTTTTAAGGCACAGCCTTTCTCTGTAGTCCAGGCTGGCCCTAAACTCAGACTCACTGTGTAACCCAGGCTGGCCTCAGATTCTCAGCAAGTCTCCTGCTTCAGCTTCCTGAGTACTGAGATTACAGACATGCAACACCACACCTGGCTTATGTGGTACTGGAAAGTCGAATCCAGGGCCTTGTCAAGTATTCAAATGCTGTGCTGTTCCTCTAGCCCCTGGTTCTACCTCTTACTAGTTTTAATTTTGTAATAGTAACACCATGATATGGTGAAATTCTTGTTTCTAGTCTGGGTTTAGAACTCAGCGTTTGCTGCTCTGATATATGTCATCAACAGAAATAGCTTTCTACTGAAAGTACTGTCAAATTTGTATGTAAATCTTTCAAATGTTGTATTGCATTGGCTTTGAGATTTTCTGGTCAATGGCCAATCCATGAAGAGCACCCTGTAACTAGTCCCCCATCACACGAGTGCTGTTCCCACACCAGCATCAATCGGTCCACTGCCATCCACTTTAGTTCTGCTCTGGAGATCCTCAAAGTGACACGATAGCTTGACTTCCCTTGCTCTCGTGGTTTCGTGATTGGTGACATGTTATCACCACACCATGTGACATGGTGCTTTTATCTCTTACTCAGGAAGCCCACCTTGCACTAACCATGCTGTGTTGCGTGGAATCCTTTTAGGAAGAAGCATCTCTGAAGACTCAGTTGGCATACTTTACTGAGAGCAAGCATGCCAGGAGGCAACTGAAAGATACGTTTGCAGACTCCCTCCGGTATGTAAACAAAATTCTCAACAGCAAGTTTGGATTCACATCTCGGAAAGTCCCGGCACACATGCCTCACATGATCGACCGTGTCGTGATGCAAGAACTACAGGATATGTGAGTTCTGCTGGGTTTGAGTTGGTTATCCTGCATTAGAGCTGGGGCTCCTTGCGCTTTGTGTATCTGCCATGCTAAGTGGACAGCGCTAGTATTCAGTGATGACATTGTTAAAGGCATCACCTAAATAAGCAGGAAGAAAAAAGTGCAGTTTTCACAAATGTAACCTATATTTGTACCAGTCAGGGCTACTTACATGCTGTATTTGGACAGGTTCCCTGAAGAATTTGACAAGACGTCCTTTCACAAGGTACGCCATTCTGAGGACATGCAGTTTGCCTTCTCTTACTTCTATTACCTCATGAGTGCAGTTCAGCCACTGAATGTATCGCAGATCTTCGATGAGGTTGATACAGACCAGTCTGGTGTCTTGTCCGACAGAGAGATTCGAACACTGGCTACCAGAATCCACGACCTGCCTTTAAGCTTACAGGTGTCATATTGTTCTAGTCTAAACTTTGTGACATTTTAAACAAAAATTATAATTCTGACAATATCTCTCCTATCATGTGTTTCAGTTTAATGCAGGTAAAAATAAGTTTTAATACTTAATGTGGGAGGGCTTGAGGAATGGCTCAGCCGTTAAAGCGCCTGCCTAGCAAGTGCTGAGTTAAGCGCTAAGTACCTGAGTTTGATTCCCCAGCACCACATAAGCTGGACATGGTGGTACACGCGTGTAATCCCAGCACTTGGGAGGCTGAGACAGGAGGATTGCCGTGAGTCCTAGGCCAACCTGGGCTCCATAGTGAGTTTAGGACCAGCCTGGGCTGCAGAGTGAGACCTTGTTTCAAAAAAAAAAAAAAAAATTAATGTGGGAGTTCAAAACTAGTCCATGTGTCCAGGATTAGAACCATGTTTGAAGTTAGTACTGTATGAGATTACTTTTTCTAGGGACTTATGTTGTATTACATGGGAAATGCCCAGAGAGTCGGTACTAGCATGTAAGATTCTCATGGCAAGTTCACAAAATGCTGTCAAGCAAAGCTGGCTGGGGAGTTCAGCCAAGCCACCCTCCATCATGGTGCTTGCTAGCTGCAGGACTAGGAAATGCACCAACAGAGTGGCACAAGTCCCTCAACCAACACTGTGTAACCTGGGTGGCCCACAGGCCAATGTGTGCTACTTTAAGATGAAGATGAGGGGCTGGTGGAATGGCTCAGTGGTTAAAGCTCTTGGTTCTATTAAGTCAAGCGCTAAATACCCGAGTTCCATTCCCCAGCACCACATAAGCTGGGTGTGGTGGCACACGCCTGTAATCCCAGCACTAAGACTAAGAGGCTAAGACAGGAGAATTGCCCTGAGTCCAAGACCAGCCTGAGCTCTGTAGTGATTTCAGGACCATTCTGGGCTACAGAGTGAGAACTGTCTCAAAAAAAAAAAAAAAAAAAAATAGATGAAGGTAAAATATTTGTGTGTGCATTGTCTCATTCTGCTTTTTAAGGTTTTCTTTATGCTTAAGAATCATTATCAAAGAAACTTTTTAAGGTAGTGTTGAAAAGGTTTTTTTGAGATTTTACATAACTTATATTTTTATAATCACAGTCGTTACTTCTGATGCATATAACAGGCTTATCTTTTTGTTTTTCTGTGTTAGGATCTGACTGGTCTGGAACATATGTTAATAAATTGCTCAAAAATGCTTCCTGCTAATATCACTCAGCTGAACAGTATTCCACCAACTCAGGAAGCATATTATGATCCCAATCTGGTAAGTGACCTGGCTTCCTTTTATGTACAACAGAAAGTGTATCCTTATCAGGTGTTATTTCCACCATTTGTGGCTGGCACACAGAAAGAAGAAGCAGGCTCTGAGTTTACATGTCTTTGGTGGAAAGCACTAGCCGTGATAACCCAAAGTCATGTCTTGCTGTAGACTCTGTCAAGCTGATGAAGATGTGAACTGATATTTACATTAGCGGCCTAGATTCCAGAAGCAGATGTCCTAGTCACTGAGGAAGACAAGACGTGGCCCGAGTGTGTTCTCATTGGCTAGGGAGAACAATCTTGAATTTAAACATCAACCAAAGAAATATGGCATAGTACTGGCTCCATCCTTCCTGATCTCACTGTTGGGGCAGTGGATGCCTTGGGATGCCCCTTGTCCAAAGGAATTGGAAGATTGTTGGTTGTAAGAGACAGTACATCTCAGAGATGTTAAAAATGTGAGAATAAGTGTGTATCTTAGGATTGATGAAAGGGTACAATATACAACATAAATAGTGACACAGTGATTACGGTTAATTTTTACTGTCACATGGAAAAATGCTTACAAAATAATGTGAGGTGGGGTGCACAGTATGACCTGAATGGTGGAGACTCCAGATGCCCTGTTCCAGTCCCTCTGCACAAACACAGGACACATATATCCCAAATGAAAAGAGGCTAAGCTGCAGATAGCTTTTAACATGCTTTGCTTTTTTCTTTTCTTTTCTTTCTTTGTTTCTTTTTTTTGTTTGTTTTTTGTTTTGTTTTGTTTTGTTTTTGTTTTTGAGACAGGGTCTTACTCTTTAGCCCAGGCTGGTCCTGAGCTCACTCATGTAGCCCATGCTGGCCTTGGACTCAGGACAATCTGCCTGCCTCAGCTTCCCAAGTGTTGGGATTACAGGCATGCGCCACCACTCCCAGCTTTATGTGGTGCCGGGGAATTGAACACAGGGCCTCGTTTTTGCAACGCAAGCGCTTTAACAGCTGTGCCATTCCTCTCTAGCCCCGTAACATTCTTTTCTTGTACTAGTATTTTCTATTATAAATAATTTTTTGCTCTTATAACCAGAATGAAAGGTTATTTTGAAAAATTTAGTGTCTTGCAAATCTTCAAGTGATTTGTAAGTGGCTTATCACTGACTGCAGATCAAAGACTTAAAAATAACTGTAGAGAAGAGTTACCATTTAAACACTGATGTAGCATTCACCAGTCACATCAGGGGTTGCATTTCCCAGAGCATCCAGGGAAGCCCCAGGACTGGGAGCCTCCGCAGGGCATGTGGCCCACCTGGTGAGAAAGGTCAGCACAGCATGTTGTCAGAGCATTTGAACAGAGTGTAAGTGTCAGGTCGTGGGGAGTTTAGATTAGCCTGTGACTGAGCAGTGCTCCTGAAAGCTAGTTCTCCAGAGACTCTAAAACTTAAAATGATGAAGTCAATAAAATTGAGATAGAGCATTCAGATTCAGCCTCAACCTTAAAGGAAGTAGCACCCTGTTGGTCCCAGAGGTCCCATGCAGAGCTGCCTGCAGTGGCTGGTGATACCAGGGAGGCCCACCTGTGTGCCTCGGGTTTCTTCTGCATCTTTGGTTTAATCCTGAGTTCTCTAAGTTTCTGAAAAATGCTTGTAAACTCTAGACTGTTATATAAATGTCAGTAGTTGTTTTTCAGCATGTTCTTTATCATTAAAAAGTTATAAATATGAGTACAGTGGGTATTTTTCTTGCCTCTAGAGGGAATAAAGTCATTTCCATACATTAGAATCAGATTGCAGAGAGCCTGAAATCCTAGCGTAGCTTCTTGGGAGACTAAGGCAGGAAGATCTAAGTTTGAGGTCAGCCTAGGCAACTTGTGAAACCCTGCCTCAAAATTTTTTAAAAAGCCAGATATGGAACTCAGTGGTAGAGGACTTGCCTAGGATGCATGAGACCTGGGTTCAGACCCCAGTGCCACAGAAATAAAAAGAAGGAAAGAAACAATTGTACAAGCTAAAAAAATTCTCAGTTATAAGGCTTTAAAGACAAGAATTCTTTTCTGATTTCCCAAAATTTAATTATCCCAATGCTAGTATAGGTAATATGGTCAGCTCTAAATCATCCAGAGGTCAGCGATTCATGCAAAATTTATGTAGTTGACAAGATGATTAAATTTCTGCCTGTTACCTGGAATTTGGACACCTCTTTCTTCATGAGAGGGAAGGCAGGCATTGAGAGCCCCAGGCTACCCTCACCTGTCTCTCCCTACATCTTCGTGGTGGGCACCCGGAGTCTGGCCACGACAGAGGGAGCAGTGGGAGGCATGCCAGGCTCCTGGGCTGCTCTGTCCTGGCGTGGCTCTGGACTGAGCCCTTGGGTCTTCATCTCCTTGGGGACAGTGTGGGGATGTGCCGAGAGGCGCCGGCTTGGCATGCGTGCGTTCGCACTCGCACGTCTCTCCCCACTTTTGCCTCATGCCTGTCCTCTCGCTGTCTCTTTCCTCCTCTCTCTTTTCCTTTTCTCTTGCTCTCCTGGGGCTCCTAGCAGGACTTCACTCTCCCGAGACTGACTTACAGAGAACTGGTAGAGCATGTCTGTCTCTGTGCAAAGGTGACATGTGCTTAGGAAAAGGCTGCCCCTTCTGCCTGTGACCACCAGGGTGGGACTGTGGAGAGTCCAGGGGTTGACTACAGAGGCACAGCTCATGTGAGCAGAGCGGTTGAGTGCCAGATTCCCAGCTCCACATTTACAGTGGGCACATAACCTTTGAGAGCCGAGAAGTGAGGCTGCTTTGCAGAGGGCTACCATGTCAGCTAGGCTCGCGAGATAGACTAGCTGGGCGTAAGCAGTGGGGCTCATCGTAGCCTGAGTCTGCTTGCATGAGCTCACCCATGGGTGCTAATTACAGTAAGATGAAGGAAACACCTTCTGTTCAGACAGTGAGAGTCACAGGTTGGTTTAGGAGTATTGTGTAGACCAGCTCATGATATTTTGTTAGAAATTAATTTTTAAAAGAAACTGTAGTACCATATAGAGGATGTTTTAATATGGTGTAATGTATGATTAAAGTAAAACTATTAGTGCCAGATGTGATTGCACATGCTGTAGTCCTAGCACTTGGGAGGCTGAGGCCTCAATTCAGGGCCATCCTGGGCTACATAGTGAGTTCAGGATCAGCCTGGACTACAGAGTGAGGGAGTGAGACCCCTCCGTGTCTCAAAAAAGAAATTTATCAAAACAAGTAACTGTACAGTGGCTGTAACATACCAGTGTGATTTTAAAAAGTATAGTATTAAAATATTTGCCTTGATTCCGAGTCTTGCACCTGAGGTGAGTGCCTTGCTCACTTGCTCGTGTCCCGGTGCTGCTGGTGTCTGACCTGTTTGTACTTTCTCACAGCCACCAGTTACTAAAAGTCTGGTGACCAACTGTAAGCCAGTAACTGACAAAATCCACAAAGCATATAAGGACAAAAACAAATATAGGTAAGTAGTACACACATTCTCTCTCTCTCTCTCTCTCTCTCTCTCTCTCTCTCTCTCTCTCTCTTTAATTTAAGAGTAATTAGAGAGGCCCTAATGTCTTCATGATTTTACAATGTCTATTAAGCATTCTCTTAAAATGTATGTAAGATGGCTGTCTTCAGCCATTCTTTGGATGTTGAGAATGCTAAAGTTTTAAAAAATGCTTTTCCTGTTGAAGTTTTGTTTTTTTCTGTCCACATAAATATTTTAACTCCAAATATATTTTTGACAATTAGGTTTGAAATCATGGGAGAAGAAGAAATCGCTTTTAAAATGATCCGTACTAATGTTTCTCATGTGGTGGGCCAGTTGGATGACATAAGGAAAAACCCCAGGTACAGATTTTTAAAAATTATCTGACACATGCAGATAAACAGTACACGAGGTGGCGGGACCAGAGAGAGAGAGGGACTTGTGTCAGCTTGGAGCAGATGGAGGTGAGGATGTAGCTCAGCAGGTGTGCACGTGGCTGGTATGTGCAGACCACCTCTGGATTTAGTCCCCAGCACAGGCGAAATGAAATTACTGCATTTGGAATACAAAGAAAGGCTCAGTGGGGAAGGTGGAGTTCGAGCTGAGGGTGGACTGAGGGATGGATTGTGAACTGAGGAGGTCTCCATACAGAGGGACTAGCTTAGGCTCTCAGACTGTGTGGCATGAGCTGTTCAGTGAGGCCAGAAGGCAGGCTGTGTCATGGGTTGGTGAGGCTGGCCGCTGGCATTCTCAGGATTTCTCAGAAGGTGCCTCCATAGTACTTGTTTTGGTGCTTAGATTTATCTTCACAATTCAAAGTACACTTTAGGCTAGGCCTAGTGGCATAGGCCTGTAATCCCAGCACTTTGGGAGGCTGAGGCATAGGGATTACAAGTTACAGCCCAGCCTGGGCAACATAACTTACTGAAACCCTATCTCAAAACATCAAAAATAAAAAATGGGCTCAGAGTGTAGCTTACCATGACAGCTCTGGGCTTGATTCCAGTACCACAAAAAACAACCAACCAACCAAATAAATAAATAAATAAACAAACCCAACTAAACAAACTTTAGATGAGCTTTGTGGAACAAGAAATAGTGCTATAAATGTGAAGAGTCCCAGTAAACTCCAGCCATTTTTTGGATGAATAGATTTTCAAGTTTATATAAGCTTTGAAAGTTTCTTAATCTGGTTCTCACTATTGTATTGGCTGGTTTGGTAAAAACAGGTTATAAACCTCATTCATGAGATTTCTGCTTTTTAGGTCTTGAGGCATATGTAGCTCCATAGTTAGAGTGCTTGCTTTGCATGCACCAGGTCATGGACTTGATCCCCCAGCACCACATAAAAATTAGCTGGGCTTGGTGGTGCATGCCTATAACCTCAGCACAAGAGAGGCTGAGGCAGGAGAATTGCTGTGAGTTGGAAGCCAACCTAGGCTACAGCGCAAGATCCTGTCTCAAAACTAACAAAATATTCAGTCAGTTAACTACATTTATTGTGTGCTTAACTCAGGTTGCACTAATGGGAAGTCTTTTTGAAATTAACTTAAAGCTGCTTCAAAATTATCTGTGCTACCAACAGCAGTCAGTGCTGGTGAGGCTGTAGGGAAAAAGGAATCCCCCCTGCACTGCTGGTGGGAGTGTAAACTGGTACCGCCACTATGGAAAGCAGTATGGAAGTCTCTCAAAAGACTGGAAATAAATATCCCCTTCAATCTAGCGATACCTCTTCTGGGAATTTTCCCCAAAGAGTTAAAAACAAAATATCACAGAGATACATGTATACCCATGTGCATAGCAGCACAACTAACAAGAGCTAAAATGTGGTAGACACCCAAATACCCATCAACAGGCCAATGTATACACACAGTGTGGTATTATACACAATGGAATACTTCTCATCTATAAAGACAGATAGGTTGGAGGCTTTTGTAGGTAAATGGAGGCAACTTAAGACTATCATGCTTAGTGAAGTGAGTCAGAAGCAGAAGGTGAAATACCAAATAGTTTCTCTGATATGAGAAACCCAGATCACAATTATTTCATAGATTTATTGTGGGGAATAATGGGAACTAGAGGGGCAGGGGAGGGAGTTGGAAGGTTGAAAAGGGATAAGGTAAGGATTTGTAATTTTTCCATGATATGTATGTGCACAAAATACTCAAGATCAATGTAAACTTTATGTATTGCACTTATATATATCAACAAAATGGGGAAAGTTATCTGTGCTAGTTCTCTTATAGGAATTTTTAAAGCAAAATTTGACAGAGCATTTATTACCCTCCTGGAGAATCATATTGGCAGATATACCAACTTGGGACAGAAATCAACATTTTTTTTGAGACCTGGTCTTACTCTGTGGTCCAGGCTGATCCTGAACTCCCTGTGTAGCACAGGCTGGCGTGGAGCCTCAGCCTCCCAAATGCAGAAATCCACTCTGAATACACTTGGAATGCGCATTTCTTCCTTATTTTGGTAGATTACAATCGTGCTTATGATGACCAGTAATCCAGCTCTCTCTTCTTTCAGAAAGTTTGTTTGCCTGAACGACAACATTGACCATAACCACAAAGATGCCCAGACCGTGAAGGCCGTTCTCAGGGATTTCTATGAGTCCATGTTCCCCACACCTTCCCAGTTCGAGCTGCCCCGAGAGTATCGAAACCGTTTCCTTCACATGCATGAGTTGCAAGAATGGTAAGTGTTCCTGTTCCCATGTGTGTGTATGCACCCTCGTGTACATGAATGGATGTGTTTCTATATTTTAGAATAATGGAATTTCTTTAATATGTTATTTGCTGTATAATTTTTTTATAAAAGTACATTTTAAATTATTTTACAGTTTTGTTTTGTTTTGTTTTGTTTTTTTGAGACAGGGTCTTGGTCTGTAGTCCAGGCTGGTCCTAAACCCACTGTGTGGCCTGGGCTGGCATTGAACTCACAGCAATCCTCTTGCTTTAGCCTTCCAAGTACTGGGATTACAGGTGTGTACCACTATACCCAGTTCGGGAATTGAACCCAGGGCCTTGAGCTTGTGAGTCAGGTACTTTAACCACTGTGGTATGTCCCTAGCCCTTGTCTTTTCCTTTTTTGAGACAGAATCTTGCAACGTAGGTTACTTTGTGAGGTTGCTTTGAACTTAGAGTGTATCTCACGCTGAACTTCCAACTTTTGATCCTCCTGCCTCAGCCTCCCATGTGCTGAGATTACAAATGTATGCCACCACAACCTGGCCTTTTTATTGCATTTAATACTTGAAAAACATTTTCTGGCATTTAAAGGGATTTGAAAAAAATGTAACTGGGTTTTGTTGTTATATGTTTAACTGAAATTTCATATATACAGCTGTTCATTGACCACTGTATAGCAGGGAACTTGGATGTACAGATGGTCAGGGCATCATGGCTGCCAACCTGACCCCATGGGGAGGTCACTCACTGAAATAGGCATAAACCTGGAGAGGAATTAGGAGCTAGGAGCTGTGCTCAGAGCCTTTGCACCCATACTGCCAGGCCAGCTTTTAGAGCCAGCAGTGAGGCTGCATGGATAATGAATGGAAGACTGATATTTGGATAAGTGTTGCTCTGAAGTTTTCTGATAGAATTGTAAAGGGTGAAAACAAGCATCAGGAATGACATTTTTAAAAAATTGAAATGAAAGTCATATGACATACACCTCACCATTTCAAAGTGTGTAATTTGGGGCCTTTGATGCTTTCACAATGTTGTGCTGTATCTCTCTAGTTTGAAAATTTTTCCATCACTCCAGAAGGATAGCCCAGACCCGTCAGTCACTGCTCCTTCTCTTTACAGCCCAGGAAGCATTAATCTGTCATTTCTTTGTATGGATTTTCCCTGTCCTGATGTTTCTTATAGAAGAAATCATACAACATATAATCTTGTATGTCTGTCTTTTTTCACTTAAGGGTGTAGCATGTTGATATTGATGTAACTTGGGTTTCCATGAGGAGTTCCCAGCCAGAGTCATAGGAGTGGGCTGGAAGGAGTGGGCTTTACGTAAGTCCTCTAACAGTTGTCTAGGTGCAGGTACCCTCACAGAACAGAGAGGGGGCCTGTGTGTGTGGAGACAGGCATCTTGGCTCATGAAGGGGTTGAGGTGGGGGAGAAACCTGGGGGTCTTGGTGGAGCCCAGCTGAGCACACCTGCTGAGCTCTGTCAGCAGCCCTGCCAACATGGTAGCTCCCCTTTTCCTTGAGTACCTGCTGTCGACCCGGTACTGTGCTGGGCAATGTCTGTACTCTCTGCAATTAAAGCTACTGTTGAGTATGTGCCCAAGCTGACAGAGCTGGCGTTAGGGTTTAGATCTGCAATGTGAGCCTCCTATTTGGAAAGTGGTTCAATTATGGGTTTATCCCATTGCTTTCCTGCGCTGTTGTGAGGATCCCAGGGGCATGGCCTGGAAAGGTAACTCCCTCTTGAGCTCCGCCCTTCATCGTTCTGTTTCCCGTTGCCATCCTGTGAGCAGCCTTTCTCCAGGGGGCTCTCTGCCAGTCCTTCCGCCATTGCCAGGCACCCATGAATGGACTGAGGCCTCCTGAAACTGTGAGCTAAAATAAACTTGCCTTAAGTTGTGAGTGTCTGGTATTGTTTCCCAGCAACGAGAAAGTCACTAAGACAGCTGGTGAGCCACAAATCCAGCCTGACTTCCAGTGCTGTGCACATTACTCCGTATCCCGCAGCTGCTTCATATGCTTTCTTCATCTTTTATCCTACTGCCATTGCCAACGTTTAATTAGAAAAATAATTTTAGCTTTGGACTTACAAATTTTGACCCTTTCCCTGCCTCCTTGGGCCAAAAGCTAAGAATGCAAAGGTGAAAAGTGTAGAGCATCAGGCCCAAGGTGCTCACAGTCTTTCAGCAAAGCGCCAGGCACATGGTTGTGGTGCAGCATGTCAGGCGTGACAGGAAGGGATTTTTGAGAAGGAATCGGCAGACAGTGCCATATTGAAAGAATTCCCTGTGTGCAAGTTGGATAAATGGCACCATTAGCTTGTATGCTGCTGATGCCTATATTTATTCTTAGGAGAAGTTGGTTCTGAATTAATGGATCTTGTCTGGCAGAAATGGCAAGAAATTTTCACTTTCCTTTAGCTCAAAAGAAAGAGATTTGTAGATTATTCTAGGTGTTAATTTCCCAAATCCGGTTGTGGCTAAATTTTACCTTTAATGGCCCACTTGACTAGGAGAGGAGTAGGCTTAAGAGCAGCTTGGGAGGACCATGGTCCCTGTACTGTGCAGGTTACGTGGATGAGGATGTTCTTGGAAGTCCCCTGCTCTGGGGCTCTTGGTTTTTCTTCCTGCTTGGCTCTGTGTCCTCCCTCACTGCTGATCCCTAACCCAACCCTGCTTTCTAGAACCCTGTTCTGTTTCTGTCATGAGTTCCTGTCACCTGTGTACCCCATTCCTTTCCCATGTATGACACTTTCTGTACTGTACAGCAGTTTGTCTCTCCTGGTGAAGTCTGAGTCCTTTACAGGGAAAAAGCTGGTGTCTTGCTGGCCTCTTGAGTGCACAGTGCCTCCCCGGCACATAGCAGGTGCTCAGCCTGCCTGCCTAGGCAGCACTTTGGCCAGCCATATTGTAGTTTGAGCTTCTTAGCTCTTTAAGTCGCACGTGTCTGAATGACACTCTAGACATTGGGCAATGTCCAGAGTGTTATTCAGACCAACAATCACAACAGTGGAGCTTGTTGTGATCGTATTAACAAATGTAAGAAATTCAGGAAAGAGCTGGAGGAATAGCACAGCAGTTGGAGCACTTACCTAGCAAGAATGAGGCCCAGGATTTGATCACCCAGTGCCACATAAGTGGGGTGTGGTGCCTCAAGCCTATAATCCTAGCACTTGAGAGGCATGGCAAGAAAATAGCCGTGAGTTCGAGGCCTGGGCTGCATAGTAAGTTCAGGACCAGCCTGGACTACAGAGCAAGGCCTTGTTTCAAAAAAATTTTTAAAATGCAGGAATAAGAGACATGTATGGGAGAGTGTGTCATTCAAGGTAGAGACATCTACTCCCAAATAGTTAAACGTGAGGGTCTGGAATTCAGCAGAGGCTGCCTGAATTTAGGAGTTGTTAGTTTATCTTCCAAATCTTATGTGAAACAATTTTAATTTTGATTGATCCTCAAAATGAATTATTCATTATTTCCAAATTACAGGTAAGAAACTATGTTAAAATCCCTCTATTTAAACCCATGATCCTGCTGTCCCCATATCCAGCTGATTCCACCTTTGGGATATGTGTCCCATTGTGTGTTCATTCTCTTCTTGCTGTGTGAGAGCAGCCCCTCATTTTTTTCTCTTGATTACCTGACTGTCCATCCACCCTTCAGATGGCCACCACACTGTGATTCACACACACACACACACACACACACACACACACACACACACACACATTCTCTCTCTCTCTCTCTCTCTCTCTCTCTCTCTCTCTCTCTCTCTCTCTCTCTCTCTCTCATATTCACTTTTCCCTCCAGCCTGCCATTTAATCTACTTTCCCACTAGCATTTTGCATCCAGACCCCACCCCATGGCCTCCTAAAGGAGCTGTAGTTCCTGCCCGCTCCTGCCCATGGCTCAGCTCTCCCCAGGCCTGAGCTTAGCTCAGCTTGTCCTGCAGGACGGGTGGGCTGTGTCCCATCTCCCTGCTACTGATCCTTGCCCTGCTGAGCCTGGCGCTCCCCCTCTGCCCTGCAAGGCAAAAGGAAACGGGGCCTCACCATGGAGGTGACATCTCTTCCATGAGTGTTGCCCCAGGACTTGGTCTTTGGTAACGTATTTCTGTTTAATGTGGTAATGTGTCAGTGACTCTCTGGGTGTCTGAATACTCTCAGGCAGGAGCCTCATCGAGACTGTCTTGTCTATAGACACAGGAATTTTTAATGGAGTCACTCGGTGAGGGAATAAATGAATATGAATGAACTAATGAGAAGGAATGATTTTTTATAAGTAAAAGTAATTTTTTGAGGACTTCTGCCTGGAATAGCTTTTACTGCTTCAAGTGTAGTATTTAGAGTGCCATAATACCAACTATGAACTTGGGTTGGAAGTGTATACTATGCTCACATTTTAGTTTTGCCCTAGTCAATGGTTTTGTGTCCCACAGAATTGGTTTTATACACTAATACATAGATCATTCTAAGTAATGGCAGTGAGACCATAAACAGAGTTACATATGTGCTTTCTTCTGTCTCTGAACAGGAGGGCTTATCGAGACAAATTGAAATTTTGGACCCATTGTGTACTAGCAACACTGATTATATTCACAATATTCTCATTTTTTGCTGAACAGGTAAGTTTTATGTATTTTACATGGGTGTTAGACAAGATTTCTTTGTGTATTTGTGTATCTTCTAGAAAATGGTACAAATTCACAACCAGAAAAATCAGTGTTTCCCTTTAGTTTATAAGTCAGATGTGTTTTGTATTATTCACGCAGCCTGAACATAACAGCCTCTCCTTCCTTTATCTTGAGTCCAGTACCAGCCTTCTGTTTACCTGGAACTCAGGATTCATTTGCAGATTTAAGGCAAAAACTTAAAAGATCTCACAATTTTAACCAAACCACTGGCTGTAGTCCTGGTGTGTTACTAACATTTTATTTCATTTATTTCATTAGTCTCCCTCTGTAGCCCAGGTTGCTTCTGAACTGTGTGTAGCCCAAACTCATGGCAATCCTCCTGCCTCAGCCTTCAGAGTGCTGGGAGTACAGAATAGGGATTACAAGCGATACACCTGGATAATTTCTATGTAGTACTAGGGAATCAAACCCAGGGCATTGCTTATGCTAGGCATGTGCTCTAATCACTGATGAGAGTCCAGAGACAGGACATGGGGTGAAAATGGCATAAGGGAGTCCTCAGGCTGTATGTACGCAGTGCTCGGAAGAGAAGGATGGAAGGGGAGTGGGTGGCTGGCTGTGTGGGGTCAGCAGCTGCACCCCGGCCTCTGTCACTTCCTGGTGTCACTCGGAGGAGATGGACACCAAGCAGAAGGAAGTCAAGCCTAGATTCTGGAGCTCTGGAATAAATGACAGGGCTTCTGCCACACGTGGGAGGAGATGGGGGAACGGGGTGGGGTAGGTGAGCTGGAAGGCATCTGGCCTCAGCCCCTCTCAAGGCTCGTTTGACACCTTGTTCTCAATATTGGTTCCTCGGGTAGAAAAAAAAAAAAATCTCAAAGCCTCCAAAAGACTGTACCTGCTTTTACAACGGGTCCGTTAAGAAAGCTCAGAGTGTGCGATGAGATGTCCTGGGATGGAGAAGGAGAGGGTCCCTATCTGAAAGCCGCTGCTGAGGTGGGGGAAGTGAGAGGAAATGGAAACAGAAGAGTCCTGCTTCATGCCCCTCATATGCAGACAACAGGGAGCTCCTGAGGCAGGAGGCAGGCCTCTGAGCAGCAGGCACAGGAAGTCTCTGGATTAACCTCCATTATGACTGGAGCTCTGGGGGTCATTCCAGATCCAAACCATGGGAGGGACATGGGACTGTCAGTAAGTTGGATGCGCTTGTATTTTCAACATATGGAAACTTAAAATATATTTTCTGTCTTTTGCTTAGTTAATTGCTCTTAAGCGGAAGATATTTCCCAGGAGGAGGATCCACAAAGAAGCTAGTCCCGATCGAATCCGCGTCTAAAAGATCTTCATTTGAAAACCACCTACCTCAGCATTTACTGAGCAATGTAGAGCTCAGCATCACAGAGGGTCTTTGTGATGTGATCCTCAGCCAGCTTGGCTGGAAGAAGGGAAAGCGTCTGGGTCCGTGCTGGTCCGTGGCGTGAATATAAGCCCAGCCCAGAATTTGTTTCAGCAGCACACGAAACACCTGTGTGTGGGGCAGCTGCGAGCTGACTTTACCCTTCAGGTGTTTGCTCGTGGACCTCTCATCCTTTCTGTGATGTCTCCTTTCTTGCTGACAAGCTGCTGATTTTCCCCCACAGCCATTGCAAGCAAAGCAGTTGCTGTGAGACCCGTCTTTCTACTCCGACACCTTTGGCTGTGGTTTTGTGCTTTTGCTTTTCTTTCTTTTTTTTTTTGTTTCCATTTCCCATTTTTAAAATAAGTAGCTTTTAAGTTAACTACTTATCCTTGCTTCTGAAAATAACAGATCAGGATGTCTGAACATGCTTTTATAGCGGTTATTCAAATATTGCAGGAATGTCACCTACTGTTGGCCAGATCTAAATCATTGATTTGGTTAATGTTAGTAACAAAGCGTTAACTGGTAACTACCGAAGCACGCAGTTTTTGATACCAGAAATGCTTTTGAGCTTTTTTACCTTGGTTCCTGAGAATACTGTGATTTGTGTGCAAGCCTGATTATAAAGGGCTAGAGCTCAGTAGCAGTGCTACTTACCAGATGTAACTATGTTTTGGAAATGTAGATATTCAAACAGAAGTGCCTCATTTCAGGGATGAGTAGTGCGGCCAGCGCTGGTACCTTATCACAGTGTCTGTGTCTAGCATGATCCTTATCAGCGAATTCCAGCAACAGTGTCTCAGTTGGTTTTGTACAGAGCAGTGGTCAACAAACTTTCCCCATAAAAGGCCAGAGAGTAAACAGCTGCAGGACATATGTGCTTCTGTCACATGTTCTTCTGTGTTATTGTTCGGTTTTTATCTTTTAAACTTTCAGAATTGTGAAGCCCATGTTTAGCTTGCAGTCATACAAAAACAGGCCTCCAGTTGGATTTAATCCACAGGCAGGTGTTGTGTTGGCTGACCCTGGGAATTGTCTTTTCATATCTGGGTAAACGCTGCTGTCCAGACGTGGTTTTTCTTATAATTGTACAGTGGTTTTGTGGAGACCCTGTTCCTTGAGTCCTTTTTGAACTCAGACAGGTGTTTTAAATCATAATCCTGAGTATTCTCCCACAGTGGCACACATTTTGTAAAAAAAAAAAAAAAAAGTTGAGGTGTAAATACTGTGTTTGTGCTGTAAAAGTGAATTTCAAAACCTGCAGCCTCGTAAAACATTACTTTGTTCGATGCTTTGATTTTTTAAATCTTTCAGGATGTATTGTTAGCAGCCACGTGGGTGGTCCCATGCTGTGTTGGGCTCATGTGCAGCATGACCAAAATGAAGTGGAAAATAGGGTAAGAGCCAGTCTCAGGATGGGGCCTCACAGAGGAAATATGGGTTCTGAATGAAATTTGTCCAGTGGTAAAAATTCAGTAGGTTAACTGAGTATAAAGAAAACAATTTTTTCTAGAAAGGTTGTTAGGAAATAAACACTTGGGTATAGTGGAGATTTTCAGTTAGATCCGTATGTTACCACTTAAGCAGGAATGGGGAAGTGGGTGGGCAGCAGAATTACAGACTGTCCCCATAGTTACTCAACTCAAGATTCAAGAGACTCGTTAGGACAGAGGAACCTGGGAGCGTGATGAGGACTAGGACTCAGTGAGTGACCTTCTGAATTTGTGAAGCCTTGGGATCATTAGCTCAAATTCTGTAGAAGGCCATTACATGCCTTAGTCCATTTGAAGCACTATACCAAAATATGTGAAACTAGATGATTTATAAATTGATTTTCTCATGGTTCGGGAGGTTAGAAAGTCCCAAGGTCAAGGCATTGACAGTTCAGTTGTCTGTTGATGGCTACTCTGCTTCCAAAATTGTACCTCAGACACTCACTGCCTCCTGAGGGGATGTCCACCATGTCCTCATGTGGCAGGTGGCAGAAGGGCAGAAGGGATGAACTGCCTTCAATAAGCCCTTCTATAAGGGTCCCTGCCTTAGTTAGTTTTCCTTTGCTGGGACAGAACACCCAACAGCCACAACTTCAGGGAAGAGAGATTTTTTTTTTTTTTTTTTTTTTTTTTTTTACAGTTTCAGAAGGTCAGAGTCCATATCCTGCTGGGCGGCTAGAAAATGATGGAATTTTATGGCAGGGCTGAGACCAGAGCTGGAAACAGAGATCCTCATGGCAAGGCAGAACAGAGCCAAGTCCTGGAGGAAGCGTGGAGCTACCCTTCCATGTCAGGCCCCAAGCATTCACCCCGTACAGCTAGGCTCCACCCCCCAGTAGTACACAGTATCCGTGAGTACATAAGGCTTTCTGGGAATGCTCCAGATCCAAACCACAACAATACCTAATACCCTAGCCTCTTCCTAAAGGCCTTACCTCTTAAAACCCTTAAATTGGTGATTTAAGTTTCAACATGAATTTTGTAGAGGACAGAAACAATCAAATTGCAGCAGAGTATCCACAGGAACACAGGCTTTTGGGGGACACTCCGGATCCAAACCACCACAGTATCCAACACAAAGACTATACCTCAGTAAGAAACATATTAACACCCGATTGAAAAAAAAAAGCAACAATGTCACTGCCTTCGATACTGTGACAAAATGCCTGACATGAACAAATTAGGGGATGAAAAGTTTATTTTCGTTCGCAGTTTCAGAAAGTCAGTCCATTTGTGGGCAGCTGGCGATGGCAGAGGCAGAGGTGGAAGCAGCTCCTCATAGCTTTGCAAATAGGAAGACAAGTCCTGGAGGAAGAGAGGAAGTAGCATATGCCCTTCCAGGTCCTGTCCTAGTGATCCACCCCTTCGGGGTCCAGTGTCAGTGTTCTGCCCCTCCTAGGTTTAAGCCCCTAATCCACCACATGCCTGTAATCTATCGTCCACCACACACCTGTCTTCCATCCCACACCTATATTCCACCACAGGCCAATAACCCACCCCTCCAGACCAGGCCCCATCTCTTAACAGGCCAGGGTTCCATAGATATCCATAACATCCAAATGCACAAGACTTTTGGGGAACATTCCAGACCCAAACCACAACAGCCACATGAGGAAACAAATACATGGCCAGTAATCATTAAATATGCATACTTCTAGGAGTGATTTGAGAAATATAAAACAAAGAAATACCATCTTACACCCACTAGAATGGCAAAATTGTGACAATATGGAATGATGGATGCATGTAACAGGAGGAGTTCATTCTTTGGGGTATCATTGGAACATAGTTTAGCATTACTGAACATGGTATAGCTTTGTCATCCCCAAACCTTCTGGTACCAGGGCATGGTTTAATTGAAGACTAGATTCCCACAGGACTGGGGTGGGGGGAGGATACCACACCCAGTCTGCCGTAGGTTTCTTGGAAGGTGGCTTTGAAATGGCCAGCTGGGGTGGGGGTGAGGGGTGGGAGATTTGTGAGGTGTGGAACTCCACCTACATCAGATCAACAGTGGTGTTAGAACCTGATAGGACCCTGAGTTGAATTCCCTAGCATCAACTAAGGCCTGGTGGCACATGCTTGTAAGCCCAGCACTCAGGGAGGCTGAGGCAGGACTGCTGTGGGTTTGAGGTTACCATGGACTGCATAGGAAGTTGAGGGCCAGCCTAGAGTACAGAGCAAGATCCTTTCTCAAAAAACAAAACAGACAACAACAACAAATGATAGGAGCACACTGGCAGGAGGCATAGCTTTGCTTTACTGCTCTCTGCCCCCAGCTCATCTGTCTCAGATGCCAGATCCTTCCAAAACTGTGGAGCAGCACTGGTCTGCACCTGAGGACTGGCCCTAGCCTCTGATGGAGCATTTGCGGGGGTGGGTACACTATACAAACTAACACTGGACTCCCTTCCACAGCACGCACAGAGCCTGTAATGACACAGAGTATTCCGATGTGGAATAGCAATACAGAGGAGGAGGCCCCTTGGAAAGGAATTTGCACAGCATTCCAGGTTTTTGTTTTTGTTTTTTTAAAGATAGGGCCTCACTTTGTAGCGTAAGCTGGTACTGAACTCACTATGAGCCCAGGCTGGCCTCCAACTCACAGAAATTCTGCCTCAGCCTCACTAGTGCTAGGATTACAGGCATAGGCCACCAGGCCCAGCTTAATGTGCTGGAGAATTGAACTCAGGGCTGTGCGTTTGCAAGGCAAGAGCTTTGACCATGGTGCTGTTCCTTCAGCCCATCCATATGTTTTAATTTTCTTAATTTCTTTAATAAAGTTATCCTTGTGTCAAAAACCCCACAAAAAGTTTAGCACATATACAAAGAATCAGAATCTCTATTGAAGCACTGGTTACATAAGACCTAATCAGGAGAAAGCCAGATGTATCACTGACAAGAAAATCAATTAATAAATTTGAAACAGTGTCACAAGAGAATTGTAATGTGGTGACAATGACAGAACTATGGTTACATAACACTTTCTTAGTGACCTAACAGGAAAAAAGTGAGTAGCAGAGCCAGCTCTAGGAGGCTGAAGCAGGAGGATCCCAAATTCGAGCCCAGCCTAGGCAAATTAGCATCACCATCCTGTCTGGAACGCAAACATGAGGTGGCTGGAGATGGGGGTCTCAGTCTCTGCTGCGGCCTTCTGCCCACATCGGTGCCCAGGGCCGCTGCCAGCACGTCTATCAAAAAGAAAATGGTGGCAGAATGCTACATAGACAGTGGTAGGATTTTAAGAAACGCGACAACCGATCCCCAAACTGTACTGTATTGAGAGCGTGTGCACGTGGCCGCGAAATTACACGACGGCCGGAAGGTGGCTGGCCCACACGCGGCGGGGACGCCGCCTCAGACCTCCGAGGGGCTGGCGAGGCCTAGAACCTGGGGCGGCCAGGCGCGCTGGCCAGGGCGTTCCACAGGAACCCGGGGAACACTGGCCACGTTCTGCCTCACGGGCAGTGCACCTCCTGTTTCCGAATTCACACCTTTCCTTGTGATTTTCAACATTACACAAAAAGATGGACAAGCCACGCTGGAGGACACCAGCCTCGGCTCTCGCCAGTGCTCGCAGCAGTTGCACGGCCCGGCACGTGACCGCCTCACGCCACCGCCCGCGGGGGCGGGGCGAGGCCGGCGTCCAGCCAATCAGCGGAGCGCCTGGCTGACTGGCCGCGCTTTTCTGCCGCTGCAGAGCCCAGTCGACCGCAGAGCGTCGCCGAGAGGGGCTGAGGGCGGAGCTGGGCGCGGTGACGACGGGAGGCCTAGGTCAGGCCTAGGGCCTCTGACAGGAGCGTGGAGGCGGGCGAGGGACCGAGGGGCGCGCGTGGGACGAGGGGCCGGACCGGCCAGGACCCCGCGCGGCCCTCGGAGAGTTCGGCGGCGGGGTGGAGTACAGAGGGGTCCACCCGAGGCCTTCGCTCCCGACGCAAATCTCGCTTTTTTTCTTTTTCTTTTCTTTTTTTTTTTTTTGTGGTACTCGAGATGGAGCCCCGAGCTACATTCTTGACCATTTTTAAATTTTTATTTTTAATAATTTTATTTGTAGTAAAAAATTCACGTGAGGTACAATTTAACATTTTTTTGTAAATACGTGAATTCCGAATTCTGTAACACGTTAGAACCGTGGGGTGGGGTGGGGGGGGGCGTGGAATTAGGGAGGGTCTATGTCCACTCCTTTTTCAGAGATTGTATTTTATTTTTGAGGCAGGGTCTTGCTAAGTCGCTAAATTGCCCAGTCTGGGCTGGAACTTGTTATCATCCCTCCCCCCGGCCCCCTTCGCCCTCCTCCCGTTTCAGCCTTCCAGAGCGCTGGGATTATAGTCGGGCGCCCGGCCGGCTCCGCCCTCTCACCCCTTCTCCCCTCCCCTTTCCTCATCCCTGTCTCCCTCCATCGCTCTCTCTCTCTCAATTTAAATCATCCTCCTTTGAGATTTTAGATATTAATAATTTATTTAAATGATGTCTTTGGATTCAGATAGCTTTTGGGGGGATTCAGATAGCGTAAGAGTTTTTGTTTTTTCGTTAAATCAGCACCTAAATATGATGCCTTCTGGAAGAAAGCGTTTGGCAAAATCTGGGAAACGGTCAGTGCCATTGGTGGAGGAACACTTTAAAAAAGCCTATGACTCTGAGAAAGAGGAGAAAGAACTGAGCGGTTCAGAGGAGGCTATTGCAGGAGGTATGTTGTCTATGACTTTGGGTATTGATGGGATCCTACAGTTCGCTTGTTTTGAAGCAACTACATTTAAAATTATAATAAAACTTTGTTAACTATTTTCAGGTACTTTATTTAACTCTCAAACTCCTATATAAGAGTTACAGAAACTTACATAGTGTCTCTTGCTTTTGCAGTCATAATTCTCAACATGTAAATGAATAGTACAGAACTAACTATAAACTTACTCTAGGAAGGCAGGCACATTTTTTATGAAATGGTCCCAAATCCTAACTTAGTCTTGTCTAACATACAGTATTGTGCTTATATAAACTGCTCAAAAAACTTATGTTGGCAAAATGCCTAAAAGACACTAAAAGGAAGATACTGCTTATTAAAATTTACCAAAATAGCATTCTTGATGTCAGGAATTTTTTTTTATTGTCAATACAGAAAAGGCTGCAACAATTCTTCACGGGAAAAAAAGGACTTCTGCAGACATACTTGAAGATATGGGGTAATGTATTCCAAATAAATTTTGTTGTTAGATAAAGTACTTTAAGAAAATTTTACTTTGTTTGCATAGTTGGTGTGTGGTATTTCTCACAAAACAAACATGGTGTTTATGGATACTTAAAAGTTATTCTGTTTTTGCTATCCTGGGAATTGAATCTAGGGCCTTGTGCAGACTAGCTCTATCACTAACCTACACCCATGGTCCTAAAAGTTTTTTAAATGTTATTTATTCACAGGGGTGAAGTACAGAATATGCTGGAAAAATTTGGAGGTATGTTTTTGGAGATAGATATATTTTTAAAAATTGTTTTGAACCATACAGTAATTTGTATAATAGGAAATGCTAACCAGTGGACATTATGACTGTTATAGTGCCTTGTTTTGCATAAATATTTATGATTTAGCTTTGTAGGTTTCCTATTTATCTTTTCCGTAATGTGAAGAGTCAGAATGGGTATACAGCATGTATGATTTCAATGGAATTTTAGAAGAAAAATAAATGGGAACAGTTTTTACATTTCTTTCTGTGCATAGACTGATATACACATACTTCTGAGTATATATCAGTTTTTTGCTTATTCAGTTTATTTTCAAGGACTTTTCCTGTGTTCTTTAGGAAGAATAGTATCAATAGTATCAGATATTCTTTGTTAAATTATTCAGTGGAAAATTAAACACAATTTTGTTAGCTATTAAGAGATAGGCAGATCCAAAATTTATTTATATACATAATATATACAATATTACATGTAATTTTTAATATATATAATACTATGTTAAATATCAGTTATATGAGCTTTGTTAGGAGACAATACTCTTAAAGAGTTAATATTTGTTTCATCTATAATACACTCAAGCCATTTTTGAAAGATCTGCTCTATTGGTTATAACAAAGTATTGTTTGCTTTAGAACAGCTATATAGATTTATATATGCTGAAAGTATCACATGTTTACACAGTAGTTATAGTTCCATTATAATTACTGAAAGAAAACTTTGGTAAGTCCATAATAAAAGATGGTTTTAGAGAAGTATTACTTGAAGTATTAAAAATTTTATGAAATATAGTACTTAACAGTAAAAAGTCCTATTAAAAAGCTCCATGAAAGTATTTAAAAGTGCCCTTGAATTTATTTACATAAGATTTTTGGTACTTTTGGTCTTTCAATAAAATTTATTCAGAAGTATATAAATCATTTAACAAGTCATTTTCTTATTCTTTGATATAACCTCTTCAGATTTTAGATAGTATACATATAATATGTATACACACACACACACACACACACACACACACACACACACACACACATATGGAGAGAGACTGAGAGAGAGAGGGGGAGAGAGGAAGAGAATGTGGTGTGTAGTGGTAACCCTTGGGCCCAGGACCCACTCATGCTAGGCAAGCACTCTACCACTGAGCTATATCTCCAGCTCATTTTTATTTCTTATTTTGAGATAGATTCTTATGAAATTATCCCACCTGGCCTTGAATTTGTGATTCTCTCACCACAGCCTCCAGAGTAGCTGGGTTTTCAGTGTTTTGAGTTCTAACAATAGTCCAGTGAAGTGTGTCCTGTCAGCTGGAGAATTATAAATTTAGAAAAATGTACCATTTATTAAAGTGTTTTTTTCTTTCTTTTCTTTTTCCTTTTTTTTTTTTTTTCTTTTAGATTACAGGTGTGCAGTACCAGTCCTGGCTTATGTGATGCAGGGAAATTCAACTCAGGGCCTCATGCTTGCTAGGCAAGCACTTCAAATGTTGAGCTACATCTCTAGCCCTTAAAGTATTTTTTCATGAGTAAATTAAAAGTATATTTTCATATCTTGCTTTATTTATTAGCTCTTTTTAAAACCATCCCTAAATTTAAAAATTATTTTCAGTTAGAAAAATTAGAACTGGGATAATGTTGAGTATTCCTTATCCAAAATATTTGGTACCAGAAGTGGTTCAGATTTTGAAGTTTTTGCTTCTATTTTTATTTTTGAATATTTGTATAGACATTACTTGCTGAGACTGAAAATCCAGAATCCTAAATGCTCCAAATATGAAACTGAGCATGACATTGGCACTATCTTACAATTTAATTTTAAATGTCTTTCTGTTGAATGTTGAATGAACTTTACTCATATTTATATTTGTCTGAACATATAGGAACAAAATAATTATCAACATTAAATTTTAATGAATGTTTGTTTTAAACGTAGCTGATATTAACAAGGCTCTTCTTGCCAAGAGGAAGAGACTAGAAATGTATACCAAGTCTGCTCTCAAATCCAGTTGCCAGAAAATTGACCATGTTTGGAAAACACAGCAAGAACAAAGGTAATGTTATTTTTTAAAATGTAAATAATTAACTAATTAATTTTGTCACAGGGTCTAACTCTGTAGTCTTGGCTGGTCCTGAACTCACTATGCAGCCCAGGCTGGCCTGTAACTCATGGCAATCCTCTTGTCTCAGCCTCCCAGTGCTGAGGTCACAGGCATGTGCCACCACGCCCAGCAACTTGTTATTTTTTTTAGACCCACATTTATATTATTTCTTAGTATGTATAGTGTTGCATTAAACTTTTCCTGGGGAAGTGTGGAGAAACATCTGTTCACCCAGATAGGGTACAGATCACAGACCAAGGTTAATAATTACACTGAAGTCTAATTTGGTAGGCTAGTGAGTTTACTAGGGATCTCTTAACAGGTTTATGGCTGAGGGATTACTTACAGGAACATGGATGACTTAAAGGTGGTGACATCACTGAAAAGTCCACCCCAGCATAGGCCATGTTTCACAGAAGCTGCGTAGTACTTCTGTGTCCTTGGAGAGGGGCCTTGTAACTCAGTTCTAAGTTTTAGGAACTTCCCAAGATCTGCCCATGAACTCCATCCTGCCTTCCTCCTGGACTCATCTTCTTGGTAGCTACTGCTTTTCTCTCTTCTCTTCTCTGCCCTCTGCCTCTACCTGAGGCTGCAAAGTCACCATGAAGGCTGGAGGGCACACACCACAAGTTGTGCCTATGACTTCACCTAAAGTTTTGTGGCTGCACATGCAGGCATGGGCGGGCTCCTCCTGGTCCCAAGGGCTCCTACCATACTGTGAGTTCTTTACCTCCTGAGTCTGATAAACCTCCCTTCCTCCCTCCAGGTGAGAACTTTCAATTTGAAGGAACTTTCCATAGAGCTTATAGATACAAATTACTTCTGAAAAATACGATCATCTATTTATTGGAGTTTTAGTGAAAATATATTTGGTTTACCCAAGCATGGTATCACATGCTTATCATCCCAGCTCTGGAGAGGCTGCAGCAGGAGAATCTTGAGTTTGAGACCAGCCTGGATTACATAGAGAACTGCCTAAAAACACAAGGGAGAGAGGAAAAAAATGAAAAACCAAAATATATTTGGCTTGATTTTTCTCTAAGCAAGTAGTCCTATAACTTCATGCCCTCATAAAACTGAGATATGAGACTGATGAGCTTCCTACTATGCCAAGAGAGCTCTTCTTAGCTTATTAGGAAACAAATACTTCTGGAAGCAATGTAAATCTGATTTAACTTCTTAGTTTCCCATTAGAGCATTTAAGCTGCTATTATTTCCTTCCTTTATCATAGCATAAAATTTGCCTAATCAATTTTGCCTGCATCTTTATACTGGTATGAAATGTTATGTTGTAAGGCTTTATTATGACAATATGTACTAACATATTATTAATATATTATTATGTTTTACAGACTGAAAATTTACCAAGATTATTCTCAGCAGTTTGTAAATGCGTTTCAGCAGTGGGAATCAGATACAAGGAAAAATGAGGAACAAGAAGACAAAATGCTTGTTTGTATCATGATTAGCTTTCTAGTTATTACAACCAAACCTCAAGTAGGAATAGAAGGTCTAGGACTATGGAACTGAGCTAGGTCTACCACCCCCTGCTGGCTATACTTGTCAGTCCTGTTCATCTGTAAACCATAGAAACATAGGCACGTACCATGCTCCAGCACTTTTGGGAGGCCAAAGCAGGAGAACTGCAGTGAGATTGAGTCCAGACTGGTCTACATGATGAGTTCAGGATCAGCCTGGACTACAGAGTGAGACTGTCTCAAAAAGAAAAAAAAAAGAAGAAGAAGAAGAAGAAGAGTATGAAACATCCAAAAGAGAGGTTGGGCAGGCCGCTGGTATATAAGCCAAGTTCTGAAGATACAGAGCTGGGTATTCTCTACTTAAAACAGTTGTTTTTAAGCAGGAGAGACAAAATTAGATCACCATGGGAGTGATGGTGAATGTGAACAAGAAATCCTTGGGGTACTTCCTGCTTCACTGTTTAGAGTTCTAGGAGGTAAGGGGAAACCAGTAAAGAAGATTGAAAATAGGTGGACTAATGTAGGTAAGAAGTAAACCACTCTAGGCCAAGTGATGAAAGCCTTTTAAGAAGCAAAGATTACTTCTGTCCTGTGCTATTCACTGGCAAAATAAAGTATATTTGGCAATGTGGAGGTCACTGGTGTCCTAGATTAGAATGATTCTACTGGAAAATTAAGGGCAAAAATCTGATTAGGGTAAGTACTAGATAGAATGAAAAATAAATGTATCCTGAGGAGAAAAGGAATACAGGATTTTTTTTTTTTCTTTAAGAGAAATAGCAGTGTGTTTGTGTCCTGACAATCTAAAAGGACAAATTCAAAATATTAAAAGATGAGAAAAATTGCTAAATTCTTGACAGTGGATACACGATAAAGTTGGCCTTAATAAGGAACAAGGATACTTTTCCTTAGAAACAGAAGACGGAGTATATGAGCATACATAAGTGCCAATGGGTGGTAAGGTGATAGACTCAAAGTTCTTTTTGGATTATTTGTCTTTATTTAGTGAAATAAGGTCATCAGATGGTGAAGGTGTTGTCTCCAGGTATACACGCTAGACGGCTGAATTTTCCAGTGAAGAGGTTAAAGCTAAGTAAATGTGACAGAGTAAGAAGGGGAAAATGTATCTATGATTGGCTATTAGAACTTAATCCGCAAAAGAGGAACATGACAACAGGAAGAAGGGTTAGCAATGAAAAGTAGGTAGAATGAATGAGTTTTAGATACTGAGAGATTCCTGAACTGTAGGCCTAAAGACAGCCAAGCTATAATGAATGGTAAGGAGATACTGGTTGAACACTGAAATATATGGAGAAACAGTATGGTTATTAGAACTGGATTCTGGAAACATACTTTTTGGGATCAAATTTTGGTATGAGCAATTGATGGCTGTGAAATTACAGGCAAAATTATACTTTATGCTTCATTTTCCTCATTTATAAAAATGCAACTAATGGGATCTAATAGTTTGGAGAATTGAATGAGTTCATATAAGCCAGTTTAGGTTCAGAATATGTGACATAAAATTAACAAAAATTTGCATTATCAATATGGTAGAAAGGTTATACTGTTGGTAATTGCAAAATATAGGGTATAAGAGTTTAAGTGAATAGCTGAAATAGGATAGAGGACAAAATCATTGGTGACAGATAAGTTAAGGAACTGAAAAACTACCATTCTTAGAAAATTATCTGTGTAGATATTGAAATTATCAAGAAAAGACATTTTGAACATTAAGATTTGCTATTCAGAGACATGTAGGATTATTATATTGCATATTAGTGCTAAACACAGGAGATCTAAACTTGGATATAATAGCTGTTAAAATGCTAAAAATACGAACTTTAAAATAATTCCTTTTAAGTTTAATAAGGATTACTTCTTGCTAATTTAAATTTTAGGGCTAACATGTAGCTCTGAGGTATTTATATAGCATGTGTGAAGCTCTGGGTTTGATTCCCAGAACTACCAGAAAAATAAACTTGTACCAAATTGCTATTACACTTTTTTCTTTTATATTTGTAGAGTATGTTTCAACAACATCAGAAGTTTCTTCAACAAACTAGAGTAGTTCAGAGCCAGAGACTGAAAACAATTAAACAGTTATATGAGCAGTTTGTAAAGGTATGTGCTACATGGTAACATATTATGTTCTTACAAAACATAATGTACTTAAATAAGTTAGGATAATGTTTTCTCCTTCTAAGTTTATTAGAATTTTTTGCTTAAGCATTTAAAAATATTAATTATTTTCCATTTCTAGAAATGGAAGCAGAATTTACTTTTTCTGACATAAGTGATAAATATATTTTAACTTTTGGAGTCTAATGGTTTAATGGGTACTAGTCAAGATAGGAAATGGTAAATTGCATATTTTACTTAGAAATACATTTACCATGCATCAAAACAATACATTATTATCACTTCAGTATTGTTCTGTTTCATGTAGAAAGACTATAATTCATTTCTATAATACTGTCTTTAATTATCTTTGTATCCCCAGCATTCGTTAAACAGAAAACACATAATTAAAATTATTTTGATTTTTTAAAAGGTAGCATAAAAATATGCTGTGGCTATTTGCTTTTAGAATTACTGCAATGAAGGCAGCCCTGTAAATTTAGCAATTTAGTGAGGCCTAGTCTCAGAATAAAAAGTTAAAAAAAAAAAAACTGGGAATATAGTTTAGTATGAAGGCCCTGGATTCAACCCCTAGTACCACATACCCACAAAAAGTGAAAAACTGTACACAGTAAGAATTGCTGCAATGACAAAAAATGACTTTACATGTCAGTTTATAATTTAGTCCATATAATAGACAACTGAGGATTAAAAATTTGTGCACTGGGAATTATCTACTGAATATATATATATATATATATATTAACAATTTGTTGTCTAAAAATTATAAGTTTTTAGATACTTTTATTTTTTAGTTAACTATTTTTTGTGGTGCTGGAGATGGATCCCAGGGCCTTTGCTCTGAGCAATGGTCCCAGCCCATTTTTTGACTTTTGAGTCTCACTAAGCTGCTAAATCGCCCTAGCTGAGCTCAAACTTGTGGTCCTCTTGCCTCAGCCTCTTAAAGTGCTAGGACTACCTAGTATTGCTGGGCCTGCACCACTAGGCCCAGCTTCTTTAAATAAATGTTTTTAAGGAATAGTTATTTTGAAAAGTATTTGCAAGTAGAGAACTTGTCAACTTGCTCTAATGACCCGAGAACAATCTGTTAATTAGTATGAAGGTTTGGTAAACTATTAGAAAAGATTTCTTTTAAATGTTATCACCAGATGTTACCACTTAGCACAGGAACTTCTGTTTCCTTATTTTTCACAAATACTAGCCCTTGTAATTTTTACCTCTGCAATAGCTCATTATGCTTTTTAAAAAATTCTCACTGCTATTACCTTGATTTCATTGTTCTTTGCTTGTACTATTAAAACTGATTTTCCTGTTGTCTAATCTCCCCTTCATAAATATGCCATGTTATCTTCCTAAAATATATTTTTCCCTTGAAAAACTGTCATTAGCTTTCCATTCTAAATCCTTAGGCACTTCAGATTTCCCTATGATGTGACTTTTTTTTACATTTCACTTACTACAAAGGCTGGAGGAATGGCTCAGTGGTTAAAGCACTTGCACTAAATCAAGCACTTAACCAGGTGTTGGTGGTGCACGCCTATAATCTCAGCACATGGGAGGCTGTGGCAGGAGGATTGCCATGAGTACAAGGAGAGCCTAGGCTCCATAGTGAGTTCAGGACCAGCCCAGGTTACAGAGCGAGACTGTCTCAAAATAAATAAATAAATAAATAAATAGAATAATGAAGATCAAAAACACAATTTTTCTTTTTAATAGCTTGAAGATAATCATAGTAAAAGTCTTTTTTATTCTAATTCATATCACATTGACTATTCATAAGTAGATAATAACCTGATGTTTGGGAAACTTGTTAGAAAAATTCAAAGTTATGGTATTTAATGATACCCTATGTCATTTTCCTTTTTCCCATTTTGTCTCTGTTTTATTTACTTATTTGAGACAGGGTCTCATTCTGTAGTCCAGACTGGTCCTGAATTCATGGCAGTCCTCCTGTCTCAGCCTCCTGAGTGCTGGGGTTACAGGTGTGCACCACCATGCCCAGCTTATATGGTGCTGGGGAATCAAACTCAGGTACTTAGCACTTGATGTAGTACTTGCGCAGAGCCATTCCTCCAGCCTCCCATCTTGTCTTTAACACTAGTTTAATCCATTGTTTCAAGCAAAATGTACTCTGTTGTATATTCTATAATTAAATTTAATTAACACTATAAGTTTTACTTAACAGGAATTTTGATTTTAAATACTTACCTTTTTAATTTGGCATAAATAATGAATATTATTTGGATATTAAAATGTTCCCACTCTTGAAAATTATTTTTACAGATTTAGAAATGGAAATGTCATGACCTGTACCTAAACCATCCTTATTGTATTTCAGACTCTGGAAGACTTGGAGAAGATTCAAGAAAATATAATTAATGGTACACGGGTTGAACTTAAGAAAGAGATGGCTATGTTACACAAAAAAATTATGATAGAAACTGTGAGTCAAATGTCTAATGTAAGCAGGGAAATATTTTATTTGATGAAATACATATTAACAATGAACTAAATTAAATGTTTAATATCTTGTCTCTTTTAAAGCAGCAGCAGCAAGAGATGGCATGTGTCCGAAAGTCTCTTCAATCCATGTTACTCTGATGACTTTTTGAAGCAAGAACTTGAACCTAAGTAATGGGAAACAGTTGTAACATTAGCTTAGGCACATAAACCTTTAGTTTAAAAATTCTAGTTTAATATTACATTTAATCATATAAATTCTAGTTTAAATTATAACATATTTAATCATTACTTTGTTTAGTGCAAGACCGCCTTTCCTATTCACTTTGAAATAAAATTCAGTCAAGTGAATAGCAGCTATTCTTAAGCTATATGTATCAAGCTTACAGCTCTACAGTTGTATAACTAAGTTTTTCAAACATATGTCAATATTTGTCAATAAAGAATATTTAAACTTAGGTTTTGGCTTCAGTGTATCTCTATTATCTAATTCCAAAAGATGTAAAGAACAAGTATAGATCGTTACATTGTTTTGTTGTTTACTTTTTTGAGATGGAGTCTTGCTGTGTTTCCCAGGGTGATCTCAAACTCCTGGGATGAAGAGATCCTTCTGGCTCAGCCTCTAAAATAGCTGGTACACTAAATGTATCACCATGTGATGCCATTATACCTGCCTTACATTGTTCTTCATTAAGAAAAAAAATCTACTTTATATATAAATCATTTCCCATATACTTTTTAAAATCTTTGCTTTTTTTGAGACAGGGTCTTGCTCTGTAGCCCAGGCTGGTCCTGAATTCACTATGGACCCCATATGGCCTTAAACTTGGCAATCCTCTTGCCTCAGCTTCCCACATTCTAGAATTACAGGTGTGCACCACCACACCCAGCTTATGTGGTGCTGGGGAATAGAACTCAGGGCTGTGTGCTTGCTAGGCAAGTGCTTTAACTGTTGTGCCATTCCTCCAGCCCCACCTTACCCATATACTTAGTAAATTACATAGCCAAGTCTATGTAAATAAGATTTCAAAAGAAAATCTACTGGCTTAACAAAATTATTAGAAACACTTAAGTTTGTATCCTGGAATTAAATTGCTAAAACCAATAAAACTGAGTAAGATACATACATATTAGTTTCAAAACATGGATTTGTGAATATGTGATTTCAACAAAGACAGCAAAATACTACTTGACTGGGCTTGGTATGCAGTTTAATGACAATATGCCCTTATTAATGATTAAGAGTACATCATGACATAGCTACTTATGGTGTGTTTCACATCTGTCTTCAAACATAAGTTACTTAGAATTATCTTTTTTATATTATATTTTTAATATATATTTTTATATTATATTTTTATATTATATTTGGTAAATATTCAGAAGTTTAGTTTTATGTTTATTTCTAAACTTCAACAGTTTTTATTTCTTGTCTTTTAAAATGTGCACGTGACTCAATGTTAAATTGTTTCAACATTTGTCCGAAAAGTCAAACTATTCTTTGCTGAAGTAACTATCAAAGAAAAACATTCTGAACAATAAAAAAGACCATTAAAAGAAAAGAAATAATTTCCTCTTGGTTTTCCATGTTTTACATTCTAAAACTGGCTTCTATAACCACTTTTATTTTGCTTTTATAAACAATTGTATACAGATTATCTTCTTTGATAGCGATGTGTGGGATGGGTATTGAACCCAGGGAGTGAGTTTATCTGAGCTACATTTTTTAAATTTTTCCCCCATTTTATTGATATGTACAAGTGCAGAGTTTAAGGTTTACAATAGAGTTGAGCATTTTGTGCACATATATATCTTGTCAAGGTGACAAAGGCTTTCCGGCTCTCCTTTTGTCCCTCCCCCTACCCTCTCTTCCCTCCCTCCACCCCCACCCTGTCCCTCTCTTTCGCTTTGCTGAGCTACATTTGAGCCATTTTTATTTCACTTTGAGACAGGGATTTTGCTACATTGGCCAGGTTGGCCTTGAATTTGTGGTCCTTCTGCCTCAGTCTGTGTAGCTGGAATTACAAATATGCACTATCACTCTTAGGCGGATTCTCCTTAAAAGGTGTAAATCATTTATTTGTTCAGGAAGAAATGAGTCTTCTACCATTAGTGAATATTTGACACTAAGAAGACAGTTCGTGGAGTTGGGGTATGCTCAGTGGTTAGAGTGCTTGTCTACTGTACATAAGGCCCAGGTTTCAATTCTCCAGCACCACACAGAAATTAGCCAGACATGGTGATACATGCCTATAATCCCAGCACTCAGGAGGCTGAGGCAGGAGGATTGCTGTGAATTTGAGACCAGTCTGGGCTACAGAGAGTTCAAGACAAGCCTAGACTACGGAGTGAGACCCTGTCTCGAGAAAAAAGAAAAAAAAAGTTTGTGCCAGGCACATGCCTGTAATTATAGCTACATAAAAGGCTATAATGCAGGAGCACAGCAAGTTTATTTCCTATTTTTTTCAATCTGTATTAAGTATACACTTTTCCACTGAGCTAAACCCATAGATCAGAATATAAGTACTATTTAAACTTCTGAGATCATCTTTATTTGAAAATTTTTCACCAATAGTCACAGAGGCAAAATAAGTACCCCAGAATGTTTTCTCTGTATTTAAACTTCCCAAGTGTATTCCTGCCTTTTAAGTAATATCAGTGTCTACTGTTGTTTTCAATATGCCTTTTTCTTACTATAGATGTGGTAACATGGCAATAATTTCCTTGTTTTTCTGCTTACTTCACATACCATATGACGTATGGAACTGTTATATAAAAGTAAAAATACGATCCAACAGAAGTATCAAGATTTCGATTCCAAGATCCTTGTGATAATGCTAGTATTTAAAGAGCAATCTAAATACTTCTGAGAATGGAAAGATAATAGGTACCTAATGAATATAGTGATTAAACAGCTACTACTTATCATATCAAATAAGTCAATGTGTACCTCAAATTGCTGGTATCCTATCTGTTTGACATTTCACCATGTTTTAATATGTTACTAAATCTTTTTTTTTTTTTTTTGAGATAAGTCCCCCTGTGTATTCCAGGCTCAGCCTGCGCTCACTATGTAGCCCACGTTGGCCTCTAATTCAAAGCAATGCATCTGCCTCAACCTCTCGAGTACTGGCATTACAGATGTACGCTACCATACCCAGCTAACCATTATATGGTGATGGGTAATCGAACCCAGGGCCTTGAAAATGCTAGGCAAGTGCTTTAACCAGTGTACTGGGTCCTGAGCCATTTCTTTTTTTGAAATGGAGTCTTTAGTACAGGTTTGTCCTGACTTCACTATGTAGTGCATGCTGGTCTTGAACTCAGCAGTCCTCCTGCCTCAGTTTCCTACAGGCATGCATGACTACGTAATTTTTTTATGTGGTGTTGGGAAATCGAACCCAGGGTTGATCTACACTACATAAGTGCTCTAACCACTGAGATACACCCCCAGCCCTACGTTACTAATTCTTATGTATCAACTTTTGTAGCTACTCTTTGACTTTTCATAAAAGCAAACATTTAATATCCATTTTTCACGACAATGAAATTTTCACTCAATACCAAGGAATTAGGTACTCTCAATATAAAGATTTGTTTTTCTGAACCATTACAATAAGTTCCTTTTGCTTTTATTGTGTGTGTGTGTGTGTGTGTGTGTGTGTGTGTGTGTGTGTGTGTCTGTGTCTGTGTGTGTATTATAAAAGAAAATTATAAAAATTCTCAAACTCTTTAAATTCTAATTGGTATTATAAAGCAATATTTCTTTTTATACCATATCAATTAACATACCTCTTAAAATGGCTAGTAGAAAAATGCACTTCCTATAGCATCATTTGACTGTTACAGTATTAAAGCCATGCACTTACACAATATTATGTATTTACTTTTCAATTTTGAACTTTAATTTTAATCACCTTCAAGGTGGCTAAAGTCCTTTAAGTTCTGAATTTTTATGTAATCCTTTGGTAATGAAAACCCTGAGTGTCTTTACAAATATTTTGTAGATATAAAGACATTGATAGGGGTTCAATTTTTTTTTTCTTATCCTCAGTATTGAAACTTCTTTCTTTGGTCTTGTTTCTAATTAATTTAGACACTACATTATCTAAGTGTGATAAAGTGTTGACAATACATAAAGAGGACTTAATTATTGAAACAGACACAATGGAATCTTCAGGACATATATTTTATATTCAAATATCACCTTATTTGATAGTATACTAGCCTCCTGCATAGGGGGGTTCCTTCACTCATAGGTTCCCCTAACTGCTTCTCCTCTTTTTCTTGGGCTATTAGTCAGTCAATATGCTTGTGAACCTGTTCAGGTGCTTGTTGACATGAGATCTTGAAGATACTTATATGAAGATGTCTTGAAATTTGCAGACACAAAGCACTAAAGTATATTATCATATCAAATGAAGAAATGACCTATGGAATCAAAGAAGAAAATACAGAATGGGTTATGATCTATCTTTTCTGAGCTTGCAGCTATTTTTCTGCACTAACTCACATCAAATGTTCTTAACCTAAAATTATCTATAATGAATAAAGTTATTGTCTTACAAAAGTCATTGTCTAGAAATACAGGCATAGAGGAAAAGATATTTATTTGCAGTAAGGTGTCTGGTGGTCAACAGCCAGCAGAATTCATACAGGAGGATATCAGAGATTCCAAACCCACGTGATAAGTTCCTCCTAAGATTTAACCTAAAATTCTTAACTGAAAGTATCCATATTAGAGTACCTTTGTATATTTCAAATCAGGACCTCAGCACAGTCTTCTGGAATATGCACGGTATTTCAGTTACTGAAACTGAGGTTCAGAGAGATAAAAAGTGTAGAGTATAAAAGTTTATGAGTAACAGAACTCAAGTATTGTGATGTTCAACTTTGTGCTGTGAAACAAAGCTGTAAATTTCCTACTAGAAGGGGCTGCCAGTCATGATCGTACAGTGAACTTACTCTATCTGATATGATTTTCATTCCTCTAAGGTTAATTGAAGAATTAGGGTCTGGTGAAGGCATGGCAATTGAGGAGAGGTATATACAACAGTTCAATATTCAGAATTAAGAAGTCGAACGCTTTGCCTCAGAAATTGAAGCCCGGGAGCTGTGCCCTTGGAGCAGGGATTCTTACCCATACACAAATCTACCATTTACTTGAAAAACTCCATCAAAGTCCTTTTCTCTCTGCAGCAGGAAGGTTTTCCATTAAAATGTCACAGAGTACATGTTTTGTTTGACCCCCATTGTGTGTGTGTTGTCTTGTCTTTTACATGCATCTTGAAGAAATATTAGTTCACCAGTCTCCATCACTAGTATAACCTGGGTTAACTGCTCATTCTAAAACAGGTGTTTAAAATTTTATTTAATATTTTTATTACATTAATTCTATTTGGTAAGTCACTAAAAGAAGCTTTATATTGAGTTTTCAGGTATTTCGAATAATCATTGGATTGTTTTGGAGACAAAAATATTTATAGTGGGGCTGGAGGAATGACACAGTGGTTGAAGTGCTTTCATAGCAAGTGCAAGGCCCTGAGTGTGACTTCCCAGCACCATATAAAGCCGGGCATGATGGTGCACTTCTGTAACCTGAGCACCCAGGAAGCCAAGGCAGGAGGATTACTGTGAGTCCCAGGCCAACCTGGACTATAGAATGAGAACCCTGTCTCAAAAAAAAAAAAAAATTTATAGTGGATAGCAAATTAAAGAAAAATTTCAAACACTTTTTATTATATAGCCTAACATTTTTCACTGCCCACCTCAAAGGACTGAGAATTACATCTCACCACTGTGAGAAAAATGAAGGACTTTGAATGGACTATGAATGAATCTTTAATGACTAATTATGAAGTATACAATGTTATAAGACCTAGCAAAAGATAATCAAAAGTCCATAGCAGCCTTGGTCTGAGAATAGAACAGAGAACAGACTTTTAAAATACCTAAATCTAAAAAGATGGTGAGATAAATTATCAAAATATATATTGCAGGGTTCATTTGTAACACACATCAATAAATTATATATCATTAACAATTTGGTAAGAGCCAGTGAAGTCCAGAGATAAGAGAAAATATGCTCAAACTATTCAGAACCACCATTAGCGAAGACCAACTATGACAATATGTCTCAGGAGTATAAAAATTCAGTGATCAAAATGACTAGTCATGACTTTCCTCAGATGGCTAAAGTGTTTCTCTTATGCACCAATATTCTGCATTTTATAGTAGCTCTGAATAGAAATTAATAGATACATTATCCACATCCTTTCTTCTTTAACAGGATATAATACTCAGTGAGAATTTAATCTTTGTTTGATGACTGAGTCATTATTATTAAATGACACTGTCATTAAGGGACATATACATACACAGGATTGCTAACATCTACCTTAAAAAAATCCATACTTAGTAAGTGCTGTCTGTTCTGGTCCCTCAATATTAGCTGACAATTCTTTTTTTTTCCCCTTGAGACAGGGTCTTGCTCTGTAGCCCAGGCTGGTCTTGGACTCATGGCAATCCTCCTGTCTCAGCCTCCCAAGTGCTGGGATTACAGGCCTGTGCCACCATGCCCGGCTTATGTGGTGCTGAGGAATCGAACTCAGGTACTTAAGTGAGTGACTTAGCGCTTACTAGGAAAGTGTTTTAACTGCTGAGTCATTCTTCCAGCCCTAGCTGACAACTGTTGATACAACAAATGCCCACCTCTCTGGCACTGACCCCATCTAATTAACCTGTTAACTGCTGTAATCTGGGTAGGTGAAGTCAGAGCCCTTTGGGCAGTGAAATGGTTTTGGGCAAAGTTATTTTTAGGTACTAAGTTGTTTCCAGGCATCTAAGACAGTTTCTATATACAGGCTGAAATGACTCAACTGAAAGAAGTAATTTTATTCAGAAACATTTACTGTATATACTAAATATTGAGACAACTTATATCTCACTGAAATGGATCTTAAATATTGTGTGATCTGACATCTGTTAAAAAAACAAAAAGCAGAAAAGGACTTACCATTGCTATCCACAGAATAACATATTCATCTACAAAATTGTTAAAGTACTGGTCTAAAAACAGAAGACCTGGCCCAATAAAGATAGTGTCCTGAAGATACAGTTCACTTTTGGTCATATGAGCTATCTATAAAAAAGTAAACAAAGTAATATCACTACTACATTTTAAACATTTTAGCTCTTATTTTCAGAAGAGAATTAGACATAGTTCACTATTAATATAAGTTATTTAATCTTACATTTAAAATGGAAATACTTATCTATATCTTCTAAAATTCATAACCAAAAATCTTATTAAAATTTGCAATGTTTAAATTCCTTAATATCAGAAAGTTGTCAACAGCTAAACAAATAATTAGGAGAACTGAATGTGACATTAACTGTCTCACAGTTCTTTCTGGAGCACCCACGGCCATTTTCTGCATGCTAATATCACAGGGATACCTATGCACTATATAAAATCATTTCCAGTTTTGGGTTTGAGGGCTAAGTACAATAGCTATACCATGAATCATAAAAAGTTCTTACCACTAATTTTTGTGCAACTTTAGCAAAGACGCACCCAAACATTAGGGCATAAAGACAAGGATGCTCTTCAAATACACTGGTTGCTGACTTTTTATAGATCATTATTGCCAGTATAATAATCAGCCCTATGTGGAGTCCGGGAGACAAAACACTGGTGCCCTAAGGGGAAAAGCAGAAAATCAGTGGTACATCTCAGTACCATACTTATTGCAAGGCACACATTTTTGAACATCATTTCATGCAAGAAACTACAAACCTAAGGAAGACTATGGTGGGCCGGGGCGCAGAGTGCAGGCCGAGAGCCCCAGCACTCTGGGAGCCTGAAGATGGAAGACTGCAAGTTCAAGCCCAGCATGAGCTTCTAAGCAACAGAGCAAGACTCCGTCTCAAAATCAAAACCAAAAAAATGAGCTGGGAATATAGCTTGGTGTAAAGGCGCTGGATTCCATTTCTAGCATGGCAAAAAAAAAAAAAAAAAGTACGATGCAGCCTGGTGCCTAAGGAAGTACGTAACCAAAGGCACATTTTTTTCAAACTTCCACAGAATCCTAGGGTTGTAAAAATGTAGTACAGAATGACAGATCTTGGATCCCAGTGTTATATATACACATATTTTAAATTAAAAAGCAAACTAAACCTGATATGACTGATTCTCCATCAACTCTTATTATGCTGAAGATGACGAATGCCTGGACTACAAGTTGCCATATTTTTGTGAAGATTCTAAAAAAGAGTTCGTTCTTCCACTTTTACAGAATATTCTAGTCACTCGTTAGGAAGAGCTTAATTCTGCCCAGTTTCTCTCTACATCAAGACCTTTCCCACCCTATTCATTTTGCATTTAGTCTGCAAATGTCTTTTTGTATAAAACTGCGCAATCCAGGCCATTAGATTTTTATCTAGGTCAATCAGAATTCTCTCAGCAATAATCAACCTAAACAAATTACTAAAATAAATTTGGCATTAAACCTTATCAAATCCATCCAATTTAAATGTGTTCATTAAAACAACCTTACTCGTTTGTTTACATGATTTAAATTAGGACTTACTATAAAGTTACAGCAATCATATTATAAGTACTATAAAATTATATATAATAAAATACTATGCTTTATAGTAAATTTAAAATCTAGGTCAATAACACTTTGCCTGTTTTACATATTGGATTTTAAAAAGAAAAATATTTGCTAAAAAGATGGAAAAAACAGAAGTTTTAGTTGGGAATCAATTACCTCCTAGGTTATATTTCTTAAGTTATCCTTCATTTAATAATCAATTATTTCTTAGTAAAATATTCTCAAAAGTAGATTAGATTTTTACTAAATTCTATTATTTTTTAGTGGAACTCATGTTCCAAATAATGCTTCTCTGTTTTATCATCTATAGAACAGGAATATGACTTCCCAAGCACCTTATGCAGAGTGCTGCACAGAGGGAGATGGACAAACAGCTCAAGCAGTGACAGTTTTCTCAAAAAGATCAGAACTTACACATCTAAATGGTTTTTGTAATTTGCTTTTGGGTTAGAAAGTATATGCATAAGAATGGACAATTTATAAATGATGGGCCCTCCTTTGAAATTGTCTTCAGAGCCAATTTATAAGAATGAAACATTTTTCTTAAATTAAAAATGCTGTATCTCCTGCTATTTATTTATATTCATTCATTCATTCATTTATTTTTGAGACAGGTTTTTGCCCTGTAATCCCGGCTGATCCGGAACTCACTATGGAGCCCATGCTGGCCTCCAGTTCATGGTGATCCTCCTGCAACAGCTTCTGGAGTGCTGGGATTAGAGGCATGCGCCACCACACCCAGTTCACTTGGTGATGGGAAACTGAACTGAAGGCCTTTTGCTAACGAGGTAAATGCTCTAACCGCTGGGCATTCCTCCAGCCCTATTTATTACTTATTTATTAGACCTAGTTCCAAATGACTTGGACTGTTTTTTGTAAAACTGAAATCCACCTCTAAAGGGCAGAAACGTTGAGTTGCAGGACCAAAGGAACTAACGAGAAGGCACCATAGAATCATGTGACCCTCCAAATAACCATTCTAACAATGGTTTAAAATGGCACCATGGGACTCAGTACCTCTCCTCCCATGCTCAACTACCTGGAAGATGACACTAGGTTTTTTGAAAGCATTGGTAATTACGTTTGTTTAAACACCTGACAGAAATTATGACTCTTTCATACTTAAAAGTATTTAAGTTTTTAAAAAATGAACAAATATAAAAGTGTAACAGCACATGCAAAGGGCAAAGAACACAGGGCATAACTACTCAAGAATGAAAGGTATGAAGCATTCTGTTTTGTTTTTATTTTTGAGACGGGGTCTCACGCAGTCCAGGCTGGCCTTGGGTTTCCTGTACACGCCAGCCTGGCCTCAAACTCCGGAGAGTCCCCTCCCTTAGCCTCCCAAGTGCTGGGATTGCAGGCATGGACCAGCACGCCCGGCTCACATTTCATATTTACAAAGAATCAGGCAGTGCTTTTAAAGCACATCTTGGTGAAATTTTGATAAAATATACAAACAGCCAATGTGTGAAACCTTTGGCAGCTTTCCAGCCAGTCAGAAACGTATGCCTTAGGGTGCCTCCTGCCCGTTATGAGTTCAAGGTGCACAGTGCACGGTGACAAATGCTAACACTCGCTGTGGCAACCAGGAAACAGCGAGGGAATAAATGACAACGCGCACCCAAAGTGTGTGGAAAGACAGGACACGCTTTATTAGAAGTCTCCACTGTTTTCAAAATGCTTTTGTGCTGTGCACCTAAAATAAATCATTCTGAGCATGTGGCATATCCTTAAGTTTCAACGTATATTCATAGCTCTTTATAGATGGTGATAAGAAACTGTATCATAAATTAACTAAAATCATGGTCTTACTGCTATAGTAGATCCATTCTTGCCAACACCGCCATGGAGGATAACGTGGAAATAATTGGAACAGGAAAATATTGCTCCACCTACTACCCCAAGGACTGGAAAGATCTTCAACCTTATTTCTAGAACGGGTATCTTCAGAGGTAGAGGAAAGAAACAAATCTTTAAGAAAATAGAACTTTTCTTCCTATTAAATAATTAAGAGACATTATGACACAGCTTTGCGGAATAAGCTATCCTTTTTCTTGTAATCAAACCTTAACTTTTAGAATTCAACTTCAAGTAGCTAACGTTTTTGAATTACTTTATTCAGTGAAAAATGATTCCACCAAATCAGTCTAGTCTATTTATGTAATTAAAATTTTAATCTCATAAGCCTTCATCTGACTCCAACATGAAAAAGGATAGACGGCTCCCTTGAATTCACTGTCCCCTAAAAAGCAACATTACGGGAAAGGCAGACACCATGACCTGCATGGTGAATGTGACGAGTATCATGATGTGTGTGCATGCAAAACTGTGTGTGATTAATATCTGGGATTAAATCTCTAGCAATATATTTACCTGTTGGTCAATTGCTGTTCAAGAAAACTTCCAAAGGCAGCAAAGGATTTAAAAAACAATAACAATGAATTGCCAGAAGGTATAGGCTACTGTATCTTGAAAACAGAATCTGAAAGACTATACTAGAATTTGGGGAAACTACAGGCTACCAAATTTAGAAAACTTACATGAAAAATAAGTATACCACTTTAGTCAGAGTCAGAAAATATGTTTTCATCCTATGGTATTGCCAAAAAATACATCAATTTACTTCAAGTTTAAGACAATCGCAAGTGACTTGGTGACCAGGGCTGCCTGGGGTCAACAATGAGATTGATTATGAATGTCCTGGGGACACATCTCTACTTACAAGGATGTACGAAGTACATTTCTGGGCCTGTGGGTGTGAAGTAATTGGCAATTCTAATATAATGTGCCTCAGGGTGATCTTTTACTATGTATCTAATACATTTTTTTAAAAAAATTAGTACAATTTTCAGTTCACAGAAAAACTGAGTAGCAAGCATGGAGAGTTCCCACACACTTCCTGTCCCCACCCAACTCAGCCTCCCCCCCTCCCACCAGAGCATCTGACACAGCTGACCACACCACAGTGGCACACTGTTACCGCCCACACTTCCTGGTTTCCAGCAGGGGTTGACCGTGCTGCGGTGTCGGGAAAAGCGACGCCGCGGCTCCCAACAGCGCACTCCCTATGGCATTCTAAGGCCGCTGCAGGCCGGGAAGGAGGCTTCGCTGTGCCACTTAATCTCTTCTCCTAACCTCTAGCCACCACTCATCTTCGTACTGTTGTTACGGGTTTCCCTTTTCCGGAATCTCTTACGGCAGGAATCACACAGCACAGCCTTCTCACGCTGGCTTCTTGCCCTCGGTAACAACCCTGCCAGGCCTCTAGGTGCCTTCCCACAGCGTGATGCTTCATTTCTCTTCAGCACTGAATTAATATCTCATTGTATCAATATGCAGTAATTTGTATTTATCTGCTCACCTACTGAGGTACATCTGGATTCCTTTCAAGTTTCAACAATTATGAATAAAGCTGCTACAAACAGTTGTATGCTGTGTGTGTGTGTGTGTGTGTGTGTGTGTGTGTGCGCGCGCATGTTTCAATTTCTTTGAGTAAATACCCAGGGTGCGACTGCTGAATCACCGGGTAAGAACGGGTCTAGTTCTGTATCTCTCACTCTTTTTACAGGAAGTATACAAGTTAGCGGTTACATATGTATACTCTGGAATTAGTCTGCTTAGTTCAATAACAGTATCTATTTCATAGGGTTGTTTTGACGGTTAGATGAAATCGATGGCAAAACATTTAGAAACTAAGTGTTGAAAGATGGCAGTTGTTGGCTGTTTGACATCTTTCTTAACCCTGTAAAGTGACTGGGCCCGCCACTGTTGTGGACTTAGGTTGTGGTGACAGAATAATTTGTTTCTTCCTAAGTTTTCTTCCTGTGCAAAGCTTGACTTTGTAACAGTGGCCTCCTAAGAGCTAACTTGGCAGAACACAGAGGTCACCAGCTAAGAGGAAAATAAAAACACTGCCCAGTAAAGGACTCTTCACCAGAAAGTAGGTTTTAAAAGGGAGAGTAACCACTTGTCTTTCTTAACATCGAAGGTTTAAGTTTCAAGCATATTGTATGGGATTTGTTAAATATTTATTCTATGAGATAAACTTTAATCTGGAAAAGGCAATTGCAGTCCTCCGCCCCATCTTTATACTAAGAACATAGGGCTGTTTTCTTTTATGTGGTAAAACATTTATGCGTACTAGAAAATGCCATTATATAAGGTATATAAGATAATAAAATTACAAAATGAAAGTAAAAGGTTAAGAAATGGAGTGAATATTAAATACAATGCTAATAATTTCTGAAGAAAATTAACAATGCAATTATTTTGTTCTAAATATTTATGAAGTACCTGAATGTAAGTTTAAATATTCAGATTTACCGTATAGTCCCACATTGTTGCTCCTCCAAATGCAGATAACAGAAAGATGATCACTAAAGCTACCTGAATCTCAGTTACGTCCACTCTAGAAAGGAAGGCCAAAGAAAGAGGTTTGTAAATAAAATCCTCAAATATGCAGGTTAGTCATACATTAAGTACCAAAGATATAAACATCTCAATAGGCTTTGTTTAGTTTTATTGTTACCCACTACACTGAATTATTAACTGATTCACTAAGCAAAAAGTCTACTGAGCAACATGCATTCATACATAGGTAAGTAGGAAGAGAGAGAGAAAAAAAATCATATGACACGCATCAAACCACTAGCAGTCATCCTTGAGAGAACCAAACACTTCCATTTGCTATTTTACACATTTCTTCAAAGTTTGAATTTTTTTTACAACAATTATGTGTTACTCTTATAGACGAGGAAAAACCATATACAAACAATCATGATTTAGGGAAAATTCTTATGAACTCCAAAGTCAATTTCACTTATAAGGTAAGGACAATTCCAACAGCTTTCCTTATTTATTTACTAATAGTCACTACTAATTTTGTGGTTCCACAGATATGGTTAATATATACACATTTACATTTTTCTCAAAAAAAAAAACCCACTCACAAGTAAATCAGGCCTTCTAGTCTGCAGAAACTGCCAAGCCATCTCTCCTATGACTCAGAAACACGGTCGGTTGAGAATTCGCTTATATTTGCAATTTCCCCTCGTCTACATATTTGTGGTTCAACTCCCTATCATCCGGACTTTGGCTCCATTATTCTTCTAGGATTGTTTTAAACAGTGACTTTCAAGTCTTTCGCAATGCTGAAGACGCGGACCGCGCGGTCTTTCTGGGAGGGCTCGGCGGCCCTTTCACTTGCTCCGAGCCCTCTCCGGGTTTCCTCTCCCTGGCAAGAGCTCTTCCCCGACTCCTATCGGCTACGCCTGGCTTCCTTCTCCCCATCTTAAATGCCACTTCCAGAATTCTTTCTCCAATTTTATGTTCTCTGAAGAATTTTATCTCTGTGTAAAGACTACCATCTAGATGTCAATGGCCCCTGAGACCAAATCTCTAGTCTCTTTTTTCCTGAATCCCATATTTTTAGGTCTATCTACCCACTTTATGCCTCCGGCTATATGCCCCACAGTCTTTAGAGACTAGGGAAATATTTATTGCTCTACAAATATAAAAATAAGTAGGGATTAGATAACATAAACCCAGATGTGACAGAAAGACTTCTTGGCTGAATTCTTTTGCGGGTAACAAGGGGGAAATCGTGACTGAATCTTAACACACAAACAAAAGGGAAATATGAATGGCATCTAGGTTTTTAAATTTTATTTTTGGAGACAGGATCTTCTTCTGTAGTCCCATCTGGTCTTCAGCTTGCTACGCTGCCCGGGCTGGCCTTGGACTCACAGCAATCCTCCTGCCTCAGCCTTCTGAGTGCTGGGATGACAGGTGTGCACCACCACCCCTAGCTGACGCGGTGCTGGGGAAATCGAGCTCAGTGCTTCGGGCTTGCGAGGCATCACTCTAACAGCTGTGCTATCCTCCCGCCCCAGGCACCCGACAATTCTGTGCTAAGCAGCTGACCAGCCAAGGCCTCCAGATTCCCTAGAGAAATGGCCGTGTTTGCTCTAACGGCAAACACGATAGTCACATGTACGACCCTCTGTGGAGGAAGAGATGAAAGAGTGCTAATACTTCCTGAGGATTTAGTCTACATCATACAAGCTATAAATTACTTCTGTTTTGGGGAAGAGGGAAATAAAACATGTGTCCACATGGGAGTAGCTGAACACTGCAGCGAGACCACGGCTTCAGGGCCAGCCAGCGCTTTCAGCTCAGTCTGTGACCCAGGTATCGGTGGTGCACTTTATTTTCCTGGTAACACTGACACGATCACACCTTACCCGTAATTTTTACAAGGGATGCCTGCTGAGCACAAGCCCCTGGGTGAGCAGGTAGGGATGACAGACCGTCCCCCGGATGAAACCATACAGCACATCCGGACACGGGGGGTGGGGGGGGGGGCAGTTTTGCACAAGCCACTCATGGGAAAGGTTTCCAGTTAAGCTCAGCTTCATCCTACCTCGACGCCTTTTAAGGATAAACTACAGAGACTACAATGCTTGAGTCCAGAAAAAAAAAAAAAGAAAGAAAGAAAACTGAAGGGATATCATCAATATCTGTTAAATTATGATTGTGGGAAGAGGAAAGGTTAGCTCACTAAATCTTTAAATTTTGAATTATGAAGAGACAGTTGGAGATTAAAAGAGACAGCAGATACACAAAAGAATATTCTAGATAACAATAAGCTTAGAGAATAAGTGGGGTTAAGTTTTTAAAAACTGCGAAGAGGAGCTGGAGGAGTAGCTCAGGGGTGCAAGTGCCTGCCTAGTAAGTGCTAGGTACCCTAGTTCAATTCCCCAGCACCACATAAGCTGGGCATGGTAGCACATGCCTGTAATCCCAGCACTCAGGAGGCTGAGGTAGGAGGTTTGCCTTGAGTTTGAGGCCAGCCTGGGCTCCACAGGGAGCTCAGAACCAGCCTGGTTGACAGAGCAAGACCCTGTCTCAAAAAACAAAGCCAAACAAAGCAAAAACAAAAGTCGGTATGGAAAGGCTTAAAACGCAAGAATGACAGTCAGTGGAGACTGTGAAGGTACGCCTGCAGACCCCACCCGAGGAGGACACGGAACAGTGTTACGCAAAGGGGGCACAGAGCTGGTTACCAGCCCACAGCGAGTGGACATGCAGGGTGAGAGTAAGCAACAGAAAACTTCACGGTGCTCTGCCAGAGAGATGTTCTCTGCTGGACCAGAAAAGGGACTGTGCTTGATAAGTCTGTGTTTGTTTTCCCTCTTTTTTTCCTTAGGAAAACTAAAGCTAAAATCATTGTCAAATAAGGTAACTATAACACGCAGAATACCTGAAAGACTTCAGTGTAGCATTTATGGCACTCCGACAAAAGAACCTGTCACTCAATGAAGCTCTGTCTCCTGTCTTATAAACAAAGGCCACAAACCATGCTGAACGTTCAGTTGTGTTTTAAAATATACAACTTAAAAGGACATACTTACTTTCCAAACCTTAATATGCCTGAAACGTAAGTTTGCCAATGAGCACAGAAAAAGAGAAACATCCCAATAAAAGAGCAGAAGAACAGCCAGTCGGGATTGGTTCCTAGCCGGACAGCAATTGATGCTCCAATCGCCATAAGCACTGAAAGAAACAAGGTTTAAGAACCATTAAGAATTTAAAATACTCAACACAATAGCTGTCCTGTGCAGTTCAGAAATCCAGAGTTTTAGGAGCTATAACCCTGGCATTAAAAAATACAATACACTTAACAAAGGAATTCTTAAATATACTTTAAGAATAGGTAAGTTGTTCCCGAATGGGTACTGCTGCAAAAATAAAAAAAATAAAAAAAAGGATCTCCTTCCACCACTCTGTTCACTCTGGTCCTTGGGATCCAAGGCAGCGACAAGAGCCCTGTGAATTCACCTGTGGAAAGAGAGTCGCACCCGTGGTCGAAAAGCTCCCCTAGAGGAGAGCAGCAGTTTGTCCTTCGGGCTTGTTTCCCGTCAATGGCGTCCAGCGACTGGTAGGTGAACAGCCCCAGGGCGCACAGCAGGTAGGTCCAGTTTGGTGCCTAAAAACAAAGGAAAAGAATAAACAGTTATATCACTTCCTTCCTTTCTTTCTTTGGAACTGGAGCTTGGCCAGGGCCTGGTACTTGGCCTATGCAGTGCTTACCTGGCAATAAACCTTAGTTATCATCATGACATTGTGTGACACTTATAGTGTTATCTGTAACTTTAAATCCTGACCTTTTAGTAGTGTTCATGTGGTGATTCTAAAAATATGTGGGTATTCCACAAATATCCACCAACCTGACTACCCTGTTCCTCAATCTTTCTATGTAAATGGAAGTTTACTTTGAAATTTTCATCATTTGTTAATGAGATGCCCAGTACTAAGGATTGTCCTACTAATTATTTAAAAGAATACAGATCCCTTCTATTTAAAAGAAAAGCAGCGGGCCCAGCAGTGCAGGTCTGTAATTTCAGCACTGTGGGAGGCTGAAACAGGAAGACTGTCAGGTCAAGTAAGCTCAGCCTGGGCAAATTAGCAACTTAGCAAGATCTCCTCTCAAATAAAAAGGAGCCAGGGATGTAGCTCAGAGTCCCAGGACCACACACCAAGAAAAGCAATAGAATTTAAGAAGAAAAGAAAGCCAGGCGTAGTGGTGCACACCTCTAATCTGGGCCAATTCTCAATACCACTAAAATAAACAACCAAAGAAAAGAAATAAAAGGAAATTGAGTTATGGACACACCTAATAAAAGTCACAGTTCTGGTCACATGTTTCCAAACATGGAAGACATGAACAGTTTTAAAAGAGATTAAAAAAATGAAGAATTCATCAGGACTGCACAACCCCTCCAAAAAAAAAAAAAAAAGAAAAAGAGAGAAAGAAAGAAAGAAAGATATGACCTACCTAGAATCTTTGGAAAGAATACCAAACTGTTTTTGTAGAAAATTCTGTGAAGTTTACTTACTTTTCTACTATAAATTGTCACATTTCTTTAATAAGGAGAGCAAAGTAACACCTCAAATATACACAGAACTGAAAGCTGGGGTTATTAATATTAAAATGATGACATAAAATGTCATGTATCCTCTTCTTTTTCTTTCTTTTTTATATTTAATGTTTTTTTTGAGACAGGATCTTACTCTGTAGTTCAGGCTGGTACTGAACTCACTATGAAGCAGGCTGGCCTTGGACTCATGGCAATCCTCCTGCCTCAGCCTCCTGAGTAGTTACATCCCTGGCCTCTGAACTATTGTCCTTTCAACACTTTCTTCCAGCAAATGACTGAGGGCAGAAAGCGAGCTGCCTAACTGAAAGCTGGTCTACACCATGGAAAGGGAGCTGTTCAAAAGTAGACATTCCTTTACCTTTCCTAGTTACCTGAAATACGTCTACACAGTGCAATTACTCATTCCAGGATTAGAGAAAAGTACATTATGATTTTAAACTTCCTCAATGTTGAGTATTACAGAAATGCAACACGCAATTATTTTATAGATGTAGGAATTAAATTGACATCTTACTTAGGCTGGAAGTCACATCAACTCCTTCCTCTGAAAGCCATGCAGCTTATACTGGAAAAAAAGGGAACTCCCGACTCTGGTAGTCTGTTAATTCAATTCCCACATATGATCTGTTTTTCCAGAAAGCATCCGGAGACAAACAGCCTCTCTGATGAAGGGCAGTCCACCGTTCAGCCTTCTCTGTAAGAAGCTCAGGAGGATAAGAGTCTTCACATTCTCCTAGCAATAATTCAAGAATAATTACTTTCTTATAAATGATAATCTAGAAAGGACAAGCAAATGTTTTCAACATATGAGGGCATGACATGAGTACTACCCTGCTTTTCAGCTGTAAATTTAAAAAATTCTCCCAAGAAAACATTTATACCTTTTCCTATTCATTTTTAATTTATTTGTCTGTAAAGGGGAAGCTCTCAATAAAGATGATGAAAACACTTCTGTCCGGCCAATATCAACTGAAAGCTATTTAGCATTCAAATCTATTTTGTTGAAAACTTGCATGGAGAGAAGCAGCAGAGGGTAGATTAGTGGCTTAGGGGCTACCGGTGTCTTGTGAAGAAAGAGGCTACAAAACACCTGGTGCTGACCTGTCGGACCTCAGGAAAAAGTAGATTAGCAAGCGCAAGGCCCCGAGTTCAATTCTCCAGTGCCACATAAACTGGCCGTGGTGGTGCAGGCCTGTAATCTCAGCACTCAGGAGGCTGAGGCAGGAGGGTTGCTGTGAGTTTGACGTCAGCTTGAGCTCCAGAGTAAATTCAGATCAGTCTGGACTAACAGTGAGACACTGTCACAAGAAGGAAGGAAGGAAGGAAGGAAGGAAGAAAGAAGGGAGGGAGGGAAAGACAGATAGGTTGATTTAGTGGATTTAACCATTATGGAAAGCAGTATGGAGATTCCTCAAAAAACTGACAACAGATATTCCACTCGACCTAGTGATTCCTCTTCTGGCAATCTTTCCAAAAGAGTCATAAGTGCCACACAGCAGGGACACACGCATAACCACGTACACAGCAGTACAAGTAATAACAGCCACGTCACGGAAGACGCCAAAATATCCATCAACGACCAACCAATAAAGGAAGCGTGGCATATGTACAAAATGGAGAACTACGCGGTCATAAAGATAAATTTAAATCCTATGAAGGAAAATGAACACAACTTGGACCATTACACTTAGGGAAGTGAATCAGACTTGGAAGATTAAATATCACATGGTCTCTCCGACATGACAAACGCAGAGTACAAACAGGTAACAGAGTGAAAGGAGTGCCACGTCAGGCGGCAGGAGACGGACCCGCAGAGTTGGGGGGCGCGGGATGAGGAGGGGCGGGAAGGGAAGCTGACGCCACACGGTGGTGAGCACAATTCTCAAGTTTAACGTAGCCCTGTGTATCGACAATACACACTGATAAAAAATGAGATTCATTAAGGGATCTCCAGGACCCAGGAAGGGCCCGCGCTGGCTCCAGCAGGGGGCATCACCTGACAGGCGCAGGCCCCAGTTAGGTTTCGAACAGCACTACAGGAAAGCCCAGTCCCTGGGCTGCAAGCACGCTCCCCTCTGCAGTGCCCAGGTGTCTCCCATCATCCGCAGAACGGGCAGGCACCAGAGCGAGAGAGAAAGGGGGTGCCATCCGGCAGGCGTCTGCTGCCCTCCTGGGAGAACCAATCCTCACGGGTAGAACATCAGACAGCAGGTTAACCTTTAACTGCCCACGTGATGTTCCTAAGGGTACACAGCCTCTCAGTGTACAAGGGAGGTTATTTTAATGATTATACTTCGTGTGTGTGTGTGTGTGTGTGTGTGTGTGTGTGTGCGCGCGCGCATGTGCGTGTGTGCGCGACAGTAGGGGCTGAGACCAGGGCCTTCACATTGAGCTCTATATTGAGCTCATTTTTATTTATTTTTTATTTTTAAAATATCACCTCCTTTCCCCCTTCCCAACGCCTCACCCCCTCTTTCCCTCTCCACAATGCCCATCTTCCTACTTTGTTCTCTATCCTTTACATTTTTTTATGGCTTGGTTTTCTTGCATTAGAGAAACCATATGGTATTTGACTTTCTGGTCTGATTGATTTTATTGCTGGGTTCATTTTTAAAAATACTTCCTTGGTACTGGAGATCAAGCCCAGGGCTTTTGCACTGACCTACATCCCAGCTCATTTTAATTTATTTTTAGGTATTTTTTGGTACTACAGACTGAGCCCAGAGCTCAGTAGCTCAATCACACGGAGCTACATCTCTAGTCAGTTTGTTTGTTTGTTAATATTTTTTACTTTTTTGAGACAGGGTCTTGCTAAGTTGTTAAGTTGCTCAGGCTGAGCTCAAATCCGTCATCCTCCTGCCTCAGCCTCTCAGAGTGCTGAGATTACAGGCTTGCACCACTGGGAATGGCTGGTTATTTTAAAGAGACAGAGAGGTGACCCACAGGTTGCATCACACACGCAATCAGCCAGCCAGGTGGAAGGCAGGCTACCGGTAGATTTGCACGGCCTCCCATGTTTCAGGTCACTTTCTCGTGGGAAGTGGGAGGACCCAGGGGTTCAGGTTTGCTGGGCAGCAGGTGAGGCTGGGGACAAGGGTCACCAGCGTGCCCCTGTTTCAGCAAAGTATCACTGCTTGAGGAAACAGGGAGGCAAGAAAAAGGACCCACAGGAGAAAAGAGAAGGAGTCCCGAAGACCCAGGAATGCAAAGCTTTGGTAGCAGACTAGCCGGACAGCACGGACTGTGGTCACCGACTGCCCATGACACCAACCAGCTAGGATGCAAGAGAACTGGCGTCTGAAACAGGAGCCTTCAGGGAGCTCCCAAGCAGCAACGCAGACTGCAGCACAAAAAAACAGCAGGACCCCGGGAGCCACCGAACCACCCCGGGGCCAGGCGGACACTCCTCATCATAAGCCTAAATCCATATGATGAGAAATAATTTTTTAAATGGTACTGGAGATTGAAAACACTAGTCTTAATCCAAGTTATACGAAAGGAAGTCAAACACCAGAGCTCTGAAGTAGTCCACAGGACAACTGCTTTGTTACAATTAACTATGGGCCACAAAGCACACTCACAGATGAGTCGATTATTTACCCTGGACGTCATGACCTCTTTCATCACGTGTGTGACTGAGTGGTCAGGAACAGAGCAAAGGAGAGGACTCAGAAACGGAACCTGCAGCTTCAGGGCTGGCTAGGCAAACTGCGCTCACAACTCTGGCCATCAGGAACACACTCCGGGGTCTTCCCTCCAAGGGATGTGGAGATAATCACATCGCAGGGTCGAGCCATGTGTCCCGGACGTACCCCAGGAGCCAAATGGGTGCTGAAAATCAACTACAGGTCTTCTTCCCATCAGGTAATGGGTTACAGCAGTGTTTTCCAAGGACAGAACTCAGGCCCCAGTCTTTCTTGCAGAGTAATTGGGAGTGTGGATGTTGGATTCTGTCCCTAGATTCTTGATGCACCATTTAACTGGCTAAGTGAGCTGGACAAATTACTTCTCAGTCTATGATTTTGGAAAGCTGGACCGTCACAGCTATATTATCTATGATTTTGTAGATAAGAAAGCTTAGAATGAGTCCAAGTTTTTAAAATGCAACTGGTTTAAAGTTGAGTAGAGAAAAACAATAAACAAATTCAAGTAATATATATACATACACACAAATTGTCCCAAACTAAGATTTAGGAATACCGGAACTATACATTGTCTATTATCTAAATTTTTATACTAAAAAAAAAAATAGCTCTTTGCTTTAAGTGGCTTTAGTGAGCTGAAACCTTGTGAGAATGCTGTGCCCGATAATGATTAGATCATCCAGTAAGATTTCATGTTGTCCAAATATCAACTGACTTCTCTCTCCATGTACATAGAAATGGTATTTTTAAGAGGTAAGAAGAAAATCTGGAGGCAGACTGCGCATCTGTGAAAAAAATAAAAACTCACCACTAGGGTATTGTTAAAGGTGGAGTCCATAGCGGGCCAGGTGACCGGGTGATTTCCAAAACATATGCATTTCTAATGGACTGACGGACTGCTCCAAGCCCTATCACGTGCCTATGTTATGGCTCAAACTGTTCAATAGTATCTGTGACAGGCAGGGCGCTTCCTTGTTTACAGAGGGAGGGCTCCCAAGTTTGGCCTGGCCCAGCTCCAGAGCAGGTGGTAGGTCAGGAAAGAGAAGGCCACTTTGTCAAGCCAAGCAGGATGGTTCTGGGGCTTACTGGCAGGGCCTGTGGCCTCAGCTCAGTTGGGGAAGAGTATATCGGATTTGAGGACATAAAGCAGGTTACGAGCTGGGACCAGGGAAATGAGGCTGGCTCACGAATGCAACAAAACCAGCGTTTCCGGGACATCGGTAATCCTACTTGGAAAGAACAGTTCTTACTTCTCAATCTGTCCGGGATGGTGCTGAGTGTTCTTCGTCCTTCAGGTCTTCATAGGCATTCCTATTGGAAATGCAGCCTCTACCCACTCACGCCTGGGGGACAGGAGGAGCAAGGGTGTGGCCAGCCCCCAGGCCGCACTGGCATCAGGCCAAAGTATCAGGACTCTCACATCTCTTCTGTTTTTTCTTCACAAAACCCAAGTGGTCTGGGCTTCACGCCTCAGTCAAATGCACCAGGTGTGGGATCTGAAGGTATTCCTCTATATCACAGTACTGTTTTACCAATACCTGGCTCATAAATTTAAACGGGAAACAGCTTATGCCTGAGGAATGAAGTATAGCACAGATGCAGGAATCAATCAAAGGAACAGAACCACAAGGAAAAACACCTCCACATCACCTCAAGAGGCTTTCAGACATGGCTGGGCCCTGGGGGCGATACAGCTCAGCTGTAGAATTTAAGGTGGCATTCACTGTGGGATCCTCCAGTGACTCCTTAAATTTAGAGGCCCAGGTTCATCTCATCCTAGTTCCTGTCCTGCTTCTAGAACATTCATCTTTGAGATCCAGCCGAGAGTTCGTACTGTGTTTTAATAAGAGAAGTTACTCCCATATAAGACTCCTGCCTCAATATGGTAAAGATACTTGATGAGTACTTGAAATGGTTTAAAAACCAAAAAAATTATATGAGGAATGGTTCAGTAGTTAAAGCACTTGCCTAGCAAGCACTAAGTACCTGAGTTCAATTCCCCAGCACCACATAAGTCAGGTGTGGTGGCGCACACCTGTAATCCCAGCACTTGGGAGGCTGAGACAGGAGGATTGCCATGAGTCCAAGGCCAGCAGGATCAGCCTTGGCTACAGAGTGAGACCCTGTCTCAGAAAAAAACAAAAGAAAGAAAATACGTTAGAACTCAAAGAAAATAAATCTATTTTTAAAAACACCTGAGTAAAAATCTATAGGTTATTGCTTTTTGTATCATTCCCCCAACAAATAACTCTTTACGGTACAAAGGCAGCTCTAATCTCAGTATTTAAAAGAGGCTACAATCCACTATATCATCAAGGCTGCCTGTCCCTCCACTGCATGTCTGCATTCCTTTCTTTCTGCCTTCCTCCCTTTCCCGGTACTGGAGGTTCAACCCAGGGCCACTAAATTGCCTCGGCTGACCACAAATTTGCAATTTTCTGCCTCGGCCCTCAGCCTCCCAAACAGCTAGGATTAAAAGCATGCAGTGATGTTTAAGGTCTTTTTGACTTCTTCAGGTTACACTCATTTTCTACCATCAGAAATGCCCTTGTACCTGGACCTAAGCACAGCCCGTGTCTGCATAAGCAATGTCCTAAAAGAGACAGTGGACTTACATGCACTAACTAGAAAGGCAAGAATATTTAATCAAATAAGTAACAGAGAATAGAGTCACAGTTCTTACTAATAAAACAATGAATGTATGGAGCTGGGTATGGTGGCACAGGCCTATAATCTAACCAACTGGGAGGCTGAGGCAGGAAGATCACAAGTCTGAGTCGAGTCCAGTCCGAGTAATTTAATGAGATCCTGCCTCAAAATACAAAGAAAAAAATTTGAGGGGTGAGTCCCGTCTGCAGACTAAGGTCAAGGCCAGAGCTTTCCCAGGAAAAGCTGGTACAATGTTTCTTCTCCCTTCTTTCTGTTCACCCCAAGCTGGTCTAGCTCCCGGGGTGGGGGTGCTCTTCTTTTATTTCCTGGGTCACAAGTCAATCACACACACCTGAAAGCTCTGCCCTGGGTGTTTCCTAACCTCCACAAACTGACACAATCCCTCCAGGTCAAAGCCAAACATCCGCCCTTTGCAGCCAGGCCCCACCTCCCACAGCACGCGGTCCCATAGATGGCCCACCACATCCGGTATAGAAGGCTTCTGGGCCACACTCCAGAACCAAACCGTACCACTAAGAGTTGAAGAACATCATGCTCAATTTTATACTGTATTATTTCACTTACACAATCAGTAGTATAGCAAATACTTGCTGGGTGTTAGCTCTATGCAAGGCTTTGTGTTATGCAGATTATACACACGAGCAACTAACTGCTTCCTGAGCTTAAAATCTGATAGATGTTCACTCCATAAAGACACACATCATCTGAATAGAGAAGGTCCACAGGGGGCACTGTGAAGCCCTGTGGGGAAAGCACAGCTCTCTGCCTCAGAATCCCACTTAAAGCTATGTGACACTGGAAGAGGTCAACTCCTCAGTGCCCCATCTATAACATGAGCATATCAATTGCTGAGAGGACTCAAGAACAGAACAAAAGCAGCTTATGGTAACTCCTGGCATAGTGAATACCCAGCAAATGCTAGCTATCATTATTATTATGGGAGTTCAGAGGACTGGGTGATTGATCTGACTGAGAGAGGCCAGAGAAGTTTCCTAAGGAGGTAGTATTAGAATATAAAGATAAGTGGGGCAGAAGAGACAGGGAAAGAGAGGCCGCGGAGAACAACCCTCACTTTTGCAAACAGTTCAAATGAGCTGGAGTGACAGTTCCAGACAGGCCAAGGTGGTACACAGTACCACTGGAGCAGCTTAATACGAGTCGCAGTGTTTCCTTTGGCTTCCCTTTATCTCCAGTCGTGTCCTAGAAATTAACACTGTAGCTGGAAAACCTATACAGTACGGCGGCAAACAGACAGGCATGTCGGAAAGCATGCTGACTGTAAGGGTAGGCAAGCTCAAGCACCCAAATGTAAAAACATAATGTGTCTTTTTGTGGCCTTCTGGAAGCAAGTCTGAAAACAGTCAGCTAATTCTTAAACCTGAAAATCAGAAAACAATTTTCAAGGCAAGTTAAAGTCACTTAACCTCTCTGGGCTTTCATGTCTCTTATGAAGATACAGACCATTATCACTTCAGGATGGGTGCAGAGGGAAGATACTGAGGTGGTGACAGGCCATTCTAGGAAGGGAAAACCTGCTGGTGCTCTGGGCTGACGCAGGACACGGATGCACCAACAGAAGGTGGGGAAGCCCTGCATACCTGATTATCTAAAGCCCGGTGTCTTCTCTCATACTACACAGAGAAGGCACCAGCTCCAAAGAGGGCCACATGGGGGCCACATGTAATAGAAAGAATATGAGATTTGGAGTCAGACAAATTCCGATGTGCATCCTTCCTGGTCCTATTATTCATTAGTTCTGTGGCCCAAAGCAAAAGAACCAGAAACGGCTATACCCTTTCACGAGCAACGTGAGTCCTGTAACACGGTTCCCTTCCTTGCTCAGTCCCTGAGGAGCGCAAGCATGATCTAACAACATCCATTTCAGAAAATCATTTTTTTTTTCCTTGGGGGGACTTGTTTTTTAGGTTTGGAACTAGGGAGTGAACCCAGGGCCTTGAGTGTGCCAGGCAAGTGCTCTGCCACTGAGCTACATCCCCAGCCCTTCAGAAAATCATTTATGTCAGACTTTAACCCTCTTATTGGGTTTTTCTGATTATTCACTTTTTAGAAAAGTGCCTCCGATCCTCACCTCACTCCTCTAGCTCCGCACTTCTGCTGCTGTCCTTGTTGCTCTGGGGATCGAGCGAAGGGCCTCACATTTATCTACATGCTCTGCTCATTTTTTTTTTCTTTTTCTTTTTCTTTTGAATTTTGAGATGGAATGCTACTAGGCAGCTAATTTGTGCAGGCTGGGCTCAAAGTCGCAATCCTCTCAGCTGTCCATGTCCCACTCCCTTTTATAAAGTATAACTGAGACCAAAAACTGATTAACCACAAGTGCGCCTTTCCCACCAGGCCATCCTTTTCTCCTCTGAACAGAAGCCCTTTCAGTAAGTGACTATAACTACTTTCAGTGCCTAGCAAACGATTCTTAAATTGATAATAACATTGTGCCAGGCATGATGGTGCATGCTTGTAATCCTAGCACTCTGAGGCTGAGGCAAGAGAATGGTAAGTCTGGGTCCAGCTGGAGCAATTTAATGAGATCCTGTTTTACAAAAAAAGAAAGAAAAGGCTGGGATGCAGCTCAGTGTGAAGGTCCTGAGTTCAGTTCCCAGTGCCCCAGAAAGTAAACAGTCATAATTTAATTGGCCAGTGTCAGAAACATCCAAACGCTCCAGGCTGACTATAGGCCCAACCAAAACAAAACTGCAATGTGTACTTTCAGGACACTATTTAATAACAATATATTTTATTTAATACGTTGAATAAAGTATTTCATTTGTTGAGCAAATTGCAGTGTTCTACACTTCTCCACGTCCTGTCAGCGGGTCCTCACTGTCTCCCGGTAAGATTGGTTGGGCAGGCTTTCTTTCCTCTTTTCCGAGCCAGTAGGTGTGCCCAGGCACAGCCAGGTGGGAAGCCACGCCCTCCACTTCTAGCCCAGCGATCTTTTCATTCTAATACCCGGCTCCTGAGAAGGGCTGGCATCAGACAGCAAAAATCTGAAAACTACAGAAGCTTACACTCGTTTTTCCAAAATAATATGAAAATGAGTAACAACAGGAGTGTCTGATAAGAAATCATAACTATATCCATCAATGCAAGAAATTTTAAAATGCAGCCTTCGTTAAACTTTTATTTAAGAGTTGGAAGGATAACAGGACATTAAGTATCTGTTCCTGTCATCCAGAGTCAACTCTCATTAGCTTTCCAGGACCTGAACTCCACTCCAATAGGGATGTTCACGGACATCAGCCCTCGGAGGGAGGAGAAAAGAGAGCAATCTTACAGGTGCTGTGTGTTCCACATACCGGCCGGAAGTGAGCCCCTCCTGGCCTCCCCGGCCCCTCCGAACGGTCCCCAGCCCACATCGCTCACTCTTCTTCCTTTGGATGTAGGTCACATACAGTGATGGCTAATAAAATCCGTTTTTAAGGTTCCTGGGTCAGGATGATAGCTTATCGCCCTGATAATGATCTAGTTTTTTTTTTTTTTCATGAAAAGGGCAATGAATCCACGAGGAACTCAGCAACTTATCTTTGATCTTATCTTTGGCTACCTGTGGCTTCCCTCTGAGAAATAGACGGTAATAAAAGTGTCCAAAGGGCATCGTGGGCTTGGTTAACCCGGCCACAAATCCTTGCTCGGGCAGGATGGAGATGGAGGGGCGGGGTTCAGTCGCGGTGCGCAAAGGCCCCGAATGCTTCGAGCCCACGGGTGGGCGCCGGCGGGGTGGGGGCTCGGCAGGCAGGGCTCGGGCCTCTCCTGGCTCCCTCACCCCCACCCCCAGGCCCATCGGGTCGGGCGCGGGACGAGGCAGTGACCTTGGCAGCCCCTCGGTTGCCCTGGGAGAGGCCGGAGATGGTCACGGGACTGAGGCAGTGCGGTGACAGCCTCTAGGAACCCCAGGGAGGCGGGCGGGGGGTGAACACGGCGCCGGGACTGACGTCCTTCGTGGCCCCAGAGATGCTCCGCTGCCTGAGGGTGTCCCCTGTCCCCGGGCACCTCTACTGACTTGGGCCGGGCTCCGGGGGCCAGATCTGGGGACTCTCCGCCCCCGCGAGGATGGCGGTGGTGGGCGAGCCCTACCTCCTCGGTGACCGTGGGGCAGTAGGAGATGAGCACCAGCGTGGTGACCAGGTTGACGGCGAGGCCGAGGAGGGTGATCGTGTTGGGGGCCATCCAGAGCGGGATCCACTGGAGCAGCCATGTCCAGTAGAGCTGCAGCGGCGGCTCGAGCAGCGACACGCCGCTCGCGTTGTAGCGGTGCTCCTCCAGCCGCCGCAGCTGCGCGGCGCTCAGCGGCTCGCCCAGCGCCCTGAGCCAGCGCGGCGCCGGCCTGGCTCCCGCGCCCGCCGCCATGCTCGCCCGCGGGCCCGCCGCGCCCGCGCGCGGCCCGCGCCCCACGCCGGGACCCGAGAGGCGGAGCGAGCGAACGGCGCGGCCCGGGCCGGTGCCCACAGGGTGGGGCTCGCCGCGCGGCCCGCCGCGCTGAAGTCGAGGTCAGGCAAGGCCCCGCCCCGTCCCCGCCCCCAAAGCAGCGGGGCCCAATGGAGAGGGAGGGCGGGGCGGAGTCGGCGCCGCCGGCGTCTCCACGGCCCTCGGGCGGCCACGCGACGTCGCGCCGCCTGGTGTGGACGTAGGCCGGCCTGTAGGGACGCGGCGCCCTGCTGCGCCTTCCTCCCGAGTGTCCTGATGCCGGCCTGAGGGAAGCGGGGCCGCTGGGGAGTTACGCGGCAGGTTCCTCTGCCTTCGGGCGGTGGGCACGCCTCTCTTCCACTAGGTGGCCCACGCTACCGACGATGCTGCGGTGCTTTTCAGTGAGGACAGAATTCGGCCGATCTTGAGTCACCAGCATGGTAATGGTCTCGCTTGGCAAACATGCGAGACGCGGAGAAACGTGTCTGTCTGTGTCCTGGCTTTAGTTAACCCTCACCACGTGACCAGAGAAGGCGCGAAGCCTTTTTGTTTGGCTTTGCTTTTGAGGTACTGAGATTGAATCCGCGGGGCTCTGAGGCTGAGCTATACCTTCAGCTCTTTTTAGTTATTTACTTGTTTACAGGGTTTTACTAAGTTCCTCAGGCTGTTTCCAATCCTGCTTCAACCTCCGGAGTAGCTGGGATTACAGGTCGGGGCCGCCACGCACAGCTGGGAGGGTTTTGAAATAAAAAACCAGGCCAAGGAAACGTTATCAAACAAGGGGGCTGAGTATTTGAAACTCAAATGCCTGTTTTTCAGAGCTGCTGACACCAACGATGATGACGGCTATTTCTCAGTGCCCCCTTCCCAGGAGCAGAGGGCTGGGATTCCAGCCTCTGTCGTTGCTTCTGCACCCCCTTAGCTCATAATGCACACCCTTGAACAGGGGGCATGCTGTCATAAGCAAGTTCTGTTGCACAACCTGAGCCAGGCCTGTCCTTTGCCCAGCTCTTTGCTTCACGGTTCTGATCTTTGTGCACTTTTCTAAGGCACAAGACAGGCCGAAAGCTGCTTTCCAGATACTTGTATTGAGTAATGTTTATCAGCAGATGCGTTTTGTCCAACAGTATTCATGGCAAGATTTTGGAGCAGGGGTCAGCAAACTGGGCCTACAGCCACTTAATCACGTCTTCCTACAGCTCATAAACTATGTATGTTTTTACATTTTTGATGGCTGGGGGAAAAGATTTAAAATTTTTCCTATTCTAGGCCATGACTATGCCAAGGAAAAATCCTTTCCCAGATTAACAAATTCAACCATACTAAAAGCATTTCTAATGTACATCAGAAGACTTCCTAAAATTGGGCACAATGGTGAACGTCTGCAATCTTAGCTACTCCAGAGGCTGAGGTAGGAGAGTTAGGAGGTAAAGGCCTGCTAGGCAACCTGGTTTAAACAACAAGCACCTTATTTCTCAGAGTTCTAGAAAGTTCCCAGTCAGTCTCAGCTGATCTGTTTCCCCAGTGAGATCTCTCTTTCTGACTTGCCTGTGGCCCTTTTCTGTGTCCTCACGTGGCAGAGGAGGTGGGAAACAGAAGAGCAGAGGAGAGAGAGGACACTTTCTGGTGTGTCTTCTTATCAGGGTGTCCCGGCCCGCGGGACTATCAACGAAGGCTCTAGGAAATAAGGGAGAGGGGGACAAGAGACGCGAAGAATGGAGACAAGACAGGCTTTCTGATCAAGTCTCCTTTATTGCAGGTTAGGGCAACGTATAAGGAGAATAGTATGAGGGAGGTAATTTGCATAAGCACGATTGCTATGGTCACCAAACCACAAGACATTCTGATTTCTTATCTGCTAATCTATGCTAAAATATTTAATAGAATGCCCCAGAAAAAGAAAGGCAAAGGTCATGTTAGTTTAAGAAAAGAGTTCTTGGAAAACTGGGCGTTTCAGAGTGACAGGGCGTTGGCTGCTCTCTCATCAGCAGCACTGAGTATGGTAGACTTGGGCAAGATGGAGTTGCTTATGTCTCAGGTCTGGGGCCTCTAATACAGATGGCTCCCAACATCAGGGCACTAATCCCATCAAGGGTACCCCACCCTTCCTGCATGCCTCATCTCAGATACCATCACACAGGTGTTCCAACTTCAGCATACAGATTTGGAGGGTATCATACAATTCACAGAAATTGATCACAGAGAAATGCACACAAGTGACTTTATCTAAAGCTTGAAAACTTGGCATGTTTTGCATTTAGAATACGAACATTTGTGGCAAAGCTATATAGAAAAGGCAAAAACATACCTATACTTTGAGGTAGTGATTGTGATATCTATATATAGATAAAGCTATCTGGCATAAATATCTGTATTTTATTTTGAGAGTATAAGATGAGTGCAGTGGTGCACTTCTGTTATCCCAGCACTTGAGAGGCTGAGGATTGCTATGAGTTCTAGGCCACCTGGGCTCCATAGTGAGTTCAGGACCAGACTGGACTACAGAGCAAGATCCTGTCTCAAATAAAAGCATTTATTTTGTGAGTATTTCTGTTTTTCAGTTTAAAAATAGTAAAAGTGGGTGGGGGCATAGCTCAGTGGTTATTGTTTTTTTTTGTTTTGTTTTGCTTATTTGTTTGTTTTTGTTTTTTGAGACAGGGTCTCGCTCTGTAGCCCAGGCTGGTCCTGACCTCACTATGGATCCCAGGCTGGCCTTGGACTGACAGTAATCCTCCTGTCTCAGCCTCCCGAGTGCTGGGATTACAGGCATGGGCTTATGGATGGCAGGAGGATTACAGTGAATTCAAGGCCAGCCTAGACTCCACAGAGAGTTCAGGACTAGCCTTGACTATGGGGGGACACCCTGTATCAAAAAAGAAAGAAAGAAAGAAAGAAAGAAAGAAAGAAAGAAAGAAGAATGCCTTGCCTAGTGTGATCTGAAAAGCACTAAAGGGAACCCCTTTCTTCAAATTTTCCCTTTAACCCCAGTCCCATTGCAAGTTCCTCCTGCCTATGGCCTGGGGCTCTGTGACTAACAGGATAAGTCCCATTTGGATGTTGGGTTAGGGCACCAGCAGGAATAAGACATGACAGTTATCCGATCACTCTTGCTTGAGGACAGCTGAGGCAGAATGACCTCAAATAAAACTCATAGAAGGAATAAGCCAAAAAGAAGGGATGCACCAGTCAACACAAACTGCCAAGATCCTGTTGAAATGCAGATTCTGAGTTTATTGATCCTGGTAAGGCTCTGTGAATTTTAATTTCTAACAAATTCCCTGGTGACTAAGGGACTCAGGTAGGTAATGAGAGATGGAAGAATTCAGCATCTTAGAAGCCTGGAGTGAAGACACCACCCTGAGCAAACCTAGAGACTGCTGGGAGGGGGGTGGGTGCAAAGAAGAGGGAAAGGACTCCAAAGGCAGTGGCAGAGGGACAGCCAGCAGGCCTCACTTGATTTTGCCTGAGGTTGCTTGTTTGTGGCATGGAGGGGGAACCCTGGACCTTCACACTGAGCTATATACCCAGCTGATTTATTTATCTGTTTGTTTGTTTAATATTTATATATATTTTAAGACGGGGTCTCATTAAGTTGCCCAGGCTGGGCTTGAACTTGGGGATCCTTCTGCCTCAGCCTCTCAGAATGCTGGGATTACAGGCTTGTACCACCAGGATCAGCCTGAGGGCAAAGAAGGGAGGGAAGAAGGACAAGTAGGTAGATAGGGAAGGTAGGTGACAGAAAATATATTTTATATGTATTTAAAAGACATATTTTGCACTGATTATGCAGCAACACCTACAGGGTAAATGCAGCCTACATTGTGGTCTTTGGTTAGGACGTTGTTTGTTGATGAAGCTTTATGAAGATACTGCTTCTGGCCTGGAAAACCTTTAGGTCCTTAAAACTATGCGCGGAGAGACAAGTGTTCATTTTAAGATCCAGGAAGAAGCAAATGTGTTATTAAAATGACCTTACATACCTGGGAGTAGAAAGCATCAAGCTGATCGCTGGCCCAGGCCTTAGGCTGCTGCCCGCCCCGAGCCCGGGTTCTTCCGAAGAGGAATGTCCTGGAGGAGGAAAGGGTTAAGCAATAGTGACTGGGCTTGCAGAGCAGAGAAACAAGAGCTCTTTTCTCTTCATTGTTGATTTTTGTCCTTACTGTTTCCTCCTCTGCTTGCTGACCTGGTTGGTTATTTCTGGCTGGGTTCTAGCTGGCTGCTCTTGCCTGGCCCTCCCTCTGTGCAAACAGCAGGGCGTTAATCTGTGCACCCCTCCTTTGCCTGCTCAGTCGTGACCTTCTGGCAGCCCCCTCTTGTCATAGCCTCCCATCTGTCCACTTAACTCCTTAAGGGAGGGAAGTCACTAAAGGCCGAAAGGTGGAGACTGGGACTTGTCAAGTGTGGAAACTCCAGGACACAGCTCAGCTCACCCATGTGCTCCACGGCTTCTGCTAGAATTTTAGGGTATTCTGGATATCACTAATAGGAAGTGCATAAAAAGGATTCTCTCAGAGAAGATCTGCCTGCTGCTGCTCGTCCCCCCGAGACCCCAACTGCCTCCAGCTCAGCAACACCTCCCAGTGCAGGAATGGGGTCTGAGTTCACCATGGCGCTCCGAGCACTCAAAAGTGAGGCCGAGGTGGCCAGCTCAGTGCCACTTTCTCCCACAGTCTGGAGACGGTACTTACTTGACTCTTTAGTGCTTGGGATTTTCCAGATGACCACATGACTTGAGACAGCTTTGGTTTATTTTGAAACATGGCTCTCTTCCAATGGCCCTTTGTCATCGTTCTTCAGAAGGGGATCTTACAAAGTCCGAGTGGCAGTTCCTTCCTGGCCACCATGTTGCTAGTTCTTTAATTAACATAAAACTTTTATTTTATCTATTTATTTTCTTTCATGGTACTGGGGATTGAGCCCAGAGCCTTTACACTATGCCATATCTCCAGTTCATTTTGATTTTTGAGACAGGGTCTCACCAAGTTGCTAAGTTGTCCAAGCTGGACTTGAATTTGCCATCCTCCTGCCTCAGCCTTCCAGGGTATTGGGATTTCAGGACTGTGCCACCACTCAACCTGGCTAACAAAAAATATTTTAAATCAAAATTTTAAAATTGGCATGTAATATCCTTTAAGATGCTTTCCTTGGCACCAGAATTAGAACAAAGGTAAAGGAAGAATAAAAACAGGAATCTCTTGCCTATGGGGGCCTACATAAGTGCCTATCTGCAAAGCACGGAAAGACTCTCAAACTGTTTCTTGGTGGGGAGCAGGTAGGTGATGGGCACCGAGGGCAAGGCTTCTTTCTCTGAGTCAGCTGTGTCCCAAGCTGCCCTCTTGTTCCCCTTCTGGGAGTACTTAGCTGCCTCTGTCACCTCCCCGGTATTTCCCCCAGTAATCTACCCTAGATAGGAGTAGCAAAGCACTCAGCAAGGCTGAGGTTGCTCAGGCCATCTGGGGACACAGAAAGATCATCAGGTGATTTTAAAGAGGGCGATGACAATCCTTAGATTTGGAACAACTGGTTGTTCCAGTCAAGGGTTTGTTTCTCTGGTCCATTCTCATTATCAAGGTTTGATTGCAAAAGATTTTTACAAAAACCTACCTGTAGTAATAACCTGAATCTTTGGTGCAAGGATGGTCATTAAGTGACACCCCAAGATAAGGAAATCAAACAAACATAGTGTTTAGTTTAGAACCAATGTTATAAGGGTGGATAAGGAGACTGTTTGGCCTTTTAAAAAAAATTTTACTCCTAGGACAGAGAGGCCAAAGTTGTATTTCTAGAAATCTATTTGGAAAGATTTAAGAGAGGGAAGGAGATGGAGGATCAAGCTGGGAGCTTGGTGAATAGGGGGAGGAGGAGAAACAGCCTGCTCGGGGTTAGCTGACTCCCAAAGCCTGTATACAGAAATATGTAGAATTTATAAATCAAACTGACAAGTTAACAAAATAGTTGTAGCTTCCATTTTCGGGAGGATACCTATATAAAGATCTGCAAAAGTCAAGTTCGAATGTAAAATTATCAGATTCTTCAGAGGTACTACAATAAGATGGCCACAGTCAGCCCTGGACTCCTGCTCTTCCCACCCAGACCCTTCCAGCACCTCACCACCAGGGGTCTCGGGTTGCACAGAGAGATGCTGCAGCCTCGCGCACAAGCTCTAGTCTCATTCTCCACCCCTTCTACAAAAGGTGCCTCCAGGCCACCTTTGGGCCTAGTGTGCAGTCTGAACCTCAAGAAAGTACCATGTGGCTAGTGGGCTTGGGTGACGTCTACAGGAAAGGGTCACGATAAATTTCCAGGTGGGACCATCCTTATGGGTTCATGGATTCCTTGCTTGTGAAGGAAGCTGGAATTGGAAGGGGCCCAGGAAGAAACTCTTGAAAACACTGAGGGCCCTCTGGCTGGACTTTAAGCTGATACCGAGCTGTAGAACGCCCAATATGCCCACACAGAAATCTTTAAAAGTAACCTGGGGATATGCTGTGATAGTTTTATGAGTCAATGTGATTAGGCCATAGCATTTCTGGGTGTGCCTGTTAGGTGACAGTGTTTCTTGAAGATTAGCATTTGAATGTAAAGACTGAGTCAAGCAGATAAACCTCCTCTGTATATTTGGGCTTTATCCAATCAGTTTAGGGCCCTGGGTATTCTCGGTTCTCAGTCCTTCAGCCCCAGGGTGGTATAAATTCCCCTTTTGGTTTCCTGAAAATCAGGCCTTCAAACACATCGAGCCCTTCCGGGGCTCTACCTGTAGGCAGCAGCAGATCAGGAGACTCTCAGCCTCCATAACTGCATGACCAAGATCTTAGGATGTGTTTCTTCCTAGAAATCTCTCTCTCTGTCCCCCCTCCTTCTCTGAGAACCCTCATGCAATGGCTGGCCAAGCTCTGGCTGCGGAAGCTGAAGGTTCTCAGGTCCACACAGAGTCAACTGTCTTGAGTGGAGCACACCAAGTTGGCCCACGCCTGTCTCTGCAGTCATCAGTGTAGACCGAAGACCAGAGACCTTTTCTTCTCTTCACTTCTTAGGTACCAGGAAATATTCCAGCTGACCTTAAAATGTGAGTCTGAGGTAGGATCCCCACATAGGACAGAGAATTTCTTTTATGTTTTATTTATTTTTTATTTACATATCATATCACTTCCCTTTCCTGCCCTCTGACTGCCCCATGCCCCCTTTCCCTCTCCAGAAAGTCTGTCTTCTTATTTTCTTCCATCTCTCTCTTAACTCTTTTTGTGGTTTGATTTTCTCATATTAGAAAAACCATATGATATCTAAATTTCTGTGCCAGAATCATTTTGCTAAGCATAATGGTCTCAGGGTGCATCCATTTTCCTACAAATGGCTGATTAGGACATAGAACTTCTCAATATCCCTTGCTGGTATGGAACTCAGAGTCATACTTAATTTGGTTTAGAGACATAAAGTGAGATGGCATATCTCATGCTTTAGGTATTTGGCACTAATGTATAATCCACATCACCCAACTTCCAAATCTTCAAAATGATTGAATTGCCATGTTTATGCATTTACTTTTGTGTGGTAATCTTATATATTACAAACTCCTTGGAGGCAGGAAGTGACTTAGTCTTTGCTGGATTCTAACCTAGTTCTCCATGGTGCACACCCCATCTATCTAGTAACTCATTGGTTCATGTGAATAGAGTGTTTCAGGGGTCAGTTTCAAAAAAAAATTAAGAGCATATGACCTTGTTCTGAGTTACTTTTAGAACTAATGGTTTTCTTCTATGTTAATTTAGATGAGAACATACATTGAGTTTCTTTTTAAAGTAAATAAGTAAATGTGATTCTGTAAAATTGTTAATGAATGTTTAGTTCCTCCAAAGAATTTTTGGTAAATTCCTGTGACATGAAATTTTTCTTTTCTTTTCTTTTCTTTTCTTTTTTATGAGGCAAGGTCTCGCTCTGCGGTTTGGGCTGGTCCTGAACAATCTAGGTAGTCCAGGCTGGCCTTGAATTCATGGCAGTTTTACTGCCTCAGCCTCCAGAGTGCTAGGATTACTGGCATGCACCATCATGTCCAGCTTACGTGATACTGGGGGATCAAACCCAGGGCCTTGAATTTGCTAGGCAAGCACTTTAAGCCCCTGTAATTTTTCTTTAATAGTGAAATTTAAATATAATTACAACAAAATTATAGAAAAATGATAGCAATGATAGTGTCTGACAGTTTTGGTTCTTTATGGCTTTTAAATAATTTTTTTCTTCCGTATTAGAACTTTGCAGTGTATGAAGTGTTTTAAAATGAGAGGAGATCATATATAGAAAAGAGACATGTTTTTTTAGAGCACAAAATAGAATCAGCCTAGGTCATGAGTGGGGAACCAAAATCTGGAAGGATTCATTCTAAATGCTTTGCAAGGCTATATTTTGAATCTTTAAAAGGGTTGAAATAGGAGAAACGGGCATAGATCCTGCATGAAGCAGCTCTGTGTGAAACAAACAGCTCTGGTTTGTTTAGCAAGATTTCTTAGATCAAGAGAAAGATAAGTTTTCAAGACTCTACCAGGGAGCGTTGTATTATAATTTTTATGATTAAAAAATGCATTTTTAGCCTATGACTTTTAAGCTGAAGTAGCTGCTTTTGCTTACTCTATTAGTTTCCTTTTTTTCACAAAGTACAGCAACCATGACAAGATTAACCAAAGTGCTGACTACCAATGAGATTGTTTGCAGTTTTTAATTAAGCAATCTGTGCAAACATTTTTTTTTCTTCTTCAACATTGAGAGGAAAGACAATGACCACACTTAGGGGCTTGGTGGAAAAACGAGCAAATGCTTTTTCTCTTTCCAAGCAGATTTCAAAGCAGCAGAGTTTAGACAGATAGTTCCCAGCCCTCAGTATTCCTCAGGATTGCTTGAATGCAAGTCTCGCAAATACGAATCAATGATGTTTGGAGGCACACCTTGCAAGAGGAGTCTACAGAAGGACAGCCCACCTAGAGAGGACAGAAAGGAGAAGGGGACAGTCAAAACCCTCTACGTGAAAGAATGGCTGAACCACTACTATTGGACCAGCTGCCTGGAAATGATTATGTTTCCGTTAACTACAAAGATTCATTCTGTTCCTACTTGGAAATCTTCTCCTGGTTTTAGTACATTTAGAATTTAAAGCACTTGACATCTAGACAGAAAAGCAAGTTCCTAGCAGACCAGTGGCAGTTTATTTCTCTTGCCATTGTCCATCTTAAATTCCTAAACGAGTAGAAAATACGTCTTGCCCTTGGAAAGGTCTTGTGATTCTTCTGTAGCTACTTTAAAGCTTTTTTGTTGAATGGCAAAGTACATGCTCACGGTCTGCAGGAAGTTCTGTTTCCAGTGTGTTAATGTTCTTTTTAATGAAGCACAAAAAGTTTGGAATCAAGCACATTGGAGAAGAAAAACACTGTACCCTTTAACTCCGACCCCATATACACTGTCAAAAATCCAAACCTCAGAACTATTTTGTTAGAAATAGTAAGACTGGTCCAATACCCTTGGAAGGCATGAGAAATGCCACTAACATTTCATACCTACCTTTTGAGTTTCTGAATTATATATATTTTAAAAAGTATCATTCAAGAAAGAACCCATGAAACCACAAAACTGCATGGTCCTTTAATGAGATGCTTTTCTACTTGCTAATAAAGTCATATCCAGACAAAACAGCATGCTATTTGAACATTCTTAAAACATCCTTAATGCAAATTTGAGAAAGTCATTCTCCTTCAAAAGAAAAAAAAAACTCAAGTCACATATCGGTAGAAATGATGCCACTGACGTCATGTCCATTCCTTGATGCAAAGAATTCTGAATGCGTGTAGGTTTCATTCACTTCCATCTACGTTAGACGCGTCCAGTCATGCTCTACGCATTCAACCACTGGTTGCATGTCGACCGGAGGGTCTTGTGATAAGTAAGCACTAGCTGTTAATCTCAAGCTACGGAAATACACATAAAGACTACATGGTTAGCAGTTTTAAGGAGCCTGTTCTCGCTGGATTCCGTAATGAAAACCATGCCATACTCCACAAGCTGGGGATGGCTTATGACAGTCATAAGCTTCATATGCCAAAACCATATGAAAGCTTACCTTAGATGGTAATCTACATTCACAATCCTTACTGTGCTACAACTAAGGAAAAGAGAGAGAGAGGGAGAGAGAGGGAGAGAGAAGTCATAAGCATTAATAGTGCCAACACGGAACTTGGGTACTGGAGGAAATTATGGTCATGATTACGATGAGGTGGTTTTTATTAATCCTTAGTCTTGTGAAAGAAGGAGGAAAAGTAGGAGCATGTGGAGTCAAAGGGAAGATCCAATCACGTCAAGAGGACCATTAATATGTAAAAAAGGAGATTAATATGCAAACCACTTTGCCTGAATAAGTGGCAAAGCCAATCTGTTGGTACTGTGAATATCTATGGTGAGAGCTTCCAAACCATTAGCTTCAATAATAAACCCTACAACATATATATATTTTGTTTTTCAACAAAAGAAAAACAGGGGCAATAAACAACATGTTAGTGTCCATATATATATGTTGAAATTCCAAAGGCAAAATTATCAAGTATAAATATTAGATGAATGTATTTTATAATATTCTATTCTGAACTGACTATATATAACTGATCTAAGTCAACTCAAGGCTTAAATACTGGCTACAGAGTGACTATAGGTGTGACCTAGAAGTGTTTAAAGAAAGAATTTCACTTTTCTCTTAAAAGTAGACACTATCTTTGGGAATTCAGAAAGCCATTACTGCAAGCCAAGGTATAGGTCTGCATTAGAGTTTGCAAAGAACTCTTAATTTGTTCTTTCAAATGGGAATTAATCATATGTATGTAATAGCACACATCATAACTTTTTTCTTCTAAGTTAATAAACAAGAAATAAATGGGGCCTCATGAGAATGTCCAGCTGATAAACACATTAAAGCTATGCTATTGATAAATTTGTAACTTAATAATTTTATATATGAGAGTTTCCAAATCTCAAATCGACTTTTATGTCCTTCCTTCACCAAAAACACATGCAACCTTTTTTTCTACAATTTAACAAGTTAAAAAATATTCAGTCTTCTAAATTTCACAAATCCACAATAAGATGCAATGTACATATGCACCAATTCCCCACGTCGAATGTGATTACTGCAACCATGGACAAACACTAATACAAATAATGAGGAAAAAATGAACCTAAAAGAAGTACATTGTAAACTACATAGAGGACAAACATATTTCAAATATTGAAAAATTAAAATTGTAAATAATGTTATTGATTCTGAAGTTTGGATGGTCTTGTTCTACAGAAAGAGATTATCTTCAGATGTAGTGCTCTGACCTTGTGTATGGAAACACAGTCTAGTTTTTTGACAAAACTTACTGTTTCTACACAACTTAATATCCTTGAATAATTTGGCCTTCCTAGTTCATGGCATAAACATCGTATGCCATGAGCTGCTAAAAAATACAATTAAAAGCAAAGGGGAAAATCAAGCTTCACATGCAAAATGCGCTTTCATGTAAGAGGAATGGAACAGAAGGTAGAAATATCCAGTGGGATATGAACTTTTTAAACCTGTTGCTGCCCCTCCAGGAAGACTGGTTGTCCAGGGGTATTTACTCCTTGATATATCACTGCAGAATCAGAATATTTGTACCAGTATTTATTTATTTTTCCTCAGTTGGCATTCTTACCTTTTTTCTTCCCACACAGCTTAACTTGATTCAAGTTAGCTATTATCAGTCTGCTGATAAACAATCTTGGCTTTAATTATAGAACCAAAAGCTTTATTGGTATATTAGAGTTGATAAAATATCATGAACTTATGTATTAGAATATATCAATTTTGTTAAATTCAATTACTTATAAATTATTAAAAATAATATAAAATTGTATATATTACATTATTTGATTTTATGGAAGTAATTTTCATGTCATTAGCAATATTCAAGAATTTTTTAAAGCACAAATAGGTGGTAATAGTTTTCGTTTGCTTGCTTTTTTTAAAGGAGATATTGAGATTTAAATGTCAATAATAGCTGATAACAAAGCTAGGAGTTTGTAAATCATGTGATCTACAAATGGGACCTTTCTCATCATTAAAAATTAACACAGCAGCTAAAAAGTTTATTGTAAAGACTATTTCAACAGCAAATTATGATAAAAATAATTTTTCTTATTCAGTTATAAATTTACTATATATACTTTGTACTTGAAGGCAGGCAAAACCACAAAAATCATTAGAGAAAGAATACTGATTTTAAAATGTTAAAAATGTCATTTTGTTCAAGAAGAGTCTGGTAATGTATTTATACTAGGACTAGAAGTTCCTTTAAAGAAATCATAAATACTCTAAGCATTTACCATAATTTCTGCCTTATATATTATAATCTTTTTGCTATGGAGAGGTAGGAAAAATACAGACTTTGGTTATCATCAAAAAGAAAGAAAATATACTAAAGAAGGAGAGAAAACAGGTGAGGGTCATTTCACCAACAATCTCAAAATGATGACTTCCTGGGGGTGCTCTCCTTGTGTCCCCAGGTCAGTTTTGATGATCAAGAAAAACTTAAGAACAAAAATTAAAATCATTTAATATAAAAATTGATTAAGATGGCATTTGAGGATGAAACATGTCTCACATGTTTTCCTGTTTTATATTAATTGCCACATTTCTTAAGACTAATATACCTATAAATAGAAATTCATTATCAATTCAAAAGGAATTATTATCTTAGTATGCTATATGAGTACTATATATATATTTGTGGCACTGGAGATTGAACCCAGAGCCTTCACAATGGGCTACACTCCCAGCTTTAAAAAGAAAAATTAATTTTGAGACAGTCTTGGTAAGTCACTAAATTGCTCAGGCTGGGCTCGAACTTACAACCCTCCGGCCTGGTTCTCTCAGTGTTGGGGCTGCGGATGTAGGCCACCACACCTGATTCATGTACTATATTCTGTATGTGTGGTGTCAACTATCCAATTAGCAAGCTTACTCCAGTACACACATATGTATACATGTTCACAGGTTTATAAGCTAAAACAGTGCAGAGTTTTTGATCGCAGTTTCGTTTGACGAGGTTTTGCACTAGATTTCTATCGTAGGTGATGATGTCACCAAAGTAACACCTGGACCTGGTTTGCTCTCACCACGCTGCTCAACACTAGCACCTGACTGAAGTTAATAGTTCTTTAAACAAGAATCACAAAGGTAAAAACAGAGTGACTTAAGCAATTCGATAGCCTTTAACAAATGAAACGGAGAGGATACAGAGTGTAAAGATGTCTCTGTCCCCAAATTGCCTCCTCACGTCCCCCTAACCAGCACCACCACGTGCCCCGTCTGAGCACTTTGGCAGTTTGGACATTGTACTAAGAACCACAATTATGTGACACCCCGCATCTGGGGCCTGTGGTGAGGCGTACCTTTCACCTCGAGTTTGCACTCGATCTCTACCGTGCCCAGGTCATTGACGGCTTTGCAGCAATAAGTGCCTCCGTCATAGGGGCTGGGCTTGCGGATCTCCAGGGTGCACACCCCCTGGTTGCTGAACATCCTGTATCTTGGGTCGTCCACAATAGCAACTTTGTTCTTCATCCAGGTTATCTTGGGCTGAAGTTCAGACAGAAGAAAGTTAGTTCCTAACCTGTCCTCACGTAGCGCATTAATAGACTGTCAGAGCCAGGGTCAGAATCTTAAAGCTTAGACAGAGAGTGACCCACACAGGACCAGCATCTACTTGGGCATGGTTTCTCTCAAATTAAATTCTACTTAGTGCTTGGCAAGAAAGCAAGGGCGCAGCTGGGAAGATTAAAGCCAGATCTGCCCAGAGGACAGCTCTAGGGCAGCCTTCCCAGACGGAGTCGCCCGCATGGGTACAAACGCCCTGTCACAAGCTCAGTGAGCCTCTCCATGTGCTGCACACCAAAGATCTACAGCCGCGCCACTGTGAGCGACCCTGACCACACCTGGTCCCAGGGCTCAGCATGGCAGTGACAACTGTGTTGATCATTGTGACCCTGGCACCACGTGTAGGTGTAGCACACCATCGCACCAGTAACCCTGAGTTCATCAATAGATTATCTTTAAGTTAAATAATCCACATGTCTGTAACGTCATCTCATCCTTAAACAGATACATTGCTGAACATTTTCAGTCGCAACCTCCCAATTTCTTCCACTTCCTTTGCTCCATGTTCTTTTCTAACCTTCACAGGCTGCGCACGCCTCCTCTCTCCATCCCCCGATCATGATCTGGTGGCCGTGGGTCTGCTCCAACCCTGTAATGCAAGCTCAGTAGTGACCCTAGTCATCCATGAAGGTGACTCGGTGCTCTTTACCTCTGAGCTACATTTGATGCCGCCAGCCCTGGCCTCCCTTCGTCTGCTTTCTCCTTACCTAGGTAAATACTCTCCATGCTCTTACTTCCACCCTTCATGTCCCTTTTGTCATGCTCAGAACCTAGAGGTGGCGCCTTTTCTGTCCCCTTACACGGTTGCATCACCTGTCAAGCAGGAGCGGTCCCTGCGGCCCACACCTTGGTCCCTGGCTTCTCACTCACTACCTTCTTTGCTCAGGGATGGTCCTTCGTCTCATCTGACATCCTTTTTTGACCGCCCTGTCCCTTCCAGACAGATGCAGGAAACACACACTGTTATAATTTTCCAAATTCTAGAGCACTGTCCCTCATGTACTTCTGGGGACAACATTTGTTAATTCATTGTCCTTTCCAATTGCCAACAGCATGAAACCTTTGAACCTTTCTAAGTTTCCTTAATCAGATGGGATCTTCATTGTAATTGCCCTTGGGACCTTATCAAAGCACATTCTATATTTTGCCTTAGAATTTAATTACTATATTGATATCTACTTTATTCTATTACAGGTGGGTTTTTTTTTAGGGGGGTTAATACTGGGGACAAGATTTAAGGCCTTTACCCTAAGCTACTTGCCCCAGCCATTTTTTGTCTTTATTTTGAGACAAGTGCTCACTAAGTTGCCCAGGTTGGGTTTGAACTGGCAATCCTCTGCCCTTCCAGAGTATTGGGATTAATAAGCCCACACCACCACGCTCATGCTTTTGATGAATCAACCTCATTTTTCAGGTGAAACAATATCACTTCCATTCTCTCATTTTTCAGTTCTTTAAAGATTAGGTGGTTTTCTACTTCTTTAGTAGTTACCCCTTGGATAGTAGAGAAATAAAAGCATTTTTTTTTTTTTACTTTTACATTTGAATGTCACACCTAATTATCCACCAGTACTACCACTCCATTCCTCCTCCCAGAAAGACAGCCAGTAGGTCCATTATATTCCATGACAAACATAAAGAAGGGGCTTTGGGTCGATTCTTAAATCCAACATGACAGAAAGGCATGGTACCTTAGGATTCCCTCTCACGCTGCAGTTGAGGGTGGCATTGTACCCGGCGATGGCATAGGTGTTCACCAACGGCTGAGTGAACATAGGGGCCTCTGAAAAATTGAAGTCTTCATACACTGGATTTTTGTAGATTTTGCCTTAAAAACAAGTATTAAAATGCATTTGAAAACTGGCCTGACAGTACGTTATTCTTGGCATACTCTGTTCATAACTAAAACCTCCTTGAGCTTGGTAAACAAGGAGTGACTGCCACATGACACCTACTCTGAAGGGTCCTAACGTGTGGCCAATGCCAATGTAATTAGATCTACTCTGTGATACAGAAAGCCACAGTAGTCACCTGACGCTAACAGGCATACTGGGCAGACTTGGTTATCCTCCTGAGAGTATTTTTTAATTGGAGATTCATTCTAATGTGAAAATCACAAAGTAAGGTCTTGGAAGCAGACTGATTTATGATAAAAAAATTTTTTATAAAGTTGGAACTCAACTCCTTTTGTACCGTGGGTCCCCTGGGTAGCCACAGTGAAGACATCCAAGACTAAAAACAGTAGAAAGCCAGGAGTTAAATGTGTACTTTTTTCTATCCCAATGATGTGAGCCATTTATAGATCTGATGTCAAGAGAGTGGAATAAATTAAAGTGTGTATCTGTGTAAAATTTAAAAAAAAATTTTTAAAGAATAACAGTTCTTTATTTAGAAAGAAAGGATAAAAGTGTAAAAGCTCCTGTTACTGGAGAGGGGTTCCAAGTGGATTGCCCCTAAAGCTTGTATTTTTTTTTTTAATGCAATGATAATAAATTTCTCTTGGGAAAAAAATTCCCTTGAAAATATTTACCTGTAAAGTCCAAATTTGACCTGTAAAATGCAAACTCTATCTGTAAAATGACCATTTTACTTAGGCACTCTACCAGCATTTTCCAGTGTGTTCTACCCCTGGTCTGTACCCCTGCCCCTACCTTCTCTCTGCCTCCTCTACCTAGCTACCGCCCTGAGGCTTCCGAACGCACCGTCCTTGGCGATCACCGCACTCTCCTTCGTCATGGTCGCCTCCTCGCTGAGGCCGCACATGTTTTCAGAGAAGACCCGGAAGTAATACTCATTCCCGATGACCAGTTCCGTGATGGTGGCGTTGGTTCGGTGATAATGCTCAATGACAGTGAACCACTCCTGAAGGGGGAAGAAAGAAAAGATTGAGGAAAATTGCCTCTGAGTGTGTAGCTTCACTACCTGGAATACGTAACAAGTTACGTTTCACTCATGAAAAGAAAAAAGGTACTGATTTTTATATTGGTAGTTAGCAGCAATGTACATTCAGTTTATTCAATAGTTTGCAGTGTATTGATACTTGACTATGCTGTTTTTATTTATTTATTTTTAATTAGCTGGGTGTGGTGGCACCTGCCTATAATCCCAGGCTCAGAGGCTGAGGCAGGAGGATTCCAGTTCAAGCTCAGCCTGGGCAATTTGGTTGCCTGTGTCATTTAATCTTTACTTACTTAATAGACTCATATACCCTAGATGTCTTCTTCTACCTTTGTATTTTCTTCATAACTGTTCGGTTCCTGTCACCTGTTTAGCTCTCCTTCTGTGTACCTTTTCTGTCCCTCCGGGACTGGGAATTGAACCTACTAGCCTTCTACCCCCGAGCTATACTCCCAGCCCTTCCTATCTGTTATGTTGGGGCAGGTCTTGCTAATTTACCCCTGTTGGTCACAATCTTGTGGTCCTCCTTCTACAGCTTCCCAAATAGCTGGGACTACAGGTATGTACCACTGTGCTTGGTTTATCCCTCCCCGCCCCCCCCCGCCCGCCCCTTTTAACGACAAAATTATCATTCTAGAATTTTAGTGCCAGCTTATCTATTACAAGGAAGAGATGAAGCTCACTTGCTTGAGAAAAATTAATAGTGTCCATTAAATGGGTCTCGGATTATTAACAGGCACCAAGCCCTACCCCTTCCTCTCCCACGACACCATCTTCCCCACTCAAGTCTCACTCTGTCACCTTCATCTGGCTCCTTTTTTTCCACAGCACTTGCTACCTTAAAAAATATGCATATACATGTATATATGTTCAATACATATGAATAAAATAATATGTGATCAGACTTAATTATACATATATAATTTAAACATGATCATGTATAATTTTTCACTGTCTACATTTTCTACTGGAATGGACGCCATCTAACATGAACCCCAAATCTCTTCTCATTTCCTGCCTCCACAATGCATATCGTGTGGTAGCTACTGAGCACAAAATAAATATTTAGTGAATACTGAATTAATGAATGAGTGAATGAGTAAGTTAAACTATGTAAAACTTTCTTTAAAATTACATTTTTACCAAGAAATATAGTGGTTTCAGAGTTTATCTTGGAGCCAGTGGAAATCCACACAATATTACATACTTGTAGTACTTTCAGGGGCCATCGGGATCTATAAATTTTGGATATGGGCCACGGGCCCTTGCCAGGGGCCCTGTCATCCATCTAGTGCCCAAGTTGCCCAAGTTTAGATAAAAGCTATCACTTTAAATGCTGAATATTATTTTGAAATGTAATACCCACCCAGGGAAAAAAATCCATGCTTTAAAATAATTTATGAAAGCAGCAGCTCAAAATCTGTTCCTCCTACTTGAGATTGCCCTTTTCTCTCTTTTCTCTTTTTTTCTACAATGCAGTGTAACTTCATGACCAAAGTCCTTCCTGAGCTCTAAAAGGGGAAACCTTGTATTGGTATCATTCGGTATGATGTTTCAATACATGAGTGAAAAATGCTTTATATGATTGTACAGTTATCTGTTCATTGATTACTTCACCTACAGTTAATGATAGGGTATAAATTCTGGTGATCTCCATGAAGTCATAATCCTCTTGAGTTTCATTTTCTTCATCTATACAATATACGTTATAATATTTCATTCTCCAATGGGGTTACTCCTTCAACACATTAGGGTCTCTTCTTCCTTACAGACTTCCACATGTTGTAACTATCAGAAATATTTTTATTTTAGCTGATGTCTTGTTTTCAAGATATAAGTTCATACCACTCAATTTTGATTTCACATGAAAAAAAGATGTAAACTTGAGCCAGAATCTAGAGTAAGTATTCACTGAATGAATGCCTGTATTGAATTTGCTGAGCCTTGCACCAGAGGCTCTGTATTGCTTCAGTTTGTAACAACTGACCAAGGTGAGTATTAGTGTCTCCCCATTTTATAGATGAAGAATGTGGACACCAAAGAGGTCAAGTGATTGATCACGTACACGTAGTCTCTGGGGGCAATGCTGGGATTCAAGTCCAGTTCTGTGCCACCAAAGACCCCGCCTTCCTGGCTATGCCACGTCATTTCTCCCTACCCCTTCCAGCTCCTCACCAAGAGCACCTCATGCCACCTGTTATGCTTTGTATCTGGAGTGTCCCCCCCAAAACCTCATGTATTTGGGCACTGTGAATTATCCATGGACGTCATGTGCTGTTAGGAAGTGGGGCCTGATCTGGAGGGATAGATTATGGGTATGTGGAGGTTTACAGGGGTGTGGCCTATTATAGGCATGTAGCTTGGAAGGAGAGAGACTCCACCCTGGCTTCTTAGGGGAGGCCTTGACCCTTCCTCCTGTGAGGCTGTGAGCAGCTGTCCTCCACCAGACTCCTGCCGTTGCCAGCCACTCACGAATGGACTGAGTCCATCTCAAACTGAGCTAAAATAATTTTTCTTTCCTTAAGTTGTGGGTGTTGGGTTTCCGTCCCAGCAATGAAAAAAATGACTAAGCCACCCTGCTTGCTACTTGTGCGGAGGGCGCGTCTGCCCCTGCCGCAGTGGCAGGGGACCCAGGGCTCACCATGCTCTTCTTGTCGGCCTTCTGGATCGTGTAGCCCGTGATGGCGGCGTTTCCGTCATCCTTGGGTGGTGTCCACGTCAGAGCGACGTTCTCTCCCCAGACATCCTCAATCTTCACTAACTGGGGCGGACCTGGACGGTCTGTGGGGAGAATTCATGGCATCACTATGTGGTCTCTGTCCCTTCCAATCAATACTCTGTCACAGGGGAATATCTTTCAGTGCCCTCTCTGTTACAGAGGGCAGTGCTCTACCACTAATCCTGGACCTTCCACTAGAGTGGGACCAGAGGTGCAGGCCTATAATCCCAGTACTCTGGGAGGCTGAGGCAGGGGGACTGAAAGCTTGTGCCTGGCCTGGGCCATTTAGTAAGACCCTGTCTCAAAATCAAAAATAAAAAATGGACTGAGGATATAACCCAGTGTGAAGGCCTTGCATGCAATTTCTGGTACCCCAAGAAGAAAGAAAGAGGGAGAAGAAGAAGAAGAGGAGGAGGAGGAGGAGGAGGAGAAGGAAGAGGAGGAGGATGAAGAAGAAGTGTAAAAAGAGGGAGGGAGGGAGGGGAGAAAGAGAGAAAGAGAGAGAGAGGTGTTGATGCTGATTTGATCTCAGCATCCTCAACTCAGAAAAACCAAACAAGTTTAAGCAGAGGAAAAGGGGCACTTAGTTTACAGGAAGGGATCTCCCTCTCACCCGAGAACAGGCTCACAAAAAAAATGTGATGTTGTTCCTTTGATTAGAGAACCTCAAGTTTCAGCCAATTTATTGAAATGAAGTACTAGAAACAATTGAAAACAAAGTGTCTCCTAACTCTGCTCTTTTCTTTCTTTCTTTCTTTCCTTTCTTCTTTCTGGACAAAGTCTTACTCTGTAGTTCAAGCTGGTTCTAACACACTATATAGTAGGCTAGCCTTGAAGTCACAGCGGTCCTCCTGCCTCAGCCTCCTGAGTGCTGAGATTAGAGGAGTGTACCACCACACCTGGTTTATGGGTGCTGGAGAATTGAACTCAGGGCCTTCCCCATACTAGGCAAGTGTTTTAACTGCTGTGCTATTCCTCCAGCCCTCATTTTATGTCTTGACATTGCTGCACACTTTAAAGAAAAGTATGACCTCACCTTACTTATTTTTTGTAAGTATGTAGTTAACCTGGAAACATCAATCCATTCAGTGTTTAACCTTTTAACTTTGTTTAGGCTCACCTTTCTTACATTAATAAACATTCTCTATTCAAACTTCATAACTAGTAAGTTTTAACTGAAGCAAGAAACATGTCTAGATCTACAGTGATTTTTTGTTTTTTGAGACAAGATCTTGCTCTGTAGTCTGGGCTGGTCTTGAACAAAAATGTTCTTTTGAAACGATGACAAATGTTATTAATCTACCTATTTTAAAAATTCTTCTTCCTCTCCTAGTGACCATGACAATTAGCACCCACCCCAGACTGGCCGCACGACCCAGTCCCTGTTCCAAACCTACCGACGATCTGGATGTCGATGGACGCGGTCTCCACGTACTTGTCCACCTTGACCTGCAGGTCGTACTTCCCTGAGTGACCCCTCTCTGCTTTCCTGATGAAGATGATGGTGTCGGTCTCCGAGTTGCGGATGTTTATTTGGTTCTTGTCGATGTCATTGCCGTCCTTCTTCCAAGTCAGCTCTGGTCTTGGTTTTCCCTAAAGGGGAAGACCAAGAAAGTAGAGAGGAGAGAAATCAAGTCTCCTCAGGCATCTTTTCAGCATTACAGGAACAGAAGTAGTGTGACGTGTCTTGGTCAGGATGGAACTACCCTGTTGAAGCCTGGTGGGCATGAGAGCAACGGTAAAGCCTTGGGTGTCCAAACACCCTGTCAGGCTCACGGCATCACCACCCTCATGGTGGGGATAGTGGAGTGACAGGATTTCCCCAGGGTTTTCCAGCATCAGAACTGGGTCTCCCAGGCAGATCAGCCAGTCTCCACAGCCCATGCACCACAGGAGAGTGGCCAAGACTCAGAGCTCAGGGGCCTAGGAAGCTATCTTTGCATCCTGAGCATGCCATGTCTGTGTCCCTGAGAAGATTACTCAAACCTTTGTTAGAACAGTAGGAATAGCTCCCAGGACAGTTGTGAAGATTCAATATTATAAGAGTGAGAATAGTTTAACCTACTCTAGGCCAGGATAAAAGGGTATTTCATCTGGCACCATCCCATCAAAAATCCCTATTCCTCCCTAGTGGACAGAACTTGAGCGTGTTGTGTGTTTTTACTCTCATCTATAGCAGCTAGGGGTTGCTATTCTCCTGTGCTCTGCTGCTTATTCCAGATTTGTCTAGGACTCTCTCAGCTCTCTCTAGCAGCTGGCACCATGCTTGAAGAGTAGACTTGAAACTTCCTGGAATTCCTGAGAATACAAGCTCATCCTTGAAGACTAGAGCTGGGTATTAATTCAGTAAATTTCTGTCTATCTCTTGTTTTGAGACAGAGTCTTGCTCTGTAGCTCAGGCTGGCCCTAAACCCACAGCAATCCTCCTGAGTGCTAGAATTACAAGAGTATGTGTCACCACGCCCAGCTAATTCAGTAACTCATTAAGGTATAGTTTTCCTATGTGCTGTGAATGTGGCTGGTGACTAGGCTGTTACAGTGACATGAAGATTATGTTTGCGGGTGCTGGGGCTTGTCTGTGTGAATCAGAGAGCATTGTTCAAAGGAAAAACAATTCTGTGTCGTATTTTGTTCAACACAAAAGTTGAGGAAAACGTGCATTATCTAATATATGGAATGAAAAAAGCTGAGACAGGGACTATGAACTCTGCTCTTGGTGTACCATTTACCTGGTACCCTTTACTTGCTGGGTGACTTTGGGCAAGTCACTTAACTTCTGTGATGATCAGTTTCTTTCCTCCTCAAATGAAAGTAAGGAAATCTGCCTTCCCGCTCCACTGGTTGCTTCTGAGGACCTGATGAGGATGTCTGTTGTTCGTGAGATCAACCAGGCTTTGCTCATACTGGTCAGCGTCTGACTCGGGCACTCCCCCTAGGACCCACACTCTGCCAGCTTCCTACTCATGTGACTTCTTTTGTGCCTCTAGACAATGATGCCGACCCAACTTCCGTGGTGATGGAAATGTCCTAGGCAAGCACCGTTTTATATGGTAGCCACTAGGAGCATTTGTGAGTCAAGAATCAAATTATTAGCTTTAATTTTAAATTAAATAGTCATATATAGCTCATAGCTATGATATCAACTATTATGGTCTTAAATTAGAGCTTAGATCTCTGCACACATATGAACACTAACACCCAGGCACACACATATACACTCACACACACAGGCATGCAAACACACATATACACACACATATAAGAACTCTTTCAGCCCAGGTTCCCATGGAAACAGAGCTACAAGCATAGACAGTTCAGGCTACTGTCACTGCCCAAGTCTTAGAAAAAGCGGATGTCTGTAGCAACACAGGAAGACAGCAGAAAGAGGCAGTGGCTTGGCAAGGACTCGCGTCCCTCTTCTCATGGCCTTCAATAAGGCAGGATGGGGATGCAGCAGGCAGGTGGCCACACTGCAGTCACAGCCTGGCCTGAGGCTGCAGCATCTGCCCTTCAGATCACCCATCATTCCTACCACCAGGTGGCCCCCGTTCCCAGATCTGGGGGAGTGGGTGGGGCGATCCTGTGTATTCAGTTTCCTCTGATGGGTCTGGGAATAGAAGGAGCATGAGAACACGACCCTCCTGACACCCCAGGGACGCCTAGTCACCAGAAACTGGGTAATGAGAACAGAGTTGTGTGCTGTGTAGCCTCTAGAATGTCAGAGTGGGTACTGGGGAGAAGCAGAGGATGTGGGTGTGTGCACGAGACCAGGTAATGGCATGAATTTGAAATGTATTTAGGAGGTGATGGGATCCTAGAAGCACCATAATCATCACCAGATTCACCCGCTGGTGGCTCCTGTGCTGTTAGGAGACGGGGCCTGGCTGGAGGGACGGGCCTCTGGGGACAGGGTCTGGAAGGATATGCCCGAGCTCTTCCCCGCCCCCTCTCTACATCCTGTTGTCACGCCATGGCCAACTTTCCTCCGCCCGTGTCCTCCACCGAGGCCCTCTGCCATGTGCTTCTGCCCTTGCTGGTGGACTAGTGAATGGATTAAGACCCCAAAAAGTTAGCCTAAATAAATCTGTCCTCCTTGGAGTTGTGGGTGTCAGGTATCATGTCCCAGCAACAAAGAAGAGACGAAACCAGAACTGATACTTGTGAGCAAAGCCTGGACAATCTTGAGAACAGCAGATTCTTTTGCTGGAGAAATGACTTCACAATGGGCATATGTTTTAGTTGCTAGCATCAAGACTTCAAATTTGAGTTATTCCTTTTATTCAGATTTGGTTTGGGGTCACTGTGGGAACTCAGTACCATTTCCTCAGAGGTGAGGCCCTTGAAGAACCCCTCCCTTTGGTATCTCTGATATTTTTCTCTTGCCCCAGACAGGCCTGAGCTCTCATCAAGACTAGATCTCATTTTCCCATGTAGAATGACAATCTGACAGTTTTATAGATTTTCTCTACTTCTTCAGCAGGAGATTATTCAATCACTTTCCAGAACCTTCCATTTTTGATCCTCTCTGTCTGAACAACCCTGAATCATAATAAAGTTAAATCCCAGACCATCCCCCTTTGCCTCTTCGATGCCTTGCTCCTAGGACAGGAGAACAAAGGGCCCCTGAATTGTTACCTGGTATGGTATCACCAGATTGACAGCTTCCCCAACTCTGCGGATGTAGGTTTGCTTCAGGTGCCTGGGGACCCGGATCTTCGGAGGTTCTGGGGAGGGGAAAGCAGTGAAAGTTTGCAATCAGTGCAGTATCCTGGAAATGGACTTGCATAAGAATATTGGCACCATGCCCACTGGCCTATCCTTGTGGTCACCTCTGCTGTACAGTCGCAGATGTGTCACTAACATTGTGTATGGCAGCTGTGATCGAATCTGTTTTCATCAAGCAGAACTGTTTGGACAGTTTGAGCAAAATGTATTGACCTCCTTGGCTTTATGGCAGCTTTGTGTTTATATGGTCATTAGAGGCCTCACACAGCATTCTAGAACACCATCCAGCTTTCTATCAAAGCCTTGCCCATACTTTTCCTTGTTCCCTACAGTAAGACTATTCACCAGCAAACATCATGTCAAAGATCTACAGGCACCAAGTAGCTGGAAGGATCGTCCATTCTTTCACATTAAAAAAAAAATCATGGCACTTAACACTTGCTCTTTGAGTAACTCTGTTAGAGCTCAGTGGTCACTTTCTGTCTAAATCACTAAAGCAAAGTGCAGCATGGACAGCCCCAGCCCATAGCGTGTTCCCATGAAACACCAGGAGCACACAAGACCACAATACCACAAACCCACCAGAAGCAGGAAGTCAGGGGCTCAGGAGCTCCTCAGAGAGGAAGCAGGTCTTATTACTTGAGTGCTTAGGACACGATGGACGCTGGGCTAACTGCTTCATATGAGAAATTTAAATCTCACATTTACCTTTTAAGCTAGTTACTCTTTGTGTGTGTGGTACTGGGGTTAACAGACAATTTAGTGACTTGGTTAAAAAAAATAAAAAAGGCTGGAGATGTAGTTCAATGCAGTGACCCAGGGTTTAATCTTTATTATGGGGGAGGGGACAAAAGGGTATGAAAATAAAAATTTTTGAAACAATGTTTACTTATTCATTCAAAAACACTAATATGAATGCTATTTTAATGGAAAACAATCATCTCTATATTAACAAAAAATTCAGCAAGGTAATTTGCATTATTTTAGATTTTGGAAAGTTCCTTTAATGCCTGGTGTAACAGGAAAGCTAGATTCTCTCATTTCTGACTTAAACCTGTTACAGTATTTTGTATTGGTTGAGATTATGGAGCATATCTGGTTTCATATAGGTAGGAGGAGTGCTTTCATAAACCTTTTAGACAATTGTGGATATTCTTGTTTGGTTCTACACTAAAACACAACGAGTTTCAGTTTCCTAAAAATTGGCTGCAAGGTGAAATCTGAAAACATGTTGCAAACTTTTCATATGCTGTTCCATTAAAATCCATTCTGTGTCTTGTCCTCAGTTTGTGCCAGGATGGAACTTGGACTTTGCGTGTGCTGGGCAAGTACAGCCACTGAGCAAGATGATAGGCTCTTTTTAAAATTTGCATTTATACATGGAGTCTTGCTGTTACCCAGGCTGCCTTGAACTTGTGATCCTCCTGCCTCAGCCAGCTGAGTAAGTAGCTGGGATCATTTGGTGCTTCTTTGTTAAGTGTTGGTGACAATGAAGAAGACAGAGATGGCTAGGACAGTCTGGTGGCATTAATTTGACTCATCATGAATTTTATTTCCCTTCCCTCCTACCCCGTCAGTGCATTGCTTTGTGGCCTTGCCGCTAAGAGCGAGTGTAGCATCTGTTCTTATCAACGTATACCATCAGGGCAGGTGTCAAAACATTGAAAAAGGCCAGAATACATTCATATTATTATGAATATGGTTTTGACCTTGCAGACCCATTAGAGCCGTTTGCTGCTGTGTACAGCTGCATTAAAAACACTTTCTCTCCAGGATGAGTAAGCAGAACTGGCTCAGAAGACCTGGTCAGATAAACTGACTTGTCCTCTGAATATCAAATTACAACTCCCTGCAGGCCTCCCACAGTACCCTCGAGGGAGCTACTTTATTTATTTCTAACTTCCAAACACCATCAAATATCAAAGGGATAAACCTAGCATGGTGACTCGAGCCTGTAACCCCAGCACTTGGGAGTCTGAGGCTGGAAACTGATATAAGTTCAAGGCCAACCTGTGCTACACAGTGAGTTCAGTACCAGCCTGGACTACAGAGCGAGACCTTGTCTTAAACAACAACAACCAAAAAAAAAAAAAAAAAAAAAACCCAGGAAGTGCTAAGAAATATATTTTGTGATAGGGGTTTTTAAAAACTAAAAGCAAACAGTGTAAATGGGAGACTGAAATTGGCGGTCTTTGCCACCTACCTATGATTTCCTTCACAAGAATGGGTTGAGAGTAGTACTTGGGCTCACTGGCCCCGGCTGCGTTCACAGCCTTCACACGCACGAAGATCTTAGCATCCGTGGGCAGACCATTGATGGTGAACTTGGTCTTGTCGATCAGGTCTGTGTTGGCAACTATCCAGTCTTCAGCTAAAACCCGGACAAGAAGAAAGGAAGATGGGCAGGCATTAGTCTAAGAGGTTATTCTGTCCTCTCCACAACCTCCAACTTAGTATTTTACTACTCATAATCAAATCACTGGGAAAGACTGTGGCTTTGCTCACTACTAGGGCTTCACAGGTAGGCATTTTTCTTGTATTTAATTGAAAAAAAGGCATAAATAGCCATTTTGGCTAAGATAAACTATGGGAAGAATCAACATCAGATTCTACTATTCCTAAAAAAAAAACAAAAACCTTTTTTTTTGTACTTGTGAAGTATTTTAAATCACAGCAAACATCCCTCAGAGTTCTACAGCAGTTTTATTACAATTTGGGTTTAAAATGATTAATGTAATCATGATATCTGACTATCCGCATGCATGAAAGTTCAGGAAGAACAGGACACTGCTGCTCTTTTTCTTTTTTCTTTCTTTTTTCTTTTCTTTTTTTTTTTTTTTTTTTTGAGACAGAGTCTCACTCTATAGCACAGGCTGGTCCTGAACTCACTAGGGAGCCCCGGCTGGCCTGGGACTCAGCAGTGCTCCTGCCTCAGTCTCCCAGTGATGGATAACAGATATGCAGCACCATGCCTGGCTCATGTGAAGCTGGGAAAATGAACTCGGGTACTTAGCACTTGACATAGTGCTTGCTAGACAAGCACTTTAACCGCTAAGCCATTTCTCCAGTCCCAGATCACTGCTACTCTTAGGAATGAAAAATAACAACTTTTATAGTTATATACTCTATAAACTACCTGGGCTAGACTACTGTATGAGACATTAACCTAAGTGTAGAGATTCTGATTATATTCATTTGTACTCATGAAGAAAAGAAGTTTATTTTTACAAAGAGGAAAGAGCTTGTGACCACTGCCTCATAAGGAGCCAGCGCAATGCTTTCCTCTAAGTTAAAAATTTGATTTTTTTTCCCCTTGTAAAGCTTTTGGTAGCTACATACAGGACCAAGAGAGTTCAGACTCACAAATCGTTCCACCTCTAAAAGTTAATAGACGTTATACCCGCAGGAAAAAAGAAGGCTTTGATTCTGCTAACGCCCCTTCTCCTCCCTCCAACTTTAGAGCTTTTGTGTGGTGAGTGGCGGGCGGGTGGGCGTTGGGCCTCGTGCAGTCCTGGAACATTCCCATAAATGCTATCGAATAGTAAGAACGCCCAAGAGCTTCACGCAGTACTTTACCTGGCAGATCATACGCAGCCTCCCCACTCTCATCAGACCGTTTTGCTGATGCACCTTTGGGAATCCGTCATTAAAAGTCATTAACCACACCCACTCTCACACCGGAAGAACATCACATCAGTACGCATTCTCTGTTAGTAAGGTATGCAAGAGTGCAAAGAGATTGTCCTCAGAGCAGGGACGAAGAGACCAAACACATTCGGGGATTCCCCTCGAGAGGCACGCCCCTGGCCTTTGTCCTGAGGCTCCTCCCCTGGAGAAGAGGGAACAGAAGAGCAGAGAAGAGGAGGAGGAAGGAGGCGGGGGCGTTGCCAGCTGAGTGAATAAGAGCTGGAGAGAGCAGTCAAGGCCCCGAAGTCGAGGAGCAGCAGCTCCCGGAATCCACAGGGCAGCTCCCAGAGGAACAGTCTTCCCGTGGTCCTGTCGCTGCCACCTCAGCCTGGGTAGTGTCTTCTCCAGTACAGGGTAGATGCCACTCCCCAAGGTGTCTCTTCCACAGAGACAGGGAATGGGGGCGTTGCGATCAGGCCAGCCCCTCTTACTGGGGCTCAGCCTCGTCTTTCTTCGGCATGAACTCAGATGGAGCCTGCCCAACAGCTGAGGCTGCGGCTCTGGTTGCCATGGCAATGAAGTCACCTCAAGAAAGCAAATTAAGCCCGCCTCTGTTCCACGTGGGTGACGTGGGTGACTCATGGGTGGTCTCGGGCACAACTCCTCAGGTTTGGGATGACAACTTTCTTGGTACCAGGAGAGGAGCTGGGGTATAAAGGTGGGCCTGGCTCTCCCCCTGGGAAGCTGCCTTTCTCGTCCAGCCCTGCCAAGACCATCAAGGAGAAAGGGCAGGCAGCTAGAAATTCAGGCAGCTAAGAGGGCCTAGGGTAAAAATTACTTAGGACTGAAAAAGAGATGTATATTTCAGCTATTGGTCTGTTGAAAGCTTTTATGTTGGTATTTTCATCATCAAGATTAAAAAAGACAAAAGAGTGAAAAACAGGAGTGAGAAAAGAATGAAGAACTGGCAAAGAAGAAAATTTCAAGAGAAAATAGGACCACAAAAAAAAAAAAGTAATGGTTGGGGGACTGGGGAAAGCCCATTTCTCCACATTTGAGCTGCTTTAACTGAGAGAAACAGAAAAAGAAAATGGCGCCCAAGGGGATGGGGAAGGAATACGAAAGTTACATAACACAGAAGGTGAATTTTTAAGAAAGAGAAGACCAGACGAACAAGAGTGAAGGAAGAAAACAAGAGTAAAATGCTGCAGGCATTAAATAAACTCCCCAAACCAGAGAAAGGCAAGAGTCCAAACCAACACACGACCTTATACGGGGAAGACTTCTCTTACCGAATACACCTGAAAGAACTAGAAGCATCAAACACTACAGAGAATTAGTCTGGAAGACAACAGCTGTTACATTAAGAGAATGAAGGAGAAGGCAGCCACATAGAGAAAGTAAGAAAAGACTGCAAGAAGAAGGAGATACACGTTGTGAGAGAACTCCCATAGAAAGCTCAGTCCAAAACGTTATGTGGCAAATAGATACATCATAATGAATTGTGTACCTATACATATGTATACGTCATATACATATGTATCTACACAGACCACACACAAGATTATGTAAAATACACTTCGTTGTATTTTATCTAAGGTGGGCAACATCAAAATGACAGCCATCTATCATTTTGCTGTATCTTCTTACTTTTTAAACCTATCAGAAAGAAAAGAGTAAAGAATTTGCTGTTTCACACATTCACAGAGGTTTGGGCTCAGAAGCCATACCACATAGAAGAGGGGGAAATTCTGCTGCTGGCGATTTAAAAAACAAGTGGAGTGCTGTCACTTCTTCTTTTGAATAAGGGGTCAAACAAAATAGAAATAAACTATATTCTTAAATACGGAAGAATTATTTGTGGCATTGGTGATAATACCCTCTCCCCAATACCTAGCTGTATTAACCAAAAACTTTTTGGTTTTTTTTTTGTAAATATGCATTGGTTTGAGCTAGAGGCTTTCTAAAGCCTGGAGAAATCAAGCACTGTGCTCTGTGAGTGACATAAGAGTCAAAGAAATTGAGTGATGCCAGGGTATATCATTGCCTCTCTTCCTCTCTCCCTGGTCCAACAATGATCATTTCTATCCATTCCTGAATCCAGGGGCCTGAGATTTATCTTTCAGCGACTTTCTCTCCATACGAAGTTTGTCCTCCATGGTGGCTTTCTTCCAGGGAAGGTACGTGGGTCTGCAGGGACTCTGTAGCCTCTCGCCTTCACCAAGAGCATCACGTTAAGGTCTAAGGTACACAGAAGCCTTGGGGTCCCTTTCTTCCAAGTAGGAACAAGCTTTTCTGGGGGATTACTTACTTACTGGCAGCCAGGGCAAAGCCAGCACCCCAACCTAGGCCAGCTTGTTTTAGCCATTTCTGGACACCACACGCTCCTAGCCAAGACATGTAGGAAACCAAGAAACGCAACAGGCCTTCATGGCTCTGGTTTTCAGGTGTACTCAAACCCGTGGTTTCTAAAATAATTTTCTCTTTTGCTATTTCTATCTGTGGTCTTTTATATTTTGGGCCTGACTTCTCTGTCTCCTAAATTAAATGATTAATTTTCAGATACTCAACTCTTGAGGTAAATTATTACCATATATTGAAACTGTTTCTTATGCTTTCTGGGATTTAATGCTGCTTCCTTTAAAATTAAGAGCTGTTCTTAATTCTTTGTCTTTGTTTTCTCCTTTAAGAAAGCAACAGAGCATCACCAGGTAGTCAGCTAGGAAGTCAGCCATAGCTACCCTGAGTGTAGCTGTCTTGACAGGGATATCTTCTGCCCAGTACGAGTTTTAGAATTTCTGACCTGTTCCTCCTAACGAGGCTTGCATCTTGCTCCTCCACCAGTTCTGAAAACAGAAGTCTCTGAGGTTTTGTCAGAGGTCCGTTCTACCATGGCCTTGTTCAGTTGTGTGGCCCAATTGTGTGGCCTAACATGATATTTCAGAGAAGGCAACTCATTAGCATCAACTACCAATGAAGGGCTGGGAAAGAGGACGTTTGGCTTGATCTCATTTTCAGTTGGAAAGAGATGAGTTTTCAAGAAAGACAAAGGAAAGTGGGGCAGGTCTCACCTAGGGATGACGGTACTCATGGCAACCTCGAGGTGTACTTACTTCCTTCAAAGCAATATTCTAGCACATAGCCATCTAAACCTGCAGCACCAATCTGGTCTGGGGGCCTCCACTTCATGGTGACACTTGAGTCAGTAACTGAGTCAACAGCCAGAAGAGTAGGAGGGCTGGTGACAGCTTGAAAGGCAGACAGGAGGAAAATAAGGGGGAAGAAAAAAAAGAGAAATAGTTAGCTAGAGTCATGGCAGAGTACCTGTGATTCAATGAGTTGGAACACAACTAAAAATAGATACAGAAGTCCCACATCTTCATGAAAGTCAATTAAAACTCCTCAAGCTTGGTGGTGTATAAGGCAAAGATAGAACTGATGTGAGAATCGTTCAGAGCTGACACAATTTTTTTTTCCAGTATGAGAGTTTGGTAGGAGAGCCTGGGAGGTCCCAGGAAAGGTAGAGGAGTCAAAGTTTGGGGTCTAATGACCTAGAATAAATTTCCCATAATTCCCTAACTCTTTTTTCCCCTGTCTTTTTTCTTTTTTCTTTTCTTTCTTTCTTTCTTTCTTTCTTTCTTTCTTTCTTT